>OW203766.1:174783-764446 GCA_934045905.1 Leuctra nigra
GTAGTCGCACGTGATTAGCTGCTAGGTCGTGACGTCATTTTCGCAACGCGCGGTACTGAAATAACCTCCCTATGCAATCGAGATGGGTGCGGCGAAATTTTCGGTGTTTTTGTTTGGTCAATAAAAAACGCGAAAAAGCGCTTTCTGTGAAACCGGCTTCAATTTAAACTAGGAAAACGCTCAGTGTAACACGTTGATAAACTATAGACTTCCAATTACATGCGAAATAATCTACGTGTGTAAGCTGCACACGCTACACACCCTCTACAGTTGCTCTTGCTCTACAGGTCCTGAAACTGATTTGTCAAAGAAGAATCTTTGAAATGTCTTTGAATAAATGTCTTAACTCCTGAGTTATTGATCAATTTATCTAAAAATTTTCAAAACGGCTAAAATGTTGGTCCCAACGACTAAGTAAAATTAATTTACTTTTTATTATTTTACCTACTTGTTGCCTACATAAATTTCTTTCCACTTTTATGATAGAATGAAGTCGTTAAAAAAACGATGCGCCAAGTCCTTTTGTAAAGTATTTCTCGGTGTTTATTCTTTTATTTCAAAAATACGATTAAATATTTGGAAATGTCAATGACTTGGCTCCTTTTTTGATATCACTCCTTTTCGGTGTTGAATTTTTTTAAAGTAAAGAGACTTGGCTGCCATTTTTACACGGAGTGTTTTTTTCTGGGATCTGTTTTACAGTATTTATACTGTAACCTGTACAATTGCAGGCTGCAGAAGAAGTTCCTCCACTTTTACAAACTATCTTCAACTAACCGATTGAAGACTGTCAAGTCTTCAATGAAGACTCTTCAATGTAGACTCTTCAATTGAAGACTTGACAACGTAGATACACCAAAATTGCCGAAAATATACGTTTTTACATTGTTGATGTAAAACAAAAGAAGCTCGAGCAAACTATGAATACATAAAAAGTTAGAAACGGCGATTCGGAACCTTTGCAAAATTGGCAGGTTTGGAACGTCCGGTGAACCCACCTACTAAAAACTACTTTAAAGACAATTCAAAGATTGTATCCCTGGTTCGTTGACAAATCAATTTCAGAGTCATGCAGAGCAGTGCGTCCGCGCTTTAGTGCGGTTTCACATAGAGATTCACAAAACGCGAAACGATAGCGTATACCCAACAAAATATTAGGACTACACCACTGCTAATATTTAACGTTTGTTTTGCACTAGTGGCAAAATACATCTGATTTTATTTTACATCTAGACGTTATTCCATTGGAACAAGGACTATTTAACTTGAAGTCGTCATTCGAAGAGAGAAATACCATATAATGATTTAGACGTTATTCCACTGGAATATCATCTAATTTTATTTTATATGTTATTCCATTGGAACAACGACTAATTCCCTTTTAGTCGTTATTCCAACAGAAAAATACCTTATAATGTTTTAGGCATTATTCCACTGGAACTACATCTAATTTTATTTTAGATGTTCATCCATTGGAACAACGTCTAATTTCATTTTAGCTGTTATTCCATTGGAATAATATCTAATTTTATTTTAGTCATTATTCCAGTGGAACAACATCTAATTTTAAAACGACAATTTAATGTGGAATAACGCCTAAAACACTTTATACGTTATTCCATCGGAATAACATCTAACGGCATTTTAGACATTATTCCAAATTAGGTGGTATTACATTATTCGCGAACCTAATCATCTTTTTGACCTTGATTAAAGTCTAATTTTATTTTAGGCGTTATTCCATAGGAACAACGTCTAATTTCATATTAGTGCTTATTCCACTGGAATAATCTCTAAATTTATTTTATACGTTATTCCAGTGGAACAACATCTAATTTTAAAATGACAATTTCATGTGGAATAACGCCTAAAACTCTTTAGACGTTATTCCATTGTAATAACATCTAACGGTATTTTAGACATTATTCCAAATTAGGCGTTATTCCATTAGGCGCTATTCCGCTTCCCCAAGATAACACCGTCAAGAAAAACAAGAATCCCAAACGAAGACGATGCATTGTGTGCAATATAAAAGAAATTGTTCTGCAACAGTATGTTCTGCAGCCAAATCTCAGCCAATATTTAAGAAACCGTTTCCTAAAGCCTCGCCCAAAACAAAACATTATCATTTCCCTCTTCAGTTTGAACCAAAACCGACAATTTAATGTGGAATAACGCCTAAAACTCTTTAGACGTTATTCCATTGTAATAACATCTAACGGTATTTTAGACATTATTCCAAATTAGGCGTTATTCCATTAGGCGCTATTCCGCTTCCCCAAGATAACACCGTCAAGAAAAACAAGAATCCCAAACGAAGACGATGCATTGTGTGCAATATAAAAGAAATTGTTCTGCAACAGTATGTTCTGCAGCCAAATCTCAGCCAATATTTAAGAAACCGTTTCCCAAAGCCTCGCCCAAAACAAAACATTATCAGTTCCCTCTTCAGTTTGAACCAAAACCTGAATATATTAGTCTAGTCGGGCGCTAGCTCGACGCTGCCAAGCACCGCTCTAATACAACGTGCGAGCTACTACCAGACTTATACTGCAAGCGCTTCGGGCCCGATTTCGGGGTGTCAGTACGCATGCAAGCATTTAGAAATGAAAGTTGAAAACCATGGTTATCGGGTATATTTAGCCACCTGACAACACCTAACCAAATATCAAAGTGCTGCGATCATCCCTTCGGGGTGAATTTTGGGCCTCAAACATGCAAGGATTGACTTTCATGTTAGTTAGTTAGTTAGTTAGGCACGGTCAATTTGTTTGCCCCTCTCCACAGGTTGAACGGTTTGTCCTAGAGAGTTGAAATTTGGCAGAGACATAGAGTCATATTTATAGCAGTGCCCTTTGAAAGAAAATCTGAAACATTTTGACCGGAAGTGAAGTTATTACAATTTTAAATTTTAAATATTTTAAAAGTCAAACGGGTCCATCGAGAGTTTTGAAATTTGGCAACAATAAAGACAATGTATTGCTAGACACTCCACTTCAAGATAAATCAATAAATTTGAACCGGAAGTGGGAAAATTATCAATATTTACGTTCCGCCCTTCTTCTTTGATACACTAAACAGCGGCTCTAATTCCCATCGGACTGATAGCTCATGTTAGGAAGGCAGCTGGCTTCGACATCTGCATAACACGTTCGATTCCCGATCCCGGAAAACTTTTTTTTTCATATATTATTTTTTAATTTGTATAAGCGATGATACCTTCATGGATATATATTCAAATGAGAGGTCCAGGGATGCTGTGAAGATCATAATAGACCGAAACATCGCAATCGCGGCACGCCAGTTGCCATCGTGAACACTGAAGATATCAGGGAATCAGGAATTGCGCACGTCGTTTTACGCTCCACCTTTCTTCTTTGATATACTACACAGATTTATATTTCAGTGTGGCGAATTGGCTCGGTCACATGAGGCAAGTGACTTCGATCACGGCGTTGCCGGGTTCGATCCCCGTAACAAACGTTTTATTTTTTATCTTTTTATTTACTTAAAAAAATGTTTAACCTTCTTGTGTATATATTCAAAATGTTAATCCGAATACATTCAACGATTACATAGCTACTCTTTTTAATATTATACTCATTGGACTCTAGTAATGATTGTCAATGTACACGTTGTACGTAAAGTTGTGCAATAAAACAATTCGTGGTCATGCTAATCAACAGAATCTTGGTGGCTCAGTTACTAAACTAGAAACCACACAAAAAAGGTTCCATTACTGGGTGCATAAGGTTGTCACAGCTTTTAATTTATCCGAATTATTTAATTATGTAAAATTCAGTTAATTAAGTAAATAGTAAAATTCAGTGAAGGCTCCATAACTAATATTCAGAGTATAAGGTGTTTACAACTTTTCATTTGTCACACTTATTTAATTATTTAAAATAGAGTTAATTTGTCAATATTGGTGGCTCAACAAGAAACAAGAACAACACGAAACAAGAAACCACACAAAAAGGCTCCATTACGTGCATCCATTACGTGCATTAGGTTCTAAAATTAATTTAATTATTTTAATTATGCTAATTTGTCAAACTTGATGGCTCAATTACGAAACAATAAACCACACAAAAAGGCTCCATTACTAGGTATATTAGGTGCTCTTTGCTCCTAATACTCTAAGAGACTAATGCTCTGGTGCTCTGGTACATTTTTAATAAATGAGACTACCAATGGATGCTGTGAAGATCATCAATAGACAGAAACATCGCCATCGCGGCACGCCGGTTGCCATCGTGAACAGTGAAGATATCAGGGAAACAGGAATTGCGCACGTCGTTTTACGCTCTACCTTTCTTCTTTGATATACTACACAGGTTTAATTTCAGTGTGGCGAATTGGCTCGGTCACATGAGGCAAGTGACTTCGATCACGGCGTTGCCGGGTTCGATCCCCGTAACAAATGTTTTATTTTTTTATCTTTTTCTTTACTTAAAAAATGTTTAACCTTCTTGTGTATATATTCAAAATGTTAATCCGAATACATTCAACGATTACATAGCAACTCTTTTTAATATTATACTCATTGGACTCTAATAATGATTGTCAATGTACACGTTGTACGTAAAAGTTGTGCAATAAAACAATTCGTGGTCATGCTAATCAACAGAATCTTGGTGGCTCAGTTACTAAACTAGAAACCACACAAAAAAGGCTCCATTACTGGGTGCATAAGGTTGTCACAGCTTTTAATTTATCCGAATTATTTAATTATGTAAAATTCAGGTAATTTAGTAAATAGTAAAATTCAGTAAAGGCTCCATTACTAATATTCAGTGTATTACGTGTTTACAACTTTTCATTTGTCACACTTATATATTATTTAAAATAGAGTTAATTTGTCAATATTGGTGGCTCAACAAGAAACAAGAACAACACGAAACAAGAAACCACACAAAAAGGCTCCATTACGTGCATCCATTACGTGATCACAACTTTAAGTTTCTAAAATAAATTTAATTATTTTAATTATGCAAATTTGTCGATCTTGATGGTTCAGATACGAAACAAGAAACCACACAAAATGGCTCCATTACTAGGTTTATTAGGTGTTTACAACTTAGTAAAAATTATTTCATTATTTCAGATGTTGTAATCTGTCAATCTTAGAAGCTCGGTTACAATAAACAAGAAACTACACTAAATGGTCCATGATAATTAATGGAAATCTGTGGGTATGAGAGATTTAAATTTCATTTCATCATCCAACAATGCTTACGTTAAAAAGTTAGAATAATAAAACGCTTTTAAATTGTCATGATTTATTTCCAAACTGTGAGTCAAAGTCTCATCAAGTGACATTGTTTAATGGAAATAAATGAAACTGAAACTGATGTTCCTCCTAATCTGACACTAATAAAATAAACATTGGTTTTGATGCGAACGTTATATACGAAAGTGGTCTGGCTTGTTTACATCGGCAATACAATAATATTCTTCAAGTATCTAGGCAATAGCACGAAGTTGTTTCCTGGTTTGAAAATATGAAAATATTATCTTCCACAGCAACATCACAAAACAATATAATAATCACTAAATAAGATCAGTGGACTAATTAAAATGCAAGCTCGATAACTGTTTACAAGTACCTATAGAAGAAGACAACAATACTAAATGGACATCGATCGTATTTGCCATGAACAAACAAATGTAAACATTAAGTTGACCTGACAGGGAGAGGCAGAGAGGTGGAGATGCCAGGTATAGGCCGGCCCATGCTATCCGTGTACATACATAGGCGAGTAAGGCGGGTAGCGTAAATTTCATCACTCGTCATACTCCTTCCCACCAGCACTATAAACACCAGGTGACTCAGCTAGTTAATCTTAACTAAGTTCCTTTTAAGTTACATTGCCTTCCAAAAACCATCCGGATTTTATTTAAAATGTGTTGTAAACATCTGTAAGCCTGCACGCTTTACCAATTGAGTTTATACTTCGGAACTTTGACATAAAAGAGTGAACATGGGAGAATTTAAAAATAAGGAAACGCATTTGCAATCATCTTTCGTGTACCTTTCAGTTTACCTAGTGGCGACAAATACGCGTTTTACGAGATGAACGCACAAATTCCGGTTTACACCGGAACAATACACCTACAATTTACGTTATTCACATGACTCAAAGCTGTGAACTTTTAACAAATTATAATTTGATATAACTCAAATTCAACCAAAAGAAATGGACCCTTTCGTTATACTAACTTCGGAACTATTGAAATAAAAACAGAAAACTTTAGACAAGAAGTGACGTTGTTGGCGTTAACTGTAATGATAGGTAACACTTAATGATCAGTGAAAGCTGCTATAAACTTATACCCCATATGACATGTTGTACAAAAACAAAAACTTGTAAAAAAAACTGCCAAGCACCTTCCCACTTAAAACAATTGAGATCTAAAAGAAGGACCAAGCAATAATATATTGTTTAAACATTTTCGCACTTAAAATTCGTGAAATCATTTCGCCCAGTTACTGCCGCCAAGCACAACACTAAAAACCTAATGTTGTGTCCAAATTTGAAGAATACAATCTAAGTGAACCATCATTGTAAATTTAACAAAATTATAAAAATTAAAAACGACTTCAAAATAAATTTAAAATTGAAATTAAAAAAATTAAAAATAAAGCTTGGCGCATTGAATTTGCACCGACCATATTGTAGACTTCCTCTATCTTCTTCCTACTTTCTGTCTTTCTTCGGCTCCTTTATCGTCATCTTCTTTCTTATGTTGCCTTCTTCTTGACACAATGCGCCTAGCTTTATTTTAAATTTTTTTAATTTCAATTTTAAATTTATTTTGAAGTCGTTTTTAATTTTTATAATTTTGTCAAATAATTTAATTTTCTCAGGGAGGTCAAAGGCTAGCTATGGGTACTAGGGAGGTATACCTATGCCAAGTGGGTGTATCTCATTAAAACCTAGTTAATGCCCGCTGGTTTTGCCATGAGGCAAGCTCGAGGTCTCGAGTCAGCAATGGCTAGCAAATCCTACTTCCACGTCCACGGCGTGACTCCCGGGCAATGCGTGGCGGCCAATGGATGGTCGTCACGTAGCTAACGGAAGAGGGTGACAGGCGATCCTTCGGCGCCTTAAAACCGGAAACTCTTGGCTAAGGGAGACAACCCCGACAGAAAATCCTGGTCCTCCAAGTCTGGGGGTTGAGGCGATGGGCCTGCTCCTCATCACTCGGAAAATAACAACATTGCAAACAACAATCCTAAATTGCCTCGGAACCCGGACGGATCAAATGGTAATCGACCTCGGCGAGTTAAACGGAATATGAGTATCGGATGTTGGAATGTCCAAGGGATTAGCAATAAGTACCCAGAGGTTTTCAAGGAGCTTGCAAATCTCCAAATCGATATTGCTGTCCTATCGGAAACTAAAAAGAAGGGTAATGGAAATGAAATATTGCAAGATTACGTCCATTTCTACAGCGGAGTAGACAAGGATAGAAGGGCAAAGGCCGGAGTATCGATTGCAGTACATAAAAAGCTGAAAAATAAAATTGTAAACTGGACAGCAATTGACGAACGTTTGATCACCCTAGAACTTGCACTTCAGCAGCATAGGTTAGTAATAGTAGGCGTTTATTCGCCAAATGATGACGCAGACCGGCAGGTCAAAGACGATTTTATGGATAAGTTGACGGAAGTGTTAGGAAATATTGGGGATCGAAAAGAAATTGTTGTGATGGGCGACTTTAATGGTAGAGTGGGAAAAAGGAGAAACGACGAGATCGTAGGGCAATATGGAGAGGATTTGGTAAATGATAACGGAACCAGATTGATTGAGATTTGTTCTCAAGTCTCTTTCAGAATTATGAATGGATTTTTCCGTCATAAAGATATCCATAAGTTCACCTGGTTCCAGCCCACCAGAGGCTACAAGTCCATTATTGACTACATCGTCATCAAAAAAAATACTCGCATTAAAGTATTAGATGTAAAAGTCCAGAGAGGCGCACAGTGCGGTTCAGATCATTTTTTAGTAAAAGCAAAGGTTCATATAAATTACAGAAATTATAGGAGTAAATCAATTGAACCAAATATAGACCAAGGATCTTCAAAACTTCAGGAACCGAAGTATGACCTACGGGGTTTTGAAAATGACTCGACTGTATTCTTGTATAAGCTTAGATTAGCTGGGAAAATGAACGCCATATTAGAAGGGACTCCAGAACAAAGATATCTATTGCTGAAGAACTATGTACATCAAGCTGCTTCAGAGGCATTAGGCACAGTAGATTATGGAAGAAAGAAGAAGAATCTCCAAAACCCACATTGGTGGAATGATAGCTTGGAACACCTAACAGAAGAAAAGAGAAGACTTTACCAAAGGTGGCTGTCAACCAAAGATGGTGAAGATAGACGGTTGTACATGCGCTATAATTATATGGTGAAGAAAGAGATTAAGAAAGCTAAGAACACTTTCTGGGATAGAAAGTGTGATGAAATTAATTCACTGTTAGGAAGCTCGCGTTCAAGATTGGCTTGGAAGACACTGGGATCGTTGAAGACGAACACACAGCAACAGTTAAGGATAGACCCAATTGGACATCAGAAATGGCAAAAGCATTATCAAGAACTGCTGACCGAGAACAGACCGCTATACAGCAACATACAATACACATCAGTGCCAATAGCTCTTGGAGAAGTATGTGAGGAGGTGACATGTGCAGAGATCATGATGGCTCTAAAATCCACGAAGAATAATAGATCAGCTGGTCCTGGAAGTATACCTATCGAACTTATAAAAAATGCTCCGTTAGTAACTATTGAATCCCTGGCCGGTATATTCACTGAATGCTTGCGTGGAGGTGAAGTACCGGGAGAATGGAAATTGAGCTACATCAGCTCCATCTATAAAAAAGGAGACAGGAAGAACTGTGGAAACTACAGAGGGATCAGCGTTTTGTCGTCGATAGGTAGGCTGTATGGACGAATTCTGACTAAGCGGTTAGAACAGCAAGCTAGAGTCACAGAAGAACAAAGTGGTTTCAGGAGCGGGAGATCATGTGTAGACAACCTTTTCTGTATAAAACAACTTATGGACAAGAGTATTGCACATGGAAGTGAATTACACCTGATTTTCGTAGATCTTAAAAAGGCATTTGACAGCGTTCCTTTAAATAAATTATGGGAGGCTCTGGAAGATCAAGGGATCGAAACAGTTTATGTGAATGCTATTAAAAAGCTCTATGAAAATGCTGTAAGTTGCGTAAAAAGTGGACAATCATATTCAGAAGAATTTAAAATCAACAAAGGTGTTAGGCAGGGGTGTCCTTTGTCACCAACCCTGTTCAAAATATACGTGAACAGGGTTTTAGAGAATTGGTCTAGGAAATGTAGTTCGATGGGTGTTAAAATTGGGAAAGAATATATACACTCTTTACTATTCGCAGACGATCAGGTGGTTCTTGCTGAAGATGAACACGACGCAGAATACATGATGAGAAAGCTTATAGAAGAATACGATTCCTGGGGCTTAGAAGTGAATATGGATAAGACTCAATGTATGGTCATTGGAAGAGAGGGTCAAGACATGGTAACCGATAAAGGTATTATAAGATTAACAACAGAGTACAAATATCTAGGTGTGACATTGACGGCTGACGGAACGGATGAGAGGGATGTGCTGAACAAGCTGGGCAGAGGAAGAGCGATCACCAGACAATTACACCCAGTGCTTTGGAACGATGTCATCTCAACCAAGACAAAAACACGTATTTACAACTCATTCGTTGAAAGCTGCGCTTCCTATGGATCAGAAATCTGGACCTTATCTTCCCGAATGGCACAAAGAGTCCGAGCAATGGAGATGGGGTACTGGAGAAGATGCTGCAAGGTTACGATACTCGACCATGTGAGGAACGACCGTATACGGGAAATGATGGGAGTGGAGACATCACTGACGGATTACATAGAGATGAAGCAACTCTTATGGTATGGCCATCTGAGAAGGATGCCAGATGAAAGATTGCCAATGAGAGCCTGGTCATGGGTACCGTCAAGAAGAAGAAAGAGAGGAAGACCAAGGAGGAGGTGGGCAGAAGGAGTTGACACTGCCATGAGAAGAAGAGGTCTTCGCGATGGAGACTTCTTAAATAAAGATAAATGGCATTTAGGATGCAGAATACGGCCTGAAGTGCTGTAAACAATCTGCTTTAATAATAATAATAATAATTTTGTTAAATTTACAATGATGGTTCACTTAGATTGTATTCTTCAAATTTGGACACAACATTAGGTTTTTAGTGTTGTGCTTGGCGGCAGTAACTGGGCGAAATGATTTCACGAATTTTAAGTGCGAAAATGTTTAAACAATATATTATTGCTTGGCCCTTCTTTTAGATCTCAGTTGTTTTAAGTGGGAAGGTGCTTGGCAGTTTTTTTTACAAGTTTTTGTTTTTGTACAACATCTGTTCTTCCAAAAACTCAATACAACAAAGCATCCTGTTCATCTATACCAAATTGAAGCCGATCGTTACAGTGTTTTCCACCCCAAACCACCTGACCCTGTGGTGGAATATGAATGGGTTGTAACTCCCACATACGCCGAAGAACAAGTCCTTCCATATTTTAATCCCCTTCACTTGAACTCGCCGTACATCAAGAACATTTTCTACATCGCCCTCGTCATGGCAGCTGAACGTCGCCGTCCTCGTCCGAATTCCACCTACGACGTCAACGATGTGGAGGTCCTGCATGGACCTGAAGCAGCCCCGTGTGAAGAAGAGGAAGTTTTGTGAGAAGAGTATGGCGTTCTCCAGGCAGCGTACTACAAGAGGTTACACCACTACGTCGACGTCAAGGACATACAAGACCAGTTTCGCGACGGCGACTATGAAGTCAAGATCCGGTAATTACTGTTTTGAACTCGTTTTCATCATTCTGTGTTGTTCTACTCAATAACATTGGGAACTTGCAAATTGAGCTTTCTGAACTTTTAAGTGTAACATCAAAGCTCGTCTTCCAACTTTGAATCTATCTCTATTTTGATTGCATAAATTGTGAACTAATTGTAATTTTCGTTTCACTCTACTCTTTTATTTTGTAATTTGAACAATATCATTTCCATAGGCTGGAGCCTATTTGTGTGTATTTGAGATAAGCGATATAAAGCGTAGTCACAAGTTTCAACAAATCTCGTTCACGACGCCGAAATTCGAGCAACAAACATAAAACCACTTTCTTCACGCCTTGCAAACATCTTCTCTCATTTGGCACGTTCTAGCTAGTTCTAGCATCAACACATCTTCGTATGCATCATGCCATTGTATCAATCTAAAACACTAGAAATACTCTTTAATTCTTCCATTTGATATTTTTCATCCCTCATGGTCAACCATCAGTGTCCTCTCTTTGTCAAGTCATCGTTTACATCAGTTTTCTTCAATTGGACTTTGAACATTTTCCTTCATCAAGAACTTTTCAATTTCTCAGGGAAACCTATGTTTGTATTTCCCGCTGTAACTTGGCGACGGCGAGTCAGCCAAAACCAAGAAACTTTCAGCTTTCTCTCTACCAGACGCAAGCAGCTTTGTTTCCCTTCCCCCCCTTCAAACTAGTTATTTCATTTACGAACTCCAGGACGACGAGAATTCTACGTCATCCAAGGCCTTACGTTGTTATTGGTTACTGCGTTACGAGGTCAACATGGCGGCGCAAATGTGGAATGTTTGAGTTTGACAGTTCAATACTTTATTCTTTTATTTTGACTTCTTCTACATGATAAGTATTTCGATTTATCATCTCTGTTGTCTTTAGTACTTTCTTTTCTTCAATTCTTTTGTATCATTTGTTTATTTTCTCTCGTTTGGAACTTGTGCATTGTGGTCACGGTCTTTATATTTTATTGTTGTCATTGAGACAGACATAACCTTTTCTCAAAATCATATTGTACTAATGTTTTCATTGGTAGTGACTAAAATCCCGACAGCCGGGATTTTCAGGTTAAAAAAATAGTCCCGACTGGCCTTGTTTATTTATATACTGGTTAAGAACGGCATTCAGTATGACCGTCCAGATGGCGCTATGGATAGCGTACTGGACCACGGTGCAATAGGTCGTCGGTTCGAATCCGGCCGGGAGCAAAATTTTTTATTTGTAATTTTCACAAGTTTTAATTCTGCCTAACCATAGAGTTATTTTTTTTAAGTTGCCCAGTTCGAATTTGTCTACCCATAGAGAGTTTTATTCCTTAGGCTGCCCAGTAAAACCGACGGTCGGGACTATTTTTTTAACCTGAAAGTCCCGGCTGTCGGGATCGTAGTCACACCCTCATTAGGTATTATTATGACCCATAAAAAACACTCCGTGTAAAAATACCAGCCAAGTCTCTTTAACTATAAAAAAAAATAGCAGAAATCTAAAAATTCAGCACTGAAAAGTAGTGATATCAAAAAATTGGCCAAGTCAAACTTAATTTGAAAAACCAAAATATACTTGGCGCATCGGGTATTAATCTAGTATAGAAGTATATGCCAAAAATCATATGTACCTAAATATATAAAATATACCTATAATGCCCTTAAAAACGATGTGCCTAGTATATTTTGGTTTTTCAAATTAAGTTTGACTTGGCCAATTTTTTGATATCACTACTTTTCAGTGCTGAATTTTTAGATTTCTTCTATTTTTTTTTATAGTTAAAGAGACTTGGCTGGTATTTTTACACGGAGTGTTTTTTATGGGGATATCACAATTTTTTTTAGTTTATTTAAACAATTTGTAACACATATCGAAACAACAATGACTAATTCCTTTAAAAAAATAAGCCAGTTCCAATTTGGTTACTAAGAAAAGTTGCGTTTGGTACCAAAATATGCTTAAAGTGATATTCCATGAAGAAAAGCGACATATTTGTTCCAATCGGTCCAGCCGTTTTCGAGATATGGTATCACTTCCGGTTTTCAAAATGGCGACTGAAATAACTGCCACGTAGAATTTGTTTATATAAATGTTTTGTATCATTATAAACCTTGTGAATAAGTAGTTATTGTAGTAAGAGGTGATTAAAGTCTAATTTTTCATTTTTATGACGTCATTTCCGGTTTCAGTAATAGTACATTTCTGTTTAGACTATTGTATTTTCATATATATGACCGTCCGAATAGTTTGACGCTAGTTTCGTTCCGATCGGTTCAGCCGGTTTCGAGATATGACGTCATTTCCGGTTTCAAAATGGCGACTTCCGGTTGGTTTTATAAAAAGGCACCTCAGACGCCAAAAGTGCACATGTGGTAAAAATTTCAGATCGATCGGTTCAGCCGTTTAGGCTGTGGCGGTGATAGCGGTGTTTCCTGATATCTGAATCATCATCATCATCATCATCTGAAGAAGAAGAAGAAGAAGAAGAAGATAAAAGTGATGTTATTTCACTGTTTTCACGGCCCTCTAGCTCGCAAATGGCATAACCTATTGTTCCCAAATTTGGTATATGTGGTGGGGTGGGCCATAGCTCGAAATTAAGATATTTCACAACAATGTGAGATTTTCCAATTTTATGATCCAGTAGGCCGAAAATGCCATGTTGATGCTTACAGTAAAAGTGTTTGGTCTGCTCCTCGGTTTATTAGGCATTTACGGTATGTTGAGTGACTGTGAGTGTACAGTACGACTTGGCTGGGTGGAGCGACCGCTCCACTAGATGATTTCTTAATTTACATAGTTATAAATACAATGTCATGTTACATGATCTATCTATGCAATAGGATTGCACATTGCTGTTCGTAATATTTTATTTATGGCACACGGCTACATTATCTTTATATTGTGCAGTACCTATTTATTGTTTTCATATGAATCTTATCTTTATTTGAACATCTCAATTTGCTAGATGTTATTTCTTTGTTGTCATTTCCAGTCCGACACCTTGGTCCGTCTCCGTGTAATGAACATCTCGCTTTCGTCTCCCATGGACTGTCGCACATCGTTCTTCGCTACTCCGGCTAGAACGAAGATTCGACTTCTCAACATGGGCTGTTTGTTCAATCCAAGACGACTACCACGACTTTGAAGATATCCTTTTACGACAATTTAGTATATTAGGTACTACTATGTTTTTAAATTTTATGATTTCATATTTTTCTTTCTTTCTCATGAAGATTCGACTTTCGAAGTCATACCTTCATGATTTAAAGGAGGGGCGTTTGTAGTGATGTGCCATCTCTCTATAAAATCATAATTTAAATATTATTCTTTATGAAACTGCAAGATGCTTGATTACTTTAGTAATTGATAAGACTATGATTGATAAGATATTAGGTATCTAAATTAGTATTATGATATCAGTTCATCATTCATATATTTTGATTTATGTACAAGGCTTTCAATGAGTCTTTTAAAAACAATAATCTTTTAAATCTATATTTGAACCAGAGGCGGCAAAACCAGTTCTATAAAACAACTTTTTACATAGTTATTTAGCTTCACTCAAGAGGGCCTGATCTTGTGGAGAGCTACTGACATCTTCTGGTCAAAAACAACTTGTTTCTCCCACTTCGAAAATTTCTCCGTAAAAACTGATTAGTAAGCCTTCTTAAACAAAATAAATTGAGGTGTTTTTGCCCGCCTCTGGCAGTTGCTCTTGCCCTCTCAACCAACTCGTCTTCTCTTGAACAGTGTCAAAAACTTTGACCAGTCAAGTCTTCTGAGAAAGTGACAGGATTTCTGTCCTTCTCTGGTTTTTCTGATGTTTCACAGTTTGTGATCTCCAGAAAGAACTTAGGAACAATTTGTCTTTCTAGTGATAGAAATTCTATCCAGGAGGGACTTCTTGTTTTCTCAGAAGTCTTGTTTTGTCAAACTTAAACTTTGTTCAATTCCTTCATTTCTAATCCTTCACCTAAAGCTATGACTTAGCTATTTTCGATTTTCTTATTTAAAGTATATTTTAACTTCGCTCTTCAAATTTTTATGTTTTCAATTTCTATCATATTGACGATGGTAATAGTTTACCAAGTTTTATAAAGTTACTGTATAACTTTACAAGTGTATAGACATTTGAAAGTGTTGTGATTATTTGAACAATATCAAGAATCATCAATAAACCTACTTGCGTTTCAACTGACTTCTGGATTGTGGCTGAATATTTCAAGGTAAAGAGAACTCCTAACATTGCACATTTGCATATTCCTTCACAACTCCAATCCTTATCATTTTTCTTCATTATTCAATATATTTATATTTTTATAATTGAGATTTCATTCAAGTTTCTTAAAAACTAATTATTTCAATTCAATTCAATTTTAACATTTTCAACTTAGATATTTCCCGGGGGATTTTCTCAATATAAAGAATTTTCAATTAATAAGTAGATTAGATAAAGAATACGAAGAAGTTCCTGCTCTTGTCTTTCTAACGAGAGACACCTACGCCTCGTCTTCACTTCAAATACGACTGCAACGTCTTCACGTTACCACGGTATTTATAATTTCTTTCTTTTATCATTTGGTCTGTTACAGCAACCTGAACAGGATAATCTTAGGGTTCTTGGTGGTCAGCTCACATTACCAAAATTTAGAATATTACAAAATTTAATAAATTCCTTTTCAAAATCTAAGTCCTTTCCGCTCTAAAGGTCACGAATCTACATTCAGCATAACTTCTACTGAACCGTGTCTTTGACCAGCCTCAGTACAACTCTACTTTACTCTACAAAATCCAACAAATTCCATCCACATTATTATTAAGCCTATTAAGCCTATATTCTCAACGGAGCCGAGGCTCCACTAGTGAGAATGTAATAGAGAAGGGAGGAGAGGAAACCCGGTACCGGCATGTAGCCTACTCCTGACGAAAGATACCAAGGGGACCAACGGCTTAACGTCCCTTCCGAAGGACGGTGTGACATTCACAGCACGGGCCTCCACAACCCGCGCCGTCGAGAGACTGATAACAGGTGGAGGGAGGTCGTCACACTAACCCCCAAACACCCCAGTCGCTCTGGCCCAACGGCAGCAACCTGGCAAGGCAGAGTTGAATGGTCACCCATCCAACCTCTGACCGCGCTCAATGTTGCTTAACCTCGGTGATCTAACGAGAACCGAGGTATCCAACACACCAGCCGTTGGGCATTCTTCGTCATACGTCAGTGAAACATCAAGATTCAATTCTCGACTTATATATTCAAGTGATCAGTTTTTAGTGTTTATTAATTTATACCAGTGTTAAATTTGTTAGTCAAACGCCGATTCAAACGTTAGGAAATATTTACAATATACGAAAATCAGTGAAGCTCAACCAACATCTACATTATTGAGTAAGTACGAACAAACCCTATCCAAATCCTTATCACAAATTTATATTAAATATTCTGCACTTCAAGAAAGCTATCTTAAATTATACGACATAGAATCAAGAATCATACTCCTAAGACAACGTTATCAGCATACCCGAGTTCGGTCCACCGACCACCCCGCGCCTCTACGACAATCAGTAAGTGAACCTAATTTATCTACGATCCCATCCAACTCTTCTAAATTTCCTGACAAGCCCCTAAACAGGGCGCAGTCAGGTGGCGGCAGCACAAACGTTACTAATTCCATACCCCAGATAAGTAGAAGCCCTCGGCGGGCACTACACTAAACCTCTACGTTATAATATTAATGTAAGCCAACAAAATAATGGAAAGTGAAATAAGGTTATCTAGCGGATTATCTCCGGCAGGAAACATGCTTAAATCAGTTAGGGTTAATAATATCACATTATAAGATAATTTTGTCTAAAGGATTGAACGAATTAAAGTGGGTTTAACACTTCATAATTACCATAAATCTTTATTTTATAATTGTAAACAAAAAATTACCAGTAAAAATGTCGTCTTCCTTGACACTGACAGTGACAGCTGTACAGCAAACAACCTTCCACGTGACGTCAGTCTTCTTTCTTCATTTCGCGCTCATCGCGCCATCTAAGGAGAGCGCCTGGAACTTCCAGCGAACGCCGCACGAAAATCGTGCACGATTTTCGTGCGAATAGCCGACCCACTGTGGAGTGGCTATTCGCACGAAACACGAATTCGTGCACGATTTTCGTGCGAATAGCCGGCCCACTGTGGAGTGGCTATTCGCACGAAAATCGTGCACGATTTTCGTGCGAATAGCCTCGGCCTTAAAATAAAGAACTTGAACTTTTAAAGAGTTCATATATTTGGACGTGAACTAAACTTTTAAAAAGATCGTTTTAAAAAGGAACTTCCCCAACACTGTTTAAAATATGCAAAACAATATTACACATAATGTGGAACTTGCAGGAGTTTGAAGAAGATGAAAGAAGGGACAAATATGTTTAGATTCTTCACTATTTAATAATATGTTCTATTTACATCCGTTCTGCTTTTTACATTGCAAGCAAATAGTGCATAGATTAGGTACTTAAATATAAGTAGTAGTATTTTACATAAAGACTGAAGACAAGTTTGTTCAGTTTATACCAACAATATTCTTCAAATCACTTGCCACTTGGGTCAGAAAAAATTCTGACTTTTCTTGTGCGAAGATTTTATGGTCTTCGCACAAGAAACTGTAAATAAATAGGCATACCTACAAACGAGAAATTAAAATATGGTTGTGCATATACATAGGTACGTGACAGTTAATAATTTATTTGATAACAAATCAAATACATAAACTGTCGGCAGATCTAGAAATAAATTGGAAACAAATCTTCAATACAACAAAATTCATGATTATTTTTAGATGGTTTGAAAATGAAATGTCAACATTTTGTATATAAAAATAAAATACTGTTAAGGATGTTTTTGTGAAACTTTCAAGTGGCAAGTGAATTTTTCACCACATGTGATGGATTTGATTCTACGCGAGCTACAAACCAAGGTCGCGAGACTAGTTAGTTCTAGTTGAGCAATCAGCGGACCTTGGAACAGAATACAAACGCATCACATTGGGCTGGAAACCGACACTAAAATCCTATTGGTCGACCACAAGCATTCAACGCAGCGTGATGCGGACGTAACAGTCGCCACTCCAACTCAACATTGGAGATTCAAGTTATACATAATAATAACTTTTCAACCATTTGAATTGTGAAATATGTGAATAATAATTAAATTATGTAGGTTGGTAGGTAGTTAATGTTTTGTCGTTTTGTGCCCAAACTCCAGTCAGAGCTGAAAAAATAGAGACATTCCAGCTTTGTCATGATTTTGGGCACAAATAATGTATTTATAAGATTGTGTTAAGTCGGCTAAATAATTAGGTATGTTCATATTTTTCAAATTCTAAATTTTCATAGTTTGAAAAGTTCAAAAGTAATAGCAACTTTTCTGTTATATCATCTCAATGTTGATTGGAATTGCGACCGAAGTCTCTAAATGAAGCCAACTGAAGATACACAGAGCTATGAAGACAGAAATAATGTACAAAATCAACCAGCAAAACACTGTACAAGCATAACACTATTTCAATGTTCACAAGCTCAAATAATAGCTTTACGCATTTCAATTCATTGACAGAAGATTAACTGCACCTACTAGATAGGTAAAATGGGCAATTCTTTTTAGGTACCGGTTTTTACTTTATAGATAAAAATTATTATCTGAAGAACTTCACTGAAAGTGAAACTGAACGAAGTTGTAATTTTAAGTTGAATTAATTTAATTTTAAATGTTGGTATTTTCAACTTCTACCTATTACTAACTCCAGATTAAAACAGAATATACATCTTACTTGTTTCTCCACCTATTGATTTGAGATTCAAAACATTCCCTGGGTATAGAAATGTCGATTATTAAATTAGCGATCTTCAAATCTCTTTCTAACTGAAAGTTACGAGCATGTTTCATAAAAATAGCTGAATTTTGGATCCAGCAAAATTCTCAAGTTTCCCTTCGTATATATTTTCATTTTGTTCGCACAACCCAAGTTTGTATCAATATATCAAGTTAATGTGTAGTTTAACTTAAACCAAACATCCACCAAAAATACTAAATTTCTCTGCATTTGTCATCATTTAGCCGTAAACAAGTTCTTAAAGACCATTGGCATACATTTCCAAGATTAAAACTTGTCTCGAAATTGTGATTTAATTTTCAACATGTTTAGCAATTTCCATAACATTTTATAAATTCTAATTACATGTCGTGAAATATTTAATACAAGTTAAAACTTGAACATATGAGTTTTCCTCGTCAAACTACAGATTGACGAGCAAAAACATGTCAAGTTGTCGTTAAAATACGCCAATGGGTTAGCAAAAACCCCGCCTCATTGGCAGGAAAAGTGACGTTTTCGTCAAAGTGTTTCCTTCCGTTTTATCTTGACATTAACAGAAGGGAATACGGCATACGCATTAACATATTTCAAAAAAACAACGTATTTGCTGATAAAACACACCATATTCACTCTCGAAAGAGTACATTTTCATTCATCAATATGACATTTAAATTGAGTTGACATTTTGGTGGACAAATGTATTCCTGTCATTCATATCTTCTCAGTTTGTTAGTTTGGTATAATATATTCTAATATTATGTACATTATTAGAATTTCAAAAATTATATTGAAATTTAATGACACAACATTTCCCTTCATAGTTATAATAATTCAATAATTATAAATTACTGTCATATTTTATAGTAACCACGGCAACGTCATTGTTGGTTAATAAAAATGATATCATTCGCCAGGAATGCTGTTTTCAAGCCAAGTTAGGTACTGAATACAAATTCATATTTGACACTTTTGAATGTCAATATAAGTGTGTATTATCAACAAATGTGCTATTAAATCCTGTTGAAAACGTGTGCTGTTCTGGTGGAATGTTCAGTCTGCGTGGGCGGGGCATCTAGTCTGACCAATGCGTTTCTTGCTTCCGGCGGCGGCCATTGCTTCTTCACACACGTGCACCACGATGCCTGGCTGGCTATTAGTGGGCGGATGAAGCTCGTGAGTCTCGCCTGAAACATACGTTACGTCGTCAGCAAACACATCGGGATCAACATTACATACGGAGGTCATCATACGTTACGTCATCAGCAAACACATCGGGATCAACATTACATACGGAGGTCATCATACGTTACGTCGTCAGCAAACACATCGGGATCAACATTACATACGGAGGTCATCATACGTTTGGTCGTCAGCAAACACATCGGGATCAACATTACATACAGAGGTCATCATATGTTACGTCGTCAGCAAACACATCGGGATCAACATTACATACGGAGGTCATCATACGTTACGTCGTCAGCAAACACATCGGGATCAACATTACATACGGAGGTCATCATACGTTACGTCGTCAGCAAACACATCGGGATCAACATTACATACGGAGGTCATCATACGTTACGTCGTCAGCAAACACATCGGGATCAACATTACATACGGAGGTCATCATACGTTACGTCGTCAGCAAACACATCGGGATCAACATTACATACGGAGGTCATCATACGTTACGTCGTCAGCAAACACATCGGGATCAACATTACATACGGAGGTCATCATACGTTTGGTCGTCAGCAAACACATCGGGATCAACATTACATACGGAGGTCATCATATGTTACGTCGTCAGCAAACACATCGGGATCAACATTACATACGGAGGTCATCATACGTTACGTCGTCAGCAAACACATTGGGATCAACATTACATACGGAGGTCATCATACGTTACGTCGTCAGCAAACACATCGGGATCAACATTACATACGGAGGTCATCATACGTTACGTCGTCAGCAAACACATCGGGATCAACATTACATACGGAGGTCATCATACGTAACGTCGAGAGCAAACACATCGGGATCAACGTTACATACGGAGGTCATACGTTACGTCGTCAGCAAACACATCGGGATCAACATTACACACGGAGGTCATCATACGTAACGTCGTCAGCAAACACATCGGGATCAACATTACATACGGAGGTCATCATACGATACGTCGTCAGCAAACACATTGGGATCAACGTTACATACGGAGGTCATCATACGTTACGTCGTCAGCAAACACATCGGGATTAACATTACATAAGGAGGTCATCATACGTTACGTCGTCAGCAAACACATCGGGATCAACATTACATACGGAGGTCATACGTTACGTCGTCAGCAAACACATCGGGATCAACATTACATACGGAGGTCATCATACGTTACGTCGTCAGCAAACACATCGGGATCAACATAACATACGGAGGTCATCATACGTTTGGTCGTCAGCAAACACATCGGGATCAACATTACATACGGAGGTCATCATACGTAACGTCGTCAGCAAACACATCGGGATCAACATTAAATACGGAGGTCATCATACGTTACGTCGTCAGCAAACACATCGGGATCAACATTACATACGGAGGTCATCATACGTTACGTCGTCAGCAAACACATCGGGATCAACATTAAATACGGAGGTCATCATACGTTACGTCGTCAGCAAACACATCGGGATCAACATTACATACGGAGGTCATCATACGTTACGTCGTCAGCAAACACATCGGGATCAACATTACATACGGAGGTCATCATACGTTACGTCGTCAGCAAACACATCGGGATCAACATTACATACGGAGGTCATCATACGTTACGTCGTCAGCAAACACATCGGGATCAACATTACATACGGAGGTCTATGTAAAAGTTACTGTGAAAGTTACATCATAACTTGAATAGGAAAAGGATTGCAGCTGTTCAAATCGATTATACAGAGCTCACAAATCGCGCGTACAGAAAACATAAACTGGCCGGGACGCTGTTTTGTCTTAATTGCTGATTATATCAAGATGAAAATTCAACATTTATTCACAATATATTAATATTGTTCATGTAAACATTTCAATACATTTGAATCAATGGAACGAAAGTTATGGTACATATCTTGAAGATGGGATTAAAACTCAGAATACACAAGAGATAGGTTATAAATGAAGTTTGATTTCATATGTTAATTTTAGAAGTGTCTCCTGTATTTTTTTCGTTGATAAGCTCATCTTCAAGATGCATTAACTTTCGTTTTACTGATACAAATGTATTGTTATTTGTGCACAATAGATACACATATATTATGAATAACAAATGAACATCCAGCCTGATATTTTCAGTTTGAGCTCCATACAATCGATTTTTTGACAACCAAATTCTAACAGCTGTAACTTTCTTTCTATAAAAGTAATTTTATTTGAAACCAGTGTTGGGGAAGGAACTTTTAAAAAGAACGCGTTCCTAGGAACGCGTTACTTTTTTTGCGAACTTTTGAGCGAATGCGTTCTTTTTTGTATACAAAGAATGTGAACGTCAAACGTTCGTTTTAACCACAAACGTTTCGATCAAGTTCGCTCTTTTCTGAAATTTCAGCGTCAGAATTTATAATTCTGCAGTAGTTTGATCACAGCGATGTCTGGCCAATTGGACGATACCGGGTGAAAGTGAAGCAAGGGAAATTATTTCCTATATTCCTGTAATAAAATATGAGTCCACTAAACCAGCGGTCGCCAACCGGTGGTCCGCGGACCACTGGTGGTCCGCGAGAAAATCTTGGTGGTCCGCAGAGAAATTTGGAAGTTTACTTTAAAGTTTCCATGCAATTTATTTAATTAAGAAAAATTTCAATCCAATACAAATGTACTGAATTCGGACATGTTTCAATACGTAAATGTGCCTTTTAAAAGTATATACATATTCACTCTAGCACTATAGTGAAAATATTATCAGTTTCCGAGTATATTTCCAAAACCTAAGAGTCATTTTAAACGCTTTTTCTCGAAATAAAAGTTGGTTGAAAACGCGTAGAAACGCGCCAAATGACTTCCTGAAAACAAAATTTTTCCGGGGCTAAGCGCCCCGGACCCGCTTGGTACTGGGGGGCCCTCCCCCCGGACCCCCCCATTGTCTCCCTCACCAATCGTATTTGCCGGCATACGTATTTTACGCACCTGAGTGGTCCGCGAGATATAAAATTGTCATATAAGTGGTCCGCGAGGTCCAAAAGGTTGGCGACCGCTGCACTAAACTACCTATTAACTTGAAAACTACAATCTATTAATTTTACACTTATCCATAATTTTCACAACAGAAATCTTTATGTGCTGATTGGCGTATAGAAAACATTTTCAACGTTAAGGTAACAATGGAAATAATTAATATTTTGAAAGTCCTACCTTTTGTATCTAGATACAGATTAAATGTTAAGAAGTACTGTGTAGATATTCTCTAATGTTCCAAGCGTAGGACAGAAGTTATGAACTTGATATCTGTCAAAAGTTATAGCCCAGTAATTTAAAGCAAAAAAAGAACTGAACCCACCACTAATTGCAACAGAAGGTTTCAATATATGAATCGATTCAGAAAAATGCCCTCTACAACATATCCAAAATCCTTCCGTATCCGATTGCCGGAAGTACTATTTAATCACTTTTTAAGTTAAAGCCCCAGTACGACTTCCTAAGGTATGTGTTTTAATGGATGGTAGTTGATGTCGGAAGAGCTGAGGCGTCAAAAAAAATGTTGTTTTCGGTCCATGAGCAGAATTTCACCCCTTCTTAGTTTCCGGTCACGGATGGGGCACTGACGTCAGTGCGAGGGATCGCTCGGCGTCAAGACAGCAGGATGCAGCGCGTTGACTGTCTTCAGTTGATTTTTGTGGTTTCATGAAAAGGTGGTGTATTTCAGTGTGTTTTTATTTTATGCGAGAAAGGCTGGACAGTAGCAAGACTAGCAAGTAAATAACTTCGGATATATAGTGCTTTTATTTCATAATAGTAATTAGGAGGCATACATTATTATAGACAATTAAAATAGTGATTATAAAAGCGTTTACATTAGTGACTATGACAGTGAATAAATAAAAGTGAATAATGTAAGTTTTAGTTTAAATTTTTTACTTGCGTCTGAAAAACCGTAATAATGGTTAAAGAATGATGTGTATATAAATGTAACACAACTTCAAAATGTGTAGGCGCGGATGGAATTAAACTCTCTTTTCATCGATTTCCTAGTCAGTCATCAGCAAACAGATATAAACAGTGGCTTCATAAAATGTACAGAAACAATTTTATTCCCACTAAATCATCACTAGTTTGTTTATTTTATTTTATTTATTTATTTATTTATTATCAAAAACCACACAAAAATACACTACATTCCGTTTTCCACAAAGCCAAACGGCTTTTCTGTGGATTAATAATAAAAAATAATAAGTGGATACAAAAAAAAAATACATGTTTATGTATAGACATTTACAGAAGAGGGAAAGAATAGATAACCTAATTACAACAAATATTTTAAACAACGTCAGAGTATTCATACAACCATGATTTAACTTCTTTCTTGATACAATTATAATTATCTAAAGATTTAATTTCTTGAGGCAACTGATTGAAAATGTAAGGGACAGAGTAATTTAAAGATCGCTTTCCATACTTATTTGTAAATCGGGGGAGTATTAAAGAAACCACTTTCAAACCACTTTACAGAGACTGATTATGATATTGCAAATATACTAAAGTGCGAATTACTTCCGTGTGCGAATTACTGAATGCATCGCCGAAATCTGTCTGGAAATCAGATTGTAGGTATCTAAGAAACCACTCCCAAGTGGACGAGTTTGAAATAATTATCGGGAAAAATGTCTTGGTAAACCACGTTAAAACTAGGGGACATTGACTTATTTGACATTTGACATCATGTGTTGGCATAGAGTTAGTAGGTTGCTGCAGCGTAAGGGCACGCGGCCGGCCGCGGGCTGGCTTGCAGAGCGGTCCCTCTCAATGACGTCACTGATCCATGCGTTGCGGGCTTGCGTTCAGTGTGTGGCGGGTTGCGGCAAGAGTTTAATTGTCACATTGTGAGCGTTGTGATTGTCGGATCGATTTTATTTTTTGGAATATTGGATAAAATCATTCTTGTCACATTATTATGTAAAAGCTGAAGCAACCTGGCCAAGGCCTAAAAAAAATTTCATGTAACTCCAATTTTGACGAAACTTGGCAGAATTGTTCACCATCCTAAATGAACACAAATAGCTCTCCTAGCGTTTTCCTCTAAATCTCATCGTTTGGGAAATATGGACCTGGCAAAACGTCAAATTACACTCAAAGTGACCTAAATCGTCGAAAACTTACTAAAATATTACTCTTCAATGGGCCATAATTCCCAAACGATGAGATTTAGAGGAAAACGCTAAGTGTTCATTTGTGTTCATTTAGAGTGGTGAACAATTCTGCCAAGTTTCGTCAAAATCGGAGTTACATGAAATTTTTTGTTTTTGGAAGATGGAATTACATGGGAAATTAACTTTAAAAGTGATTAAATAGTACTTCCGGCACTCGGATTCGGGAGGATTTTCGATATGTTGTAGCTCAGGGCATTTTTCTGAATCGATTCATATATTGAAACCTTCTGTTGCAATTAGTGGTGGGTACAATCACACAATTACTGGACTATAAGTGCATTTGTACGGACTTAAATCTCAACTCATCAGTATTTCCTCATGTCAATGAGATTCATCTGGATCATTTCCAACAGTCTAATAATAACATCCGACGTATTGCAACAATGGAACTTGTCCAATACCGGCTCAATGCAACAAATCAAATAACAATACTTATCCAATGCTTCTAACAGTCTTCCAATATCCTGACATTCAGCTTAAAAACATAATACTGAGCTATTTCACTTCTCACATTTATCATTTTATTTGCAATAAAACTTAAAAATTATATTCTGCTTAAAGCTCACATAACTTTCATTCCATTGACAAAAAATCATTACATTTTTTACACAATTGTGATCAATAAACTTAGAATACAACTTGAAATGGTGAGTTTTGTATCGCCAGTAGTTATGAATAAACAGCGTCCCGGCTATTGACGTTTTCTGATCCAGCAATTTGACCTCCGTAGAATGGAATTTTTTTAAACCAATTCAAACAGCTGTAACTCTTTTCCTAAAAGAGCAATGTTATTAAAACTTTCTCACAATTTATTTATTTTCAACCTATTTTATTTAGTAGTTTTGTCACAGCGAGTAGTTTTGAATCAGTCACTACACTTTCTGAACGAGCTTTTCAGTTCCGGATATTTGATTTCTCGACAATCAATTCGACCAGCTGTAGTTAACTCTTTTAATTAGGGATGTGCGAGTATGAGGTGTTCGAGTTGGAGTTCGGGAGGTCGAGTTTCGAGTTCGGATTTGTCAAACTCGACTATTTCGAGTTTGGGGGATTTCGTGTTTCATACGTTGGTATCATTGACTTTCTTTGCAGTCGCGCGCCAAAACCATGAACTGTGTGCTTGCGCTGATGAAAAATAGTTCCTTCCGCCGCGGTTGACTGTTGGGGTGTGTTTTTCTAGTCACTGCTTCTGAAGTAATTAGTGATTTTTCATCTAATAATGAGATTGAAATTGAAAACAGTGACATCGAAGATGATCCCAGTGTGATTGAAAAATTGACTTCTCCCGCAATTAGCACTGTAGGTTCCGTCAGGGCTTCACTTCTATGGAATTATTTTACAAAAGTTGATCGCCATCACGCTAAATGTAAGGCAGTTACATGTTTCAAAATTCTGAAAACTCCGCACGGAAGTACCACAAATCTCAACCACCATTTGAACATACATCCTATCAAAAAATCTAAATTGCTGGAAGACACAATTAACTCGAAGAAGCATTAAATAAAAATAATACATAAGTAGGTAGTACTAAGAGTTTACTAGTGACAAATTCTAATTCAGAGGTTAGGCTAACCATGACTTCATGAACTATCGTCTACTACGGTTTATGCAATTACTTTGTCTGAACTCGAACTCGAGATGTGAATCTTTTTTCTTCTCAAACTGGAATTTAAAATCCCAAACTCGCACACCCCTACTTTTAATACAAGAGCTATGATTTAAAAACTTTCACACAACATACCTTAGCATGTTGTTTATTACGTGAAATGCTCATCCCAGTGAATGCATTAGTTTCATCACAGCAATGTTTCTAACATGGGATGTTTTCATGTGAATATTACCTGAGACTCCAATCAACTTGTTATTTTGACAGGTTATTAAGAGGCAAACGGAAGCGAGCGGGAATCGCATGGTTCGTCAGAGCGTTTTTTTGAAATTGTGTCTTCCCACTTAGTAATTTTAAAAAATCAGATAGTAACGACCCATATACTAAATAATGCCGCACACTGGAGTTCATTAGGACCTCTGGTACGACCTCCAAGTGTTAAATACGATTATTTTCGATTATTTTACTAAAAATATCGTATTTAACACTTTGAGGTCGCACCAGAGGTCATAAAGTACTCCAGTGTGCGGCATTATTTACTCTATTAGGCTCTTATGGGTCGTTACTTTCTGATTTTTTAAAATTATTAAATGGGGAAGACACAATTTCAAAAAAACGCTCTGACGAACCGTGCGATTCCCGTTCGCTTCCGTTTGCCTCTTAAGACCAACAATGTAAATTTTACAAAGTTTCAGCCAAATCCTCCGATTGGTTTCAGTTTACCTAAATTCCTTCTGATTGGTTGAATATAAAACATGTTCGGATTAAGTGCAAATTTTGCATGGTGATCAAGACTAACATTGCAGACGATGTTTCTTCGGTTGACGCTCCTTGTGTTGATGTTGGCCCCCAAAAGGGCCGTTTAACACGACGTTTCGACAGACGTGGCTCTGTCGGCTCTGCTCTGAAGATGACAGAGCCACGTCTGTCGAAACGTCGTGTTAAACGGCCCTTTTGGGGGCCAACATCAACACAAGGAGCGTCAACCGAAGAAACATCGTCTGCAATGTTAGTCTTGATCACCATGCAAAATTTGCACTTAATCCGAACATGTTTTATACATGTTTCAGACGATGTTTCTTCGGTTGACGCTCCTTGTGTTGATGTTGGCCCCCAAAAGGGCCGTTTAACACGACGTTTCGACAGACGTGGCTCTGTCGGCTCTGCTCTGAAGATGACAGAGCCACGTCTGTCGAAACGTCGTGTTAAACGGCCCTTTTGGGGGCCAACATCAACACAAGGAGCGTCAACCGAAGAAACATCGTCTACATCTGACAACAGCTCCCAGACCCTAAGTCAACTCAAGACTAACATTATCACATATTTTACACATTTTCAACTCCTTATTGACATTTTATTAGTTTCAAATCGATTTCAGAAGAGATTGATGGAAAAGTATCAAATGATGGTCTGTTATTCAATTGTTTGAGCGTGTCTAGAGTAGATAGATGGAAAGTCAGAAATAACTTGTAATCTGTTACCTGGAGTGAGACTGGCAATGGCCGCCAGAAGGTCGAAGTTGACCAGGGGCTCCCCCTCCTCTCTCGGGGCCCAGCCCACCGGAGGGGAGGCCGGAGGGGAGATGAGGAACTGTTTGGTCAGCGCAGGGGGCTGCAGATGTTGGTCACAGTCGATGGGCGACACCGGCTGTGGACATTCCAAAATACACACACATTTAGTTTTTCACACAAAAATTAACACAATGACTTAATAACTTTTTAGCATCGTAAGTGAAACTACAAAACCTCGTAAGTAATACTTTTTTCAAAATCTATGATTTTTTATATTTGTAGGTAGGATACATTATAGTAATTTCTATGATATAGAGTAATCTTTGTCAACCTAAAAAAAAATTGCAAAGGCTCGTTCGTAGCATGTAAAAAGCGCAATAAGTCTACTTCGGTTTTATGTCTCTCCTGAACAATTCTGGAAATGTCTCTTCCGAGGTTTTCGAGCGAGCGTCACCACGGTACTCTTATGGCACTTTCTGTTTTTTTTTTGTTTTTTTTTTTTTGTGGTCACAGCCCAGGTCAAACCGCTCAAGCAATCAATCTGAAATTTTGTACACATACTAAGGTACTCTATGCGGTCCCTGGGATCGTTTTTGAACGGGCTCCCGTGATTGGTTCAAATTTAAAAAAAATTATCTTTCGATTGGTTGCATCAATCAATTTGAAATTTAGCAAAAACATTGCAACCAACATTGTAGGTACCCAATCATAAAAAGTTTCAGCCAAATCCTCCTATTGGTTCAAATTTAAAACCATTTTTCATGTGATTTTTGACATTTTAACTAGAATAGATTGACCGATCAACTTAAAACTTCGCGTGGTCATTGGTACCAACATGGTAGGTATTTTTGCCAATTTTCAGTCTAATCTGTCGTTATTTTCAAAAGTTTTGTCATTTTAAGGTCATTTTATTCCATAATCTTGAAAAATTTATACTAAATTGTCATCCCTGCCTTCTTTAAGCTTCTGTTCCAAGGCAAGGCCTGTAGAGCAGCCAAGCTATCCACAATGTACAGTAAAATGAAAGCATTTTTGAGCTAGCGCATAAAATCGGATGCAGTACGAAGGCCAAATCCTCTAATTGGTTTAAGTTTAAATATTGTCTTCTGATTGGTCGACAATAAAAATGTTCACATTAAGTTCAAATTTGCATGGTGATCAAGACCAACTTAATATTAAATTTTACATATTGTAAGCCCAATCAGTCAAGTATCAATTGTAATTTTACGAGTTTAGTATGGGATGTCACAAGAGATTTCTGGAGAAGGTATGTAGGTAAGACTTCACGACACAATGGATCTGTTATTCATCCAGAGTATTATGGAGATTGAAAAATTGCAGAGGAAATCGTCTTGTGCCGTGTCGTGCATCGTTACTATGGGGATGTTGCATGTTCTGTGCTCGCTCATCAACGCGTTACACTGAGCGTTTTCCTAGTGTAGATTCACTGACAATATGTTTTTGTGAATCAGATGAGGTCCCATTAGATGTGGGCAAATTTAATGGGGTTTGAAACATAATTTGAGTCTATAGGCAGCGTGTTTAGACAACAGATGGCACTGTAAAAAGTACAGACAGAGCCACCTAATCTGTGGGAAGGAAGCTTACCTTTTGGCAAGGCGTCCAAGTCGCTGCAGTTATATGTTATGTTGCTGCACATATTACGCATTATCAATTCTTAAAATTTACACATGTTTATCTAATGTTTATTCGCCTACAAAATATTAATAATAAAGTGTTCACAATTTCACTGAATCTGATCACAATATTAATTTGCGCGACTAAGTTCTGATTCCGAAATATTTTGAGTACATTTGTTGACATCTGATCGGTTGCTAGGTCACGGCCAATGAGAAATAAAACAGTTGACGATCTTCCCACAAAAGTTGCTAATTTCTCTCACTCGTGGCAAACACTCGGTGCCTATACAAATATCTTCAAAAGCAATTGATTTTGGGGAACATTCCCGACATTGCCGGGCCCATCACTAAATACAAGACATGTTCTGATGACTCAAATGTAAAGCAGCGACTACGTCGCCTCATAATGTATTTGTTCTATGTCCAATTTTCACTTTTTCAGAGTTATATATTTTATATTTTTTTTCTGAGTTCATTTGTTCTATGTCCACAGAGTGTATATCCGAATTCATAATACATTTTAATAGAGAAGCCGAAAACACTAGGTTTATGTCCACACATACACTTCTTGAATATTCATTTGGTTTAAGTCCATGAAAAACCATGCCGCTTTGTTTTCAAGTGTTCTATGTCCATGGACATAGAACAAATGTAATGGAAATCGACATAAAATCAATAGAATGGACATAGAAATCGTATCACACTGTATAGCTATATTCTAGAACTCAATTACGTAGAGTGCTATAAATTACGTAGGATACATAATTTTGTTCGAATCAAGTCATAATCATGTTCAAGATTCAATTTAACGTGTGAATAATTGGATATAAACCATTATTTTTAACACAAACGTCAAACTCCAAAGATGCAATTGTCCTATGTCCATTTTTAGGGTGCATTTCTGAGGCCCCATGGGGTATTGCAAACAAATCTTATGTATTAATATGTAATTTATATACGTATGGATACATAAGTGCCAAAATTTTAGGATTTAAAAAATATTATACATGTCTAATCAATTGTCAAACTTCAGCCCTCGTTTTCTCGAAACAGCAATTGTTGGACATAGAACAAATACATTATGAGGCGACGACTAGCAACATTTATACATTGCAAAGAAAAATGAATACTGTTTCACTGGCAACACATTGTTACTTGATCCCATACAATCTGTCTGAAATAACTACTCCAGATATTTAGGTACTACTATTTAGTAGGTACTGAATTAGTGTTAATTAGTGTAGGTAATAGACCACATTTTTAATTATCAAGTTAGCTCTGCTTTTCAAAAAATTTCATATGCAGTACCGTGATCCTAATATCTATTCATGTTATGATCCATTGTTGAAAAACACTAATAGATATGAGGATCACGGTACTGCATATGAAATTTTTTGAAAAGCAGAGCTATCTAGATAATTTAAAATGTGGTCTATTGATTTTGTAATTAGTGCTGCATTACTTTTTAAGATAGGTATGTAAAGATATGTAACTAATGTTTGGGGGTTACATAAAGTCTTGGAAATCTTGAAACTAAAATAGCACTAATATTCACTAATTCAGCACTAATTATCTTGAGTAGGTACCTACTTCAGATCGATTGTTTCATGGGGCTGCCAACTTCAAGCACAAATTGCACAATTATGAGGAAAACATTGAAATAAAGTATAAAACCACTTAAGACGGCTGGGTAGTGAGTTTGACCTTGAAGAGTTTTTAAATCGATTTTTATCAATATCTTTTTCCAGTGTAATTGTTAAAAAAATAGGGCTATGGACGTGAATTCAGAACAGTTCAATGAAAATAATTCCATAGCTTGGAATGGTTTATTTGATTTACTTTGTCCTACAGGTGTTTAGAACCCGAAAATTTAGTAATTTTCGGGTTCTAAACACCTGTTGGACACAATAAAACTAATAGCTTATTCCAAACTGTGAAATTATTTTCATTGAACTGTTCTGAATTCACGTCCATAGCCCTATTTTGTTAACAATTACACTGGAAAAAGATATTGATAAAAATCGATTAAAACACTCGTCAAGGCCACGCTCACTACCAAGCCCTCTTAAGGTGGCTGTAGGTATATCACGTGACTTTTTAACCAAAAAGCTACACATTTTCATTTGGAAGGGTTCAGTTCAGCAAATACTTCTCACTCATCAGATAAGTTAGGACACATCTGTTGGAACTTCTACGCAGAAAAGAACTGCGAAAATAACATATTAGATGATTTTACTTCCTTGAACCTAAATATTCTCAAATCAAGACCTGAAGTTGAAGGAAATCTACGAGTTGCCAAGAACAGCAAACATTACTCTAATAAAAAGGCACATATGCATCACAAACCTGACGCAATATCAGAATGTATAACATGCGCTCATTCTTCCTCTTTCTAGTGATATGTTGAGATATTAATTATATCCACTATTATGAATGTAATGTTTAAACGAACAGCATTTGGTTTTGACAGTCTACACACGCGTACGGATACACTAGATTTGTGTTGTTTTTATTTATTAAACCACTGCAAAAATAAATATTATTGACTGCAAATATTGATAAGATCCAGTATGCAGTGAATTTTCTTCATAAATCACCTTGGATTATTCAACATGAACGATGTAAGGTATGTACTCATAGGTAACTATTTCTTTTGATCGGATGTAGAGAAATAAAGTCACGTGATATGCAGCCACCTTAAGGTCAATGCATATCACGTGACTTTATTTCTCTACATCCGATCAAAAGAAATAGTTACCTATGAGTACATACCTTACATCGTTCATGTTGAATAATCCAAGGTGATTTATGACGGAAATTCACTGCATACTGGAGCTTATCATATTTGCAGTCAATAATATTTATTTTTGCAGTGGTTTAATAAATAAAAACAACACAAATCTAGAGTATCCGTTTGAAAGCTGTCAAAACCACCAAGTGCTGTTTGTTTAAACATTACATTCATAATAGTGGATATAATTAATATCTCAACATTTCGTTGGAAAGAGGAAGAAAGAGAGCATGTTATACATTCTGATATTGCGTCAGGTTTGTGATGCATATATGCCTTTTTATTAGAGTAATGTTTGCTGTTCTTGGCAACTCGTAGATTTCCTTCAACTTCAGGTCTTGATTTGAGAATATTTAGGTGCAAGGAAGTAAAATCATCTAATAGGGTCGTTCCAGGCCAAAACCGCAAATCGATTTTCATGGGCCACTCCGATTTTGTTCATATTTGGTATACATGTTAGGAAGCCGAAATAAACACATGGCTCTTTCAGCGTTTTTCCATATTTTGAACGGGGTCCGAGAAACGGGCCCCTCAAAAAGTCATTTTCAAGTGGGCCTTGCTTTCTTAAAACAATTGTATTTTTATAACCGTTAATGATAGAGACTTCATTTTTTTTAAGAAATGAAGATCTTAAAATGAATAATTTGGTTTTAATTTTATTTGGGCACTAAAATGAAAAAAGTGGGGGGGATGCCCAAATTTGTCCTTAAAACGACCCCCCCTTATAAAAGTATTTTTTGATATTTTTTGAAAAAATATAATATGTGTATCCTAATTGTATGTTGAACATCCTTGCAAAGTTGTAGAGTGGTAACTTTTACGGTATGGAAGTTATGCGGTATAATGTAAAAAGAGTACTAGGTTTTTGCATTATATTTCACTACCAATCATAGCAGATCATGATGCCAGCCGAACAAGACCCTTCCCACCCTACCACGGAAGGTTTGAAATCTGTTTTGGGTATCTCCAAAGTACGCACATACACTTTGACTTGTTTGGCATCCGTGCGTTGGGCGGGGGGGGGGGGGGGGGGAGGGGGAGGTCATTTTTTTGCCTTTTTCACACAGGTATTATTTTATTGTGGGACAATGGTGCAAGATAAGTTCAATCAGCTTCCATAAATTGGAAAATGGCATGACATTTTCAAGTAAATTAGTGTTTTTTGATAAGGGCAAAACCATTCAATAAAAATTTTGGAAATGTTGGAAATCATGGGGAAATTACCCCAAAATGGCTTTTATGGTAGAGAGTCAATCGTTCCGCATAAGTTGTTAGTGAATATAAAATCATGTTTATCACATTTTGGGTTTACATCCCCTTTGTTTTTTGGTAAATCGGTGATTTTCGGGATTTTTGTGGGCTAACGATAAGAGATAATTACAAAATAGCTGCTAAAAAATTAATTAAATGACGATAGTAAATCTATTCTAAGTTTATTTTAATAGTGAGAACCGATTTCATTTGATTTGTTTTAGTTTAAAAAAAAAAAAAAATTTATGCACGATATCCACAATTCCAAAATTTCCATTTAAGGGTTTTGCCCCTTCCAAAAATATGAATTTCCATGCAAATGTCATACCATTCTCTAATATGGAAGCTGATTGAACTTATCTTGCACCATTGTCCCACAATAAAATAATACCTGTGTGAAAAAGGCATAAAAGTGACCCCCCCCCCCCCCTCAAACGCACGCATGCCAAACAAGTCAAAGTGTATGTGCGTACTTTGGAGATACCCAAAACAGATTTCAAACTTTCCGTGGCAGGGTGGGAAGGGTCTTGTTCGGCTGGCATCATGATCTGCTATGATAGGTAGTGAAATATAATGCAAAAACCTAGTAATATTTTTACATTATACCGCATAACTTCCATACCGTAAAAGTTACCACTCTACAACTTTGCAAGGATGTTCAACATACAATTAGGATACACATATATTTTTTCAAAAAATATCAAAAAATACCTTTTTAAGGGGGGGTCGTTTTAAGGACAAATTTAGGAATCCCCCCCACTTTTTTCATTTTAGTGCCCAAATAAAATTAAAACCAAATTATTCATTTTAAGATCTTCATTTCTTAAAAAAAATGAAGTCTCTATCACTAACGGTTATAAAAATACAATTGTTTTAAGAAAGCAAGGCCCACCTGAAAATGACATTTTGAGGGGCCCGTTTCTCGGACCCCGTTCAAAATATGGAAAAACGCTGAAAGAGCCATGTGTTTCTTTTGGTTTCCTAACATGTATACCAAATTTGAACAAAATCGGAGTCGTACCCTCATATTTCAACATTTTTTTTGATGCCTTGGCGTGGATTTACCCAATATGTTATTTTCGCAGTTCTTTTTGCGAAGATTATTTCCAACTGATGTGTCCTAACTTATCTATGAGTGAGAAGTATTTGCTGAACTGAACCCTTCCAACTGAAAATGTGTAGCTTTTTGGTTGAAAAGTCACGTGATATACAGCTACCTTAAAGTGATACTCTCATCTTGTAGCAAGTATTTTTTTCCCGATCCGTCGAGCTCCAAACAACACATTCCTGTCCTTTGTTCTGTCTTACATCCTGTTGCCTGGACCCGGGAGCGACTTCAGCCGTAGCGACACTGACGTCACTGTATAGCCTACCTGCTACTAGCAACCTCCGTGCTCGAGTTAAAAACATTCATTCTGCCTGGCAGTCTATGTTTTACAAGTATGTAGGAAGGGTGTGATAGTGAGACATTCAACGATGCTTGTGATTATCTCATTTTATTGATCTTTATTTTAACTATACTATAAACTACACTATATATTATCTTACGGGACAGAATATTTTAAATAGTCTACCTACTATTATCTTCTCTCATATTGTGTCAATGTCGTGCATATTTACGTGTGTTCTAGTCTAGTTTATTTTCAAGCAAAAACAATACCAACTTTTTAACATGTATTAATAGTTTCGTGTAGTTATATACACTATTTGGACGAAATATTTTGAATCGCTTTTTATCTTCTGCCCGATTGTGCCGCGTCGTGTGTATTTACCTTTGTTTTAGTGTAGATTATTTGAGACGAAAATGGTTTACTGCTGTGTTTTTCAGTGTCACAATATTACTAAAAACAATGCAAATTAACACTCATTCCACAGATTTCCTAAGAAAGACAAATCTCCTGAATTATACAAAGTGTGGCTGCACAAAATTAATCGAGCAGATTTTGTTCCAAGCGTATACACATTTGCGCGTTGCAAATGAGGTAGCAGTTGCAAATGTGTTTTCATGTAAAACACTTTATATTAACAGACTTACGTATTGGGTACCTTTCAGGAACAAAGTCAGTGTATACACGTCATTTTAAATCATGGTGTTATAAATAGATCGAAGTATGTCAGCGAAGAGCAGAGAGTTCGAGCGCGCGGCCACCTATGGTAGAGGCTGCAGCCAATCAGCGTTGCTCTACAGTGACGTCCGAAACTCAGCGCGCCAGTTTCAAATAACGCGCAATCAATAATTAATTTTTAGTATTATCGTACCAAAAATTAAGTTGTTTGTTTGTTAATATTGTCTTCCATGATGCTTTGATCACATACAAAAATCAAAATCCAAGATGAGAGAATAGACCATTTTAAATATTATCTCGGTGGCTCTGCTTTCTAAGAAAAATCATATGCAGTTTGATTTCCAGACACCTTAATCCCTGTTTCAACAATAGGTAAAACAGGGACTAAGGTGTCTGGAAATAATACTGTATATGATTTTTCTTAGAAAGCAGAGCCACCGAGATAATATTTAAAATGGTCTATTCCTTTAAGGAAGGAGGGATAAGTGATATAATCACGGTCTTCTGGAAATGTCTAAAAATTTGCAAAGAATTTCGAATTTCTAGAAGACCGTTTTACCATGGCAACACACTTTTACATGTAAAACTGCACTTTTCAGATGGAAAAACGTACAAATAAAGCAGTAAAACCCTCATAGCTCGGTAAAACATCCACGAAGGTAAACATTTAAAAATGTTAAAATAAAATATTGCCTCTGATACACCCTAGGTATATTAGTTTTTCAAAAAATTCTATACGTGGGAAAGCAGCCAAATACGCTTTTAAAAATATCAGCATTTCTTTTTCGATATGGTCGCAATGTTAAACTGAGAAAAAAACTGTAACTTTGAAGTGATATATCTCGAAAATTAGTTCACGTTGACCACTTTTTCTCGCCATATTATGATGCAGAACATAAAAATCTATTTATATGCGAAATTTGAACGATTTCTATACATAGGTAAGTGCAATTCGGAGATCCCTCCTTAAGCTCATTAGGTAGGTAAATCATCCGGGAATTTATTACTCAATAGCTGGAATGGATTTTTTTTTATTATTACTAGATTTTAAATGAAATGAGTAAGGTTTAGATAAATAAATAAATATCGCGACCCTGCTTCCAACTATTGTCGGGTCAGGGGGTGGGATGATCCCACCAATGTTCTAGGGCACTTGTGTTCTCAGAGCCGACTTGCCAAGTCCGACACTCCACACTTCTTCAATCTCTTCTTCCACTTCTTCAGCCTCCTCTCTTTCCACCAGCTCCCTCCATCTCTCTCTGTCTTCCCACCACTTCTCTGTTGTAATTACTCCCCAACACTCTCCTCTTTCTTCTGCAGCTGCCTCTATTCCGTTGATCCATTTAGTTCTAGGTCTTCCTGCCTTTCTTCTGCCACCCATGGCTGCACGCTCTGCCTCTCTACATGGTATCCTCTCTTTTCCCATCCTCTTCATATGTCCGTACCATCTTAGCCTCTCTTTTCCAAGTTTAAATCTAAAAGATTCCACTTCTAGGTCTTTTCTAATCTTTGCACTCCTCACCTTGTCCATCTTCGTCACTCCTGCCACACTTCTCAGGAACTTCATTTCTGCAGCCTGCATCTTCATTTCTTCTTTCCCTCCCATTGGCCAAGTTACTGCTGCATATATTAAGATTGGTACAAAGTAGGTTTTGTACAGTAATATCTTACACCTCTGTGGTACATCTTCATTCCATAGTAGCTTCCTTACACTCTGGTAAAACACTTCTGCTGCTCTCACCCTCCTCTCGATCTCCCTGTCCACCTATCCATCCTTTGCCAATACACTGCCTAGATATTTAAACTCGTCTTTTTCTGTAAGTTCCTCTCCTCGCATCTGCATCCGGCACCGTGTCTTCTGTTGCCTTTCCATAACCATGGTTTCGCTTTTTTCTCTACTGATTTCTAGTCCATATTTTGCTGTCACTTCTTCCCACCTGTTGAGTTTCTCTTGCAACTCTTCCTCGGTCTCTGCCCACACAAGAACGTCGTCTGCATATATGAGTGTGCGGGTGTCCTCTTGGTCCTCCGGCTCAACCTCTCTCAGCATCTCATCCATTACTACTGTAAATAATGTTGGTGACAATACACTCCCTTGCTTCAGTCCCTCCCTCACTTCGAACCAGTCCGTTTTTCCCACTCCCGTCTGCACGCAACTACTGTTCTTCTTATACATACTTTGAATTCTTTGTATCACTCCACTGTCCACACCCTTCTTCTCTAGGCACCGCCACACTTCTTCTCTTGGCATTCTGTCGTACGCCTTTACCAGGTCCAGAAATATCATTCTCATCCCGTTCCCTTTCTCCCATCGGTCTTCCATGATTTGTCTCACTGCAAAGATGAGGTCAATCGTTGACCGTCCTCTTCTAAAACCGTATTGTTCTTCTCTTAGTTTACTCTCAATACTCTCAGCCACCCTCCTTTCGATGATCTTTTCATACAATTTAGCTGTTTGGCACATCAAAGTTACTCCCCTGTAGTTGCAGCATCGCTTTCTGTCCCCTTTATAAAAATAAATATAGATAAAATAGATAAAATAGAGTTTGTTTTTTATTTAAATATAGATAAATAAAGATAAAAATAAATTTTAAATAGGTAAATATAAACATGTCAAGATATAGATTTTATTTTTTGTTTTTCTTAGAAACTACAAACTGCACCATAAATTCCATACGAACTGATGTTGATAAGCGAGCACGGATACGTGCGACACCTCGAACCATAATTCCTTAAAACACGGCAATAATATACTGAAGGCTAGAAGCATGATTCACTAAATTATATAAAAAATAACTGCATTTGTGTCTCATTGCAAGTTAGTAACAGACACACACTCATGTGTATTTTTTGGAGTATTTAGGTGTGTATCAAAGGGATTTATTCCAAATAATAATTACAGAAACAAAACAGATAGGTAATTAAACAATACAGATAAATACAGAGATTGTAACTCACAAAATAGGCAACATGACATAATTTAAGAAATAGTATTCAAACAGTTACTTGCCGTTCCGTACAATAGAGCAATTTCCTATTACCCAACACATTGTATTGTTACTATAAATATAACGTATTGACTGAATAAATAAAATAATTCATAAACGTAATTTCATTTATCAACCAACCAACCAATCTATTTCTACAATCAAGCAGACATTTCGCCGGTCTACAAAAAATTTGCTTGGCATTTGAAAGGATTGAAAGTAAGACTGCATGTTAAAACTTTTATAAACAATAAATACCTATACTATCGGTTAAAATAAAATAAAAACTATAACCTCGCAGGTATTGCTATAACTATACCTATTTAACCGTAAAACGTATTCTAACAATAATCTATAGACAGCTGACTGCTTCCGAGTTTGTTTTGAATGGGGTGCATCGAGCGGCCGCAACGGACTCCTCGAACCTACAATGCTATTTATATGGAAAAACACGTTTTTTTTTATTTATGGACGGATCTTTCTCAAAAACTATACAGGTCTAAGTTAGTATGAGATGAAGGTGTGTGCAAAATTTCAGATCGATACGTTGATCGGTGCGACCTGGGTTAAAGCAACAAAAAAAAAACACACACACAGAGAAAGTGCCGCAAGAGTCAAGTGGAGACGTTCGCTCCGCTCGCTTAAACAGTTGTGAGTAGTCCCATTGTTATCATTACTTACTAGTATCCGTGCTGCAGTGTTCCCAGCCAGGACTCAAAAATTTATGGGCAATCTTAGTAAAAAATATGGGTCCATAAATGAGATTTTATGGGTTTTAAATGGTATACATTTCTAATAAAATGGATTACCTAGATGCACTTTTTGAAAATTTGAATCACATTTTGATCAGCTGAAAGCTATTTAGCGCATTGCACTAAAAAGAAATCTTGAACTATCATAATATTATGACAGGGACAGCCAAGGTATGAAATGTTAAAAGTAATTAGTCATTACTAACCGAAACAAAATTCTTCCTTATCTGAAAATGAGATTATTCGGTTCGCCAATCTATTTTGCTCCATTCCCACTTTCGCTATTCTTCAGAGTACAATTCCCCCTTCCTAGGATTGTCGAGCTCAAAAAGTGAATTTTATAATACCTATGCATAATAATTATATATTTTATTACCTCATTCACGTTTAGACAAGGGTTGCCACCTTTCAATGCATGCAATCCGGGACAGAGGACATTACTAATACTAATCGTGATGCAGTTATGGAGGTTGGGGGGGGGGGGGGAGTGGGATCACCGAAATGTGAACTTTTTGGGACACATCCTGCGCATGGCATCAATTGGGGCCTGGGGGAGGTCCTACCAATAACACGCAGGCCCGGGAAAATTTTTAATTTCAAGAATGAATTAGAGCCATTTTTATGTGATTTGGACTTCAAATTTAAGCTATTTTTATCACCTAAAACTACTAGATTATTGCATTTGCGGAAATTTAGTATAAAGATATAAGTTTCCATTTCTTCCCAAATATTTAAATATCTCAAATATAATCATCCGGCAACCCTGTGCAAGCGATATGGGCTGGCAGTGGGAGATTTAAAATAATGGATAGCAAATATTGCGTTTTGAAGTTCAAAATTCAGAATTCCGGGACTACCTATTACTGTCCCAGCATGATTGTTTCAAATTCTGGGAAAAGGACAACAATCCCGAAATATCTGGAATGGGCGGCAACCCTAGTTTAGACTGGACAATACTTTGGAAAAACATGCTAAATTGCACTTGAAACATCACACTTGAAACATTGCACATGAACCCTCAAATGTCCTCATGCGGGTCCGGGCCGCACAGGCCCGGAAATGTTTTGAAATTTAAAAGTATTTTTGGACCATTTCTATGCGTTTTGGAAAGTTTTCGGCGATTTATTTGGCAATTAATTGAAGTGAAATAGATTCCTCTTCATTTTATGGGTCAGACCTAGAAAAGTGGGAATTATAGTGCCTATAAGTTGAAATGCTTAAAAAATGGGTTTTACAGGTTTTATGGGCCGCCTGGGAACCCTGGTGCTGCAAATCTTTAAATTAATTTATTTTTGTTACTATTTGAATTAGCTAGACTTGTCTGTTACCTGAGCGAAGTAGCAATTAACGAAGCTGTCGTTGATTTGTGTCTGATGAAGATGGACTCTGGTTTTTGCCGCCACTGACGGACATTTGTAGTTGACTCTCATTCGTCGGAAGCTTCGGAAGAACTGACACGAAGTCGGTTCACCGAACTCTGAGAATATCTGCTGCAGCTCCATCTGGATCAGAATAACACAATAATCATAGGTCCATTACCTCACACTACAGCCGGGGTTCCATTCACAACACCTGCAATGTTTTCTGTAATTATCGCAAGTTTGAATTTGTCTAACCATATTTTTTTAAGTTGCATAATTTTGACCAGAAAAGTGTGATTTCCCTTCATCTTGAAGCGCGGATTAGATTCTGCCAACTAAAGGGGTGTGGTTATCCTGAACTAGTCCTTGGGACTCCCCTCCCCTTGACATTAAAATCACAAGGGGAATCTAATATAAATAGTTGCAAATTCTCATTTACTGAATCATTGAAAACCACAGTCTGGATTACATGATTTTTGAAGCCTGGAAATTGAGATTTAATTTTTAAATTGAATATAGAACTCCCAAGGTAGTGTTGGCAACGTGAAAAATTTTCTTTGAAAATTTTCAGTGAAATGAAAATTTTCATACAATTATTATTTTCATATTTTTCAACCAATTTTTTTAAATTGTTAATAAGTAAAACATGTCATAACATATTTATGTACCCTATGTATCCTAGGTTGTATCAAATCAACATTAAGAGCTTCTCATCAGAAATTAAAATTATTAAATTTTTATAATCTTTTTTCAACTACCTATAATTTTTCAATTTTCAATAATAACACATGTCATACACATTTAAAACATATTTTAATGTTATAAAATAGTATTATTGTCAAATTTTGATTTTGAGAATATCCTTACTGTAGCACTCATTTATAGTCCAGTAATTGTGTGATTATGCCCACCACTAATTGCAACAGAAGGTTTCAATACATGAATCGATTCAGAAAAATGTCCTCTACAACATATCCAAAATCAACCAAAATCGCTGTACGGAAAAAGGGTTTTAATGACTTTTTAAGTTAATTTCCCATGTTAATTCCATCTTGCAAAAAAATATTTTTTTCATGTAACTCCGATTTTGACGAAACTTGGCAGAATTGTTCACCATCCTAAATGAACACAAAAAGCTCTCTGAGCGTTTTCCTCTAAGTCTTATCGTTTGGGAAATACGGCCCATTGAAAAGTCATGTTTTCGAAGATTGAAGTCACTTCGAGTGTAATTTGATGTTTTGCGAGGTCCATATTTCCCAAACGATGAGATTTAGAGGAAAACGCTCAGAGAGCTATTTGTGTTCATTTAGGGAGGTGAACAATTCTGCCAAGTTTCGTCAAAATCAGAGTTACATGAAAAAAATATTTTTTTGCAAGATGGAATTAACATGGGAAATAAACTTAAAAAGTCATTAAAACGCTTTTTCCGTACACCGATTTTGGTCGATTTTGGATATGTTGTAGAGGACACTTTTCTGAATCGAACGGCACCAAAAACGCTTCTGTTGCAATTAGTGGTGAGTTATGCTGTTTTTTTCACTAGAATTACTGGACTATTATGCGGCTTACATATGAACTACTTCCTATTATCGATTATTATATATAAATTATTATAATTTGTACCTCAAATCCCTAATTTCATGAATGGATGTATTCAATGTATTCCAAGTCAAATCTATTAGAACCGTCTGCACATTTCACATACATTTTTTTGCCACGAAAACAGCGCACAAAAGCGTTTTTTTCAAGTATTTTCAAGTTTTTCAAAATTTTCATGAAAATTTTCAAGATTTTTTTTTCATGAAAATTGCCAACACTATCCCCAGGTACACAATCATACAATTGTCATAACTTTCATAATATCTCACACATTTTTTAATTACGTTCTAGAGGACAACTTGAGCTGACGAGATGCCCTCATCAAACAAACCAAAACATATGCCGAGTTCTCTTCATTTGTGCGCCAATGAGTTAAGAAATGCAGGGGGTGAAATGTAAATAGGTACAGACATCTCCAAAGAAATAATTTTTGAGTTAGATACGTGATAATATACAGCTTTTAATTCTCTATCTTCTAATACCTACAATATAAAGTGCAATATCACTTAATGATGAAACTGTTGTAGGTACACCTAGGTACAGTCAGTATCTACTCTACTGATCAGAAACTGGTACTAGGAATGATTTATCTTTGTTAGGAAAAATTATTCAGTTTTACCTGACATTAGACACATGTAGTGTTGTGAGTGGAGAAATTTCTCGAGAAGGAGAATTTTGTCCGAGAAATTCTCCGAACAAAATTCTCCGGATTTTTTTTTTTAAACTTACATTTATGCAAAGGAATATGAAATAAATTATCAAAGAAGTAGGTAGGTATAGGGATGTGAGCCGGAAATTTTTCCGGAAATGGAAATATTTCCGGAAATGGAAATATTTCCGGAAATTTTCCAAACTTTATTTTTCCAATTTTTCCGAAAAAAAAATAGTTTTTGAATTGACCAATGTAGATCTGACCAAACTACGACGTCATTAAACAAAAGTCAATGTTTGGTCACAACCAAAGAGCTTGTATACACAACAAATTGAACACATGATATTATTAGAATAATGTTGAATTCGTACAGAATTTAACAGTTTTACAATCAACAAATTGCCGTTAATAATAGTATTGCTTTAAGCTATCTACTTGAATATTGTTCAGTCTTAATTAACTTCTCATAAGAGAGGAAGGGCCTTTTTAAGTTGACGAAACTATCCAGTGACAGACGCCATTAAAAAGTAAAACGCTTTGGCAACATACCTGGCAAAATATAATTTGTTTCGTTGTAGCATCTGATATAATTGTCCAGCAAATCATCAAACATGATTTATATGAGTTGAAATATATTGATTGTACTATTTCAAGTGATACATTAAACTAGATTAACACCAGTTAGCTATTTCTTTGATTTTTCTGAATTTCATTTGTTTGAATGAAAAATTGTTATTTTCTACGAATTCTGGAGTTGCCATGGTAATACTTTTGTCTTTCAAAAGGCAACGCCCACCTACATTGGTCAATTGGAAGTACCCAAAACAGTTTTTACACCTTCCGTGGTAGGGTGGGAAGGGTCTTGTTTGGCTTGCTCATGATCTACTATTAATAAGTTGTGGAATATAATACAAAAACCTAGTACCTACTATTTTTACATTATACCGCATAACTTCCATACCATACAAGTAACCACTCTATAACTTTGCAAGGATGTTAAGGCGATTCGACCGGAAAAAAATCAACAGACTTGGGTAAATTACTTTTTAAAAGTAGTGAGATTATATTACTTATTACTTGGACCAAAATGTAATAAAATTACTGGTAAATTACTACTTCAGAAATGTAATGAAATTACTTTACTTTTTACGATAAAAAGTAGTGAAATTACTCTCAAAAATTACTTTTTCTAGAAATGTTTAACCAAAGGGTAAATTATTGGAAGGGGATACAAATAAGAATGTTTAAGAAGCCACAATAAGAGTCCGTTTGACAATTTTTTACTATTATTGTGTACTTTGTGTGACTTGCGTAGTGGAAATTAAAAAATAAGCCTGGTGAGTGCTGTCATCTGTCCATATTTTTGAAAATTGCATACAAGTGGGAAAATGTGGGCGAGCTCACGGTAACGCGTTACAAACGTCAAATTACTCTGAAAAAAGTAGTGATATTATATTACTTATTACTTGGAAAAAAATGTAATGAAATTACTGGCTCGTTACCCAAAAAAGTAATTTCGTTACAGTAACGCGTTACTTTCGTTACGTTACTACCCAAGTCTGTAAATCAATATTAATATTCTTCATATTTCGTAAGAGGGAGCTAGTAGGGTAGAAACACCGGTTCTGGCCACTACACCGGTTGTGGCCACTTTCATTGAAATTAGTTAATTATAAGATAATGATGGCATTTGCATCTACCTTGATATTTTTTAAAAATACAGTGTTACAAACTTAATGACATGGTGAAATTTCTAAGTGCTAGTTTCATTCTGAAAAGTCAAGAAGGCGGTGGATGTTTTCCCTCCACTTTTGTTCCTTGTTTCTTGCAAATTTTGCTAAGGAAATAGAGGCGAGTTTTATTTAGTATAATTATTGTTTTTAAATATTCTGACAACAATTGTGCATATTCTGGTTCATTATGAACCTATCTTTGAGGTTATTAAAACTGTTAATAGTGAGGTGGATTAGCTCTATATAATGGCAAAACATTTCAAATAGTGAAACTCTATTGCCCTTTTGCACACTTGTAGCTAACATATAAACAATTAAAAAACCGCTCGGACCCAAGCTGGCAAATCACCCCCCTCCCTGCTATGACGTTTTCAAAATGGCGGCTAAATTAAATCATCCCTCCTGAACGAAGGCTCGTAGAGTGATGCGGTTGACGGCAAACGATTCGGGACCTTTCATTTAGTTCATAAAAAAATTGCATTACTAAGCGATATTAGTAGCAAAATGGCGGCATTGAAAAAACTGATTTTTACATATTTTTCTGATTAAAATTTACATACCAAACCAAACTTCAAGATTTTTTTTTTTTATTATTATGTATGATATCTTGGTGTAATCCATGAAGTTTATTTGTTATGCTGTCTTTATTTCCAAAATGGTGGCCGATATAAAAAAAATCTCAAACAAAATATTTATTTCCTCCGTAACCAAAAGATGTAAAGCATTTCCGTTTTCGGAAGTTAATAGAAAATCATTATCTTATTATGAAAAGAAATTTTTGGAAGAAAAATTTAAAAAAATGGCGTCGAACGAAATTATCGTTTTTTCGGGTTTTCAATTATTTTAACTAGGACAACGTGCAAGGAGAGCAAAACAAACTATCGGAAATTGTTATTCATAGTTTACTGGATGATACCAAAAAGTTTGGTTGATCTGAAATTCCTATTTTAAAAATGGCGGCCAATTGAAGTTGAGGACACGTTTCACATCATCTCTTTAAAAGTATTGCACTTAGAACAGTACGGTTGACGCCATTCGATTCTGGATCAAAAATTTAGTATAAAATAAAATTGGTCTGTTTTTTGTTTTTTTCATCCCTGTTTGACTGTATTATTGCATGTTATTTGGCATATTTTTTACATATTTAGTTAAGAACCTACTACATCATTTACATAATTTGAAAAAATATGTTGATGATCTCTATTCGTATCATAGTATAAAAAGTTCAGATGATTCGTATGGTGTTTCTTGGTGTTCTTCTAGTTATTAGTTTTCTGAAATTAAACATTGCGATCATAAGGAACACGACATTCACACTTCTTAACGGTTATTAAGCTCATTTTCCACTGATGGATTTATTTGAGACCCCGATATGTTATGCATCAGTTGCAATTGTTTGTTAGATAGAAATGTTCGTGGCTGTTTTATCGAGCAATGAGTGGATTACTGCACGCTTTCGACTTATTGGCTCATGAAAAGTGAAATATCTCACGTCTAAATCTGCTGCTATGGAAAAACGGTCTTCTAGAAATTCGCATTTATTTACAAATTTCTGTAAATTTTAGAAGACCGTGCTCATATCGCTAGTCTAGAAAGACATAAACCTCTTGAAACCTTGAATGTTTATACGCTAAATAACATGCAATTTACTACCAAAAAGCAGATACAGTAAACCCTTGTTAATTCGAATTCAAAGGGACCCAAAAAATCCCAGTTCGAATTAAAAAAGTTCGAAATATATAATTAATGCAAAAAAATTTGTGTGCATTTTCATGAAGTTTGAATATTCCCGCCTGTGGAATATTCCCGCCATTGCAAAAAAGTGGGGTTGGCAAACCTGTAACAGCAGTTTGGCCAACCTCGCAAGCCAGATTATCTCATTTTGATGCCATTGAAGGTTGTGTTTTGTTTTGAGTGTTGTTTTTTCGTAGTTTGTTCGCGATTATTTTATCAATCCTTCTGCAAAGTTCGAATTAAAACAACTGTATGCAAGGAATAACATGGGCTGGGACCAAAATTCAGTTCGAATTTCGAATTAACCTAAAATTCGATTTATAAAAATGATTTAACATGTAAAAACCTATCCTGTCCACTGGGACCATCCACCTAGTTCGAATTTACCCCTAAATTCGAATTATTGAAGTTCGTAATAACGAGGGTTTACTGTACAAACTGAAAATGCAGACGCAAACTACTAAATTTTAATCCAAACTAACTTTTTGATCCAGAATCGAATGGCGTCAACCGTACTGTTCTAAGTGCAATACTTTTAAAGAGATGATGTGACACGTGTCCTCAACTTCAATTGGCTGCCATTTTTAAACTAGGAATTTCAGATCAACCAAACTTTTTGGTATCATCCAGTAAACTATGAATAACAATTTCCGATAGTTTGTTTTGCTCTCCTTGCACGTTGTCCTAGTTAAAATAATTGAAAACCCGAAAAAACGATAATTTCGTTCAACGCCATTTTTAAAATATCTCTTCCAAAAATTACTTTTTATAATAAGATAATGATTTTCTATTAATTTCCGAAAACGGAAATGCTCTACATCTTTTGGTTCCGGAGGAAATAAATATTTTGTTTGAGATTTTTTTTATATCGGCCACCATTTTGGTAATAAAGGACAGCATAACAAATAAACTTCTGGGATTTAACCAAGATATCGCTATATTAAATAAAAAAAATATTTCTTGATGTTTGGTTTGGTATGTAAACATTAATTAGAAAAATATGAAAAAATCAGTTTTTTCAATTCCGCCATTTTTCTACTAAAATCGCTCAGTAATGCAATTTTTTTATGAACTAAATAAAAGGTCCTGAATCGTTTGCCGTCAACCGCATCACTCTACGAGACTTCGTTCAGGAGATATGATTTAATTTAGCCGCCATTTTGAAAACGTCATAGCAGGGAGGGGGGTGATTTGCCAGCTTGGGTCCGAGCGGTTTTTTAATTGTTTATATGTTAGCTACAAGTGTGCAAAAGAGCAATAGAGTTTCACTATTTGAAATGTTTTTATGCAAATCCTCCGCACTATAAGGGATATACTCATAATATCTTGATATTTTTGGGGGTGGCCAAAAAATTCTCAAATTTTATGTTATTTCCAGTTCTGGCCACCTCATGGCCAGAACTGGATAATATGAGTTCCCAGTTCTGGCCACTTTCATTTATTGACTCAAAATCATCATAAAAAAATACTTATGCTGCATCTATTTATCTATTTGTGTCTTTGCAATCTTCATGGCTCCAAAAAGGAAGTCACATGAAATGAACAATTCCCCCCTCCCCCCCAAATATTGAAAAAATACTCATGCACAAAGCCCTTATATTATAAGATGGTTTTAACCCTCCAAGTGCCAACGTCGATTTTTTCGACACTTCGTAAAATTGGGGCCCTAAATTTTATTTAAGGGCGCACAGTGTATTTTATTGGTGGATTTGTTTATTTGATCAATAGTGGATCAATTGTTGAGCTGGATCAGTCGGTAAAATTACTTTAGAAGGCCGTGAAACATGATTCATAAAGATGGTGGTGAATTCTCGCCTATTGTTACCATGTGTGCATTGCGCATGCGCAACTACTAAAATTGACGTATCTTTTATTCTATTGCATATAATTGTTTGTTTATTTTTTTGGTATTTCTCAGCATTGTAAATTACATTTATTTTGATAAAAACGATCATGGTCATTAGTGATTATTTTGTGCAAATAATTTGGCAAAATACCTTTTTATTTGTAATTAAATTTTATACGATTAATTATATTTTTAATCAATTGATATTTCGAAAAAAACTAAAATGTCATGCACTCATATAATTCTTTGGAATCTTCTGAAACTTTTAAAACCAATCCCAATATTGTTGATCACTTATTTCATCTTCAAATTAATTTTCCCAATTATGTCCACATTTCTGCTAAATAGGGCTGGCACTATACACTTTTTAGCCTTGGCACTTGTAGGGTTAAAGAACATTTTGTGAAAGTTTTGAGTTCCTATCACCAACTCCTCCATTTTTATTCTAAAATTGAGAATCAAAATTTGACCCCCCTCCCCCCCCCCCCCCCCCCCCCCCGCCATCCAAAATATCTACAAATTTGTTATGCACCGTAGCCTAAGTTGATAAGTTAATTTTGCTGAGTATGTGGTGAGATTTTTACGGTTCTATCATCAAACCCGTATTAATTAAAATTTTCGTTTACCCCCCTCTCCCCCCCCCCCCCCCCCCACCAAATTATAGAAAATAAGATCATGCACAAAGGCCTAGGTAATATTATAAGATGATTTTAAGGAGCTTTTTGTGAAAGTTTTGAGTTCCTATCAATAACTCCGCCATTTTTATTCTCGTATTGCTAATCCAAATTTGCCCCCCCTGCCCCCCCCCCCCCCCCCCCCCCCGAAAAAAATTAAACATTTGATATGCACTGTAGCCTAAGTTAATAAGTTAGTTTTGCTGAACTTTTAAATGTTTATCATCTAACCCCTTATGTTTATGCCAATAATTAAAAATATCGTTTACCCCCCCCCCCCCCCTAAAAGTATCAAAAAAAATCATGCACAAAGGCTTAATATTATAAGATGATTTTAAAGAGCATTTTGTGTTTGAGTTCCTATCACCAACTCCGACTTTTTTATTCTAGCATTGAAAGTCAAAATTTGACCCCCCCCCCCCCCCAAAAAAAAATATGTTTAAATGTGATATGCACCGTAGCCTATGTTGATAAGCTAGTTTTTCTGAGTATATGGTGAAATTTTTACAGCTCTATCATCAAACCCATAATTTTGTATTTAACTGACTGGACTAGACTGACTAAATTGGTAATTTAATCTTTACTGAAATTAGCATTGAACATTACCCGACACTAATTGTATTTGAAACTATCATTAATTGTTGTTGTGTAAGTGCATTCCACATGCTAAAAGCTCCAACTATGCAGTAGAGTAAAAAAAATATAATGTGGCCAGAACTGGATTTTTCAGTGGCCAAAGCTGGTGCAAGAGTGGCCACAACCGGGAAAATATGCACTTTGACCTTAGATGAATTTTAAAGTAATAATAAAGAATGTTCCAGCATTTAATGTAAATTTTAATAAATAAAGCATATAATAATGTATCAATCCTGAAAATTTGGATCCAAAAAGTTCAATATTGTAGGATCTGCATCATTTTAAAGAATAAATAAACCTTAAGGTGGCCAGAACCGGTGTTCATACCCTAACATATGCAGGGCTCCCAACAGTTTCTACCTTCAAAAATAGTGAGTTTTAATGACTTTTAGGTAGAAAAAAAATACCAAATAATGACCCAAGTAATCGACTTTTGAAAATAAAATAGATAAGTTATACATAAATCATTATGATTTGGCTTAATGATTAATCACTTGAAATTATAATTGAGTGTGCCAGATTATAAAGCATCCAAAAATTCTAAAAACGAGATTTGCAAATGGTGTGGTGCATCTGTCCTTCATTCATTAAAAATATGTAGGTATAGCACTCTTCATTAAAAAAATAGTTATTGTACAGAAGCAATGCTTGAAAAATTATTATATATTATCATTAACTAAAATCAATTCTCAGTCAGTGGTTAGTTTTTTAAAATAATAAGTGGGCGGACGATTGACGTTTGTCAGGGAAACCGTATTTGCTTATGAACACAATGGGTGGTTTGGGGGGAGGGCCCCCCAATTAAACAAAGGTGTGAGGCGAACAACCCCGGAAATTTTTGAATTTCAAAAACAATTTAGGTGCTTTTGTAAGCGATTTGTACACACATTTAAGCCAATTTTGACTTTCATGAAAAATAAGTGGGTGGACTGGATTCCTTTATCAAAAAAATGAGTTTTAATGACCAAATGGCTATAAATCATGAAAACAATTACTTTTATTGACCTGGCTCAAAAAAAATGACTTTTAGTGAAAATAGTGATCTGTTGGGAGCCCTGCAAATGATTTCAAGTGACATTAGTCGTTTTTGGTAGCCACAAAAAAATCAGGGACGTTTTCAAACTTGTAAAATGCACGTTACTTTGGACCAAGAATAGACAAAACTGTTTATCTGAATGACACGAAACTTGCAAAGAATATTCATTAGATATATCTAGTTATGGGCTGACGGCCCCCATTTTCTAATTTTTTGTTTCAATTTTTACAAAAAAAATGTTTAACGTACCAGATTTTATAGTCAAATATTAGAGATTTAGTAGTAAGCTACTGTCTTAATAGGAATGAAGTTATCAAAATTTGGGGGCCGTCATGACATCCGCCTATTATTTTTGAACAAAATGAGCCCTCGTGGAAGTCTGTAGTGTGAATGGTGGGGCTTGAATCGTGGCCGTAGTAAATATGTTTATTTTCAAAAATAAATAAGTCAAAATTTTACGGTACAACAATAATGTATCAAAAAAAGATACAGTGAGCTTTAGAATCACTTACTGAATGAGAAAAATGCCCTCCCGACTATTAAAGTGCAGTAGTTTCGCCAATAACGTGATTTATATTTTTAGTCACGTGGTATCGCTCGCATCGCGTTAAATATACCTACAAATATTAGGATACACATTTATTTTTACAAAATATTTAAAATTTATTTTTAGGGGGGGGTCGTTTTAAGGACAAATTTGGGCATCCCCCCACCTTTTTTAATTTTTGGGCCCACATAAAATTATAATCAAATTATTAATCAAATTATTAAATTATTAAATCAAATTATTAATTTTATGATCTTCATTCCTTAAAAAAAAATTAAGTCTCTATTATTAACGGTAATAAATATAAAATTGTTTTAAGAAAGCAAGGCCCACCAGAAAATACCTTTTTAAGGGGCCCGTTTCTCGGACCCCGTTCAAAATATGGAAAAAACGCTGAAAGAGACTGTGTTTATTTCGGCTTCCTAGCATGTAGTATAACAATTATGAACATAATCAGAGTCATACCCTACATAGTATTTCAATTTTTTTTTATGCTTTGGCTTGGAATTGCCCTCGAATTACTTGAGCTTTTGCAATCAAGGGGTGTACAGTGAGGTTTGTTTCGTATCATCGTTTTTAAATCTAGTTACTGCCAAGATATCAGAATTGGTATGTTTTTGGAAAAATACAGTGAATGTTTTAGTGCCTTCCATAACATTTTGTAAACCGTGAGGTTTCATTGCTTTTAAATGGGTTTCTCACTCCGAAAACAATATTAAAGTTACTAAATTGTAGCATTGGTTTTAAAGAAAAATTTCCTTTACACAGCACATTTCCTCTTGCATACAAACTCTCAGATGTGTTTTCTAGTGAACATAACGCCTGTTATAGCTTATGGAAATATTTCCAACAAATATCAAAAATTTCCGGAAATATTTCCGGAAATTTTCCAAATTTTATTTTTCCGGAAATTTTACATCCCTAGGTAGGTAACCTGAATGAGGTTAACCACTAACCAGTTATGTAGGTAACTTAGAAGTTACCTACCTATATTATACATAGTACCTACCTAGGTATTCTCTGTAGTACCTACTGTTCTGTAGTGAACATTCTGTTCATTATTAATTGAGATACTTTTCAAATATTTGCCGCCTTGCATTACAACAGCCAATGGAAAGAGAACTTCACTTTCAATACTCTGCTAACTTTTAAACTCTTGATTAGGACTGTGTTGCCATGGCAACAACCAATGACATTCCTAGAATGACCACTAACTAACAGTTAAGAGCTAATTGAGAGTTTAGCAGACTATTGGAAGACCAGCCCTTAATAGACAAATGGGTCATTCCATGGGATCTCACTCACCTCTTGACCTCGACCGACCCAGATTTTGATGAAACTTGGTACGTACACTTGTTTAGATTAGTGATGTAATTAATCCAATTTTTTTTTTGTTTTTTTTACTCAAAGGGTTCAAAAGTTATAGAGGGTTGAAATTTGGGGCTTTTTCACCACTGGTCGCTATCATTTTAATTATTTTGAGGGTTGTATGAGAGCTACAGAGCTCCAAAAAATGCATTTAAAAGGTAAGAACATGATCTGCATGAATATGTATTTTAACTTGACACTTTGTTGACTGGTATTTAATTATGATTTTTTCCATCTACATTTTCAAAAACGACCCTAGGGGAAAAACTTATTTTTTTTGGGGTTGATTTTTTTTTTAAATTACAAAACATATGCATGACTATGTGTGCCAAACTTCAGGACTGGCCCTCCAGAACTTTTTTTTATATATTTAGTGAGAATCATCAGTTTCGAAGCATCGTTCACCTGCAATATGACAAACTTATAGGTTACTTTCTTCCTGTAAAATTAATTAAAATGGTTCTAGGTGACTTCTAGTTCTTTACCTTACTGCAGCAAATGATTTCTAAGCCATGTAGTTGCATTGCTTGCGTCTGCAGCTGACAATACGTATGTTCGGCCGGTTGCAGTAGTTGGTCAGCCAATGATAAAACTTCATCGAGATGCCTGGTCTGGTTGAGTGGGTTAGAAGTAAGAAGGTGCTGGTCCATGGGGGTGGAGGAATCTAACTTTCAGTTCACTTGTGCTAGATAGTGTTTGCAAAACACATGCAAGCCACCAGTCTCCGTCACAAAACTACGTACATCGTCAAAGGCAAATGTGTGGGTTTGAATGTCAATCACGCTATCTTCATCACTATCCTCACTGGCATTTACTTGATCTTCTTCAAGTTTGCGCGCTAGAGGGCCGTGAAAACAGTGTTTTAGGGCGGTTTTCATAATAATAATCTCAGTAGTAGTAGTAGGGTGGAGCTAAAATATGGTAAACAGGCCACAGCATAAACGGCTGAACCGATTGATTTTAAATTTTTACCACATACATATGCACTTTTGGCGTCTGAGGTGCCTTTTGCTATAACTGGTTTTATGCCGCCATTTTGAAACCGGAAGTGACGTCATATCTCGTCAACGGCTAGACCGATCGGAACGAAAATTGCGCCAAACGATCCAGACGGTCATCTTTATGCATGATAAGTAGCAAAAGACTAAACATTATGTTAAAGAAACCGGAAATGACGTAATGAAATTTGAAATACATCGATTGGCTTTTTGGCAACAAAGATTGATCCGATTATTTTGATATTTATGTAACGTATGTACTTTTGACGTCTCATGTGACTTGTTATAAAACCAACCGGAAGCCGCCATTTTGAAACCGGAAGTGACATCATATCTCAATAACGGCTAAATAGATTTCAACGAAACCAGCGCAAAACAATTTAGACGGTCAACTTTATGTATTATCATCAATAATATTTGCAGTTTCTCATACCTAAACCGGAAATGACGTCACACATTTTAATAATCTCACAAATTTTTATTTTGATGCAATAAATATACTATTTGAGACAGCTTATAAAATTATAATCATGTTTCAAATATACTTCAAGGGGTCAGAGATTTCAGCCGCCATTTTTAAACCGGAAGTAACGTCATATCTCAAAAACTGGTAGACAAATCGGTATGAAACTAGCGCCAAACGATTCGGATGGCCATCTCTATGGAATATGAACAGTACAAATAGAATTTTCCTATTTATGAGACCGGAAATGACGTCATTCAAATGTATAAATTATTATAATTCCCTCCTATACAATAAATACATATTCAGAAAGCTTAAAATGATACACATCATTTATAGAAATAAATTCTATGTGGCATTGCAGAAAGTTCAGCAGCCATTTTGAAAACCGAAGTGTTTCCATATCTCGGAACTGGGTTGACTGATTGGAATGAAACCTTTGCTATTCTTCGTGAAAGATCATTTAAAGCAATTATTTAGGACCATACGCTGCTATTCATTAGTGGTAACGAAATTGTAAAGGGTGATGATTTTTTAAAAGAATTTAGTAATTGTTCATTTCATATGTGTCACAAGTTGTTGGAATAAACTAAAAAAAGGAGTGATATCCCCATAAAAAACACTTCGTGTAAAAATACCAGCCAAGTCTCTTCAACTAAAAAAAAATATGAAATCTAAAAATTCTGCACTGAAAAGTAGTGATATCAAAAAATTAGCCAAGTCAAAACTTTATTTGAAAATCAAAAAATACTTGGCGCATCGTTTTTTTTAGGGCATTATAGGTATATTTCATGTATAATTTATAATTGGCTTATACTTCCAAGCTATTTAAGTACACGATGCGCCAAGTATTTTTTGATTTTCAAATAAAGTTTTGACTTGGCTAATTTTTTGATATCACTACTTTTCAGTGCAGAATTTTTAGATTTCATATTTTTTTTTAGTTGAAGAGACTTGGCTGGTATTTTTACACGAAGTGTTTTTAATTAATTTTACAGGAAGAAAGTAACCTATAAGTTTGTCATAGTTTGTCAGGTGAACGATGCTTCGAAACTGATGATTCTCACTAAATATATAAAAAAAAGTTCTGGAGGGCCAGTCCTGAAGTTTGGCACACATAGTCATGCATATGTTTTGAAATTTAAAAAAAAAATCAACCCCCAAAAAAATAAGTTTTTCCCCTAGGGTCGTTTTTGAAAATGTAGATGGAAAAAATCATAATTAAATACCAGTCAACAAAGTGTCAAGTTAAAACTTACATATTCATGCAGATCATGTTCTTACCTTTTAAATGCATTTTTTGGAGCTCTGTAGCTCTCATACAACCCTCAAAATAATTAAAATGATAGCGACCAGCCGCGCGGGGGTGAAAAAGCCCCAATTTCAACCCTCTATAACTTTTGAACCCTTTGAGTAAAAAAAACAAAAAAAAATTGGATTAATTACATCAGAATCTAAACAAGTGTACTTACCAAGTTTCATCAAAATCTGGGTCGGTCGAGGTCAAAATGTATTTTATTTGAGTGAAATCCCCTGGAATGACCCATCTAATATAATTTAATTTTAGGTAAAAAAATCTGAAAATTCTCCATCAGAGATTTTTTTTGTTGATATAATTTGGTAGAAAAAAAAATTCTCAAAAATTTCTCCGAAAAAAAATTCTCGAGAAATTTACAACACTGGACACTTGACATTAGAATATTGCAAAGCTGTATCATCGGTCAGATCGGTCAGAGCTGTCAGTTAAAGCCTGAAGAATGCTGGGATAATGACCTTCTTGTCTTCGCTCTTGAATACGGCTGCGTCAATGTTGGTGACGATGAGCGAGGTGGGCAGATCCTCGTCACGGACCATTTCCTCTAGCGTCGGCTGCGTTAGGCCCGTGTAGTTGGGATGGACGTTCGGCAATCCGTCTCGCTCGTTGATAATCATGTCTTGTTCCGTGTCAGCCATTGTCAAACCTTCAAACACACGGTAATGAGTAGGTAACTTAGGTTCAAGTTCATTTACAAGTTAAGTTTGAGAGATCAAAGAATGACGAGGTTGGCTTAAATCAGTGTTAGGGAAGTTCAGTTTTGAAAAAGATGATCAAAGTGCTTTAAAATGAAGCACAATCAATTTGATTCCAATAAACAAGGTAGGTAGTAAATTGATATTGTTTTCACTTCTAAACACTTCTCGTTAGGTAGGAGCTAATACCACCTAGCCTACCTACTTCTTTCAAGTGGTTTAATTCGTTCATGACAGAATTGTGTTACCTACGCCTAGGATAGTAGGCAACTACAAGTGTGAAACGTATTAGGCTAGAATCTATTACTGACGTTGAGTTAACTTTGACACGATTGCCACTCGACAATCACGGACTCCGCCCATTTCGTTGTTTTCCGAAGTTAAAATCACGAAACAAATGCATTGGCGATTCATGGGACCTTTATTATGGTACGGGGTACGTAAATGGCACTAGGCAACCTAAAACAACATACCACAAGGCATGTTCGTTCGGCAAGTGTTTGATCGACCCAAGTGTCATTGATGAATAGAACTTTCCGCAGCTGGTTTGCAATGTCGTAAGTCGAAGGAAGAGAACCAACGGAAGATTGTCAGATGGAAGCGGTTAAGGTCTCCAACATCTTCAAGACCATTACAAGTTTTATTACAAGTTTTACAAGTTACAAGTTTTCCTTTCAGATATGAAAGGAAAGTATAAAGTAAAACCCAAAGAGTGACTTGAATAAGGTTGTACCTACAAGGATGAGGTAAACGCCCACTTTGCTCTGCTCGATCTTGCCGACAAACTGATTGAAAAGCAACACGCATACTCACAGCTATGTTGATTTGAACTTCAAGCTATCATTTCACTTAGGGTCAAACTCCCATCAATACGATCACACTTTTGCTTTGCCCTTTCAAACTACAATCATGAAACTGGGATTTAGATTATTATTTTTTACAACCAGGGTTGATAATGATACATGGTTGATATTTTCTCACGCAGTCGCCTGTGAGCGCCAGTGTCGCCTGGTTACGCCAACATGGCGGGAAGATTTGAAATATTTCGAAATAATAAAACATCTATTTCTCTCTACTATCTAGTGGAGCGGTCGCTCCACTCAGCCAAGTCGTACCGTACACTCAGTCACTCAACATACCGTAAATGCCTATATAAACTGAGGCGCAGACCATCTACTTTTACTGTAAGCAACGACAAGATTCATGGACATCATTACTACATTCATATTAGAAGGAAGCCTTTTCAGACCCTGTGATTCGGGAAATCTGGTAGGACCCGGTGATTTGAGCGACGTCTATAGCGTGAACGTGAAGAGTGAACTACTTAATGACCAATCTCTCACGATGGCTAAACCGCTAATTCATAGTTTGCACTTGATGTGCCTGCCCTGCTTGAAAAAAACATGAAATTTCTGATAATCCCAGTGAACACAGGTCGTCCCAGGGACAGACTATTTTTAGGATATCCTAGCCTAAAGTAGGACATCCTACTAGGATGTCCTGGGTACCTCCCTGGGATATCCTAATAAAGGAAGAAGATCCTTTTTTAGGAACATTCTTCCTAAATTAGGCAATTGCCTTTTTTAGGAAGAATTGTCCTAAAAATGGCTGCTACTGAAATCCTATTTTAGGACAATTCTTCCTAAATTAGGCAATTGCCTTTTTTTAGGAAGAATTGTCCTAAAAATGGCTGCTATTGAAATATTTTTAAAAGTTTCTACAACTGTCAACAGAGTACTCTGCCCTTCGACTTCACAATATAGATTTTTAATTTCAGCATATCTCTTTATCGTTTGTTTTTAAGTAAGTTATATTATTTCCAAAATCTGCCAAGTATTATAAGATATTATAACAAAAAGAGACATGTCCTATTGGATGATAGGAAAAATGTGTATTTCTTTTATTTTGTACTGGAACCTAAGTTGTCACCTTGGAGTCGGAGCCATATTTTTTGGATGCAAACATAACTGAATTAATGAATATAAATAATGCGAATCGTGCGAATTGGTGTCTGTGCAAATAGAACCTGTCTATTAAATATGGCAATTGCATCCCAATAGGGGAAAATTATCTTCCATAGAAAATACCATTCTATTATAATAATAATGAAAAATTATATATTAAATTTGTCATTTTCATCCTAATTTAGGAAAAGCATCTACCTAAATAAGAAAATGATGTCCTAAAGTAGGACAATGTAAATCTTAAATTAGGCAGTTTCATCTTAATTTAGGAAAAGTATCGACCTAAATTAGGAAATGACGTCCTAAACTAGGACAATGGATATCCTAAATTAGGCAGTGTCGTCCTTTTTTAGGAAGGTCCGCCTAATTTAGGACGTACCAGGGATCGAAAAACTTGTGTAATTAGGACACTCTGGGGACACTCTGGGGATCATTTTAGGCCGAGTTTAGGACGGACTGGGGATGTCCTACCTAAGTAAGTAGTCTGTCCTGGGGACGTCCCAGGTACGTCCTAGTGTTCACTGGGATGTCTGGAGAATTTACCAGACATTCCCAGTGAATTTCAGACAATCTCAGAATCCAGACACACTTTCACCAGACTCTTCCAGACTTTACCAGAGTTTACCAGAGAAGCCGCGAGACACCAGAATTATTCAGACATAACCAGAATAAACCAGACAAAGTAGTCAGACTAACTCAGAGTTTTCCAGATTATTCCAGACAACCAGAATTAATCAGGCATAGCCAGACTATTCCAGACAAAAGAAGTCAGACGGGCTCAGAGTTTTCAAGAAAAGTCAGGACAAATATACCAGACATACCAGACAAAATGAATCCAGAGTTATCAAGATAGATCCAGACGTATCAAGAAATAGTAAATAACCAGAAAATATCAGAATATACCAGAAGAATTCAGACATAGTTCTAACCAGACTAAATCAGACAATTCCAGAACTACACCAGACATTGTCAATTCACCAGAATATCTCAGAACTTACCAGACAATTATCTAGACTCTGCTAGATACCACTGCAGCTACCACTACCTACAACCAGCTAGACCCAGCTACCACCACCTACAACCAGCTAGACCCCAGCTATAACGACCTACAACCAGCTAGACCCAGCTACCACTACCTACAACCAGCTAGACACAGCTACCACTACCTACAACCAGCTAGACCCAGCTACCACTACATACAACCAAATAGACCCAGCTACCACTACCTATAACCAGCTAGAACCAGCTACCACTACCTACAACCAGCTAGACCCAGCTACCACTACCTACAACCAGCTAGACCCAGCTACCACTACCTACAACCAGCTAGACCCAGCTACCACTACCTAGAACCAGCTAGACCCAGCTACCACTACCTTCAACCAGATAGACCCCAGCTACCACTACCTACAACCAGCTAGAACCAGCTACCACTACCTACAACCAGCTAGACCCAGCTACCACTACCTACAACTAGCTAGAACCAGCTACCACTACCTACAACCAGCTAGACCCAGCTACGACTACCTACAACCAGCTAGAACCAGCTACCACTACCTACAACCAGCTAGAACCAGCTACCACTACCTACAACCAGCTATACCCAGCTACCACTACCTACAACCAGCTAGAACCAGCTACCACTACCTACAACCAGCTAGAACCAGCTACCACTACCTACAACCAGCTAGACCCCAGCTACTACTACCTACAACCAGCTAGACCCAGCTAACACTACCTAGAACCAGCTAGACCCAGCTACCACTACCTACAACCAGCTAGAACCAGCTACCACTACCTAGAACCAGCTAGACCCAGCTACCACTACCTACAACCAGCTAGAACCATCTACCACTACCTACAACCAGCTAGACCCAGCTACCACTACCTACAACTAGCTAGAACCAGCTACCACTACCTACAACCAGCTAGACCCAGCTATCACTACCTACAACCAGCTAGACCCAGCTACCACTACCTACAACTAGCTAGAACCAGCTACCACTACCTACAACCAGCTAGACCCAGCTATCACTACCTACAACCAGCTAGACCCAGCTACCACTACCTACAACCAGCTAGACCCAGCGAACCGCAGATAGAGCTAGCTGTAACCAGCTAAAGCCAGCTAGGTGTGGTCATTCTTAGAGCCAGTTAGACCCAGCTAACCGCAGATAGAGCTAGCTATTTCAGCTAGTGCCAGCTAAGTTAAGTTGTCAGTTAGAGGGGCCAATAACCTGGTGGATGCCAGCTACAGCCAGCTAAGTTAGAGCCAGTTAGAGCCAGTCAGAAGCAGTTAGATTTTCTAACTGGTAAGGTAGCTGGAATTTTAAGCAGGGACTCCTTTGAAACCCCCAAATACTTGCATTGAATTTACCTAACACTTTATTGACAAATAGTAGGTAGATACAATATGAGCTGGTAAAAATGTCACCCTGCCACCTGGGGCGGAGAGTTTCCTACCTCGCACGGTAAAATTGCACTTAGATGTTTGACACTTACATGGATGGACGACCACAGCGGAGGAAGGGGGGGAGCACTTGCCCCCCCCCCCCTGGATATCAGGAAATCATACAATTTGTGTGGTGTTTTACATATATACCTAGTTTCATTTTGTAAACAAAAAATACACAAACTAATAATTTCAACGTGTCGAAAAACCAAAAAATGCCTCAGGGGCAATGTAGTTTCTTCCTCCACCCCCCCCCCCCCCCCCCCCCCGTGTCAAATGTATACAATATTGAATATTTCCACAAAATACACCTCATATCGTTTCAAAATTTATTTCAAAGTCCGAAAAAACAATGGGGGGGGGGGGGATATGTTTTCCTTGCCTTGCCCCAACCTGGCAGAAATTTTGCGTAAAGGACAGAAACAAAACCTCAGGGTCTCCCTGAAGGTTGTTTTTAAACCTTTTAAAAACCTTTGGGAGACTTTTTTTGTGCAGTCTGCTGGTGATAATTAATAATTACAATCAGCTTTGCCATTGAAAATGGCATGACATTTTTTTGGCATGACATAATTTTGTATTGAAACTTCTTTTATTTGCTGAATTTCTTAACTAATTTGATTTTTGCGATTATAATCTATTATTAATTATACCGGGTGGCACAAAAGACATTCCCCTGTTTGAGGTCACTCCGACAGAACTATCAAAGATGAAGTGCTGAAACTTACACACATTATAGAATAAGTGAAACAATGAAAAAAAATTGCTGCAGTTGGTTTTCCATTTCAATTCGATTGCCTCTGCATAACTAGACTGCTGTTATTTTAACAAAGATAATTATTTCAAATTGGTATTTTATCGAAGCGTAGGTATTGAATAAGTTTAGTTTCAGCAGTTTGGAAAATGTTTACAGAACTTGAGCGTTCTCGAGCGTCGTAACGCTCTTGAGAAGAAAGTTGCTAATTTTGTCGTGTTCATTAATACAAATCCAAAACACCTATAGCCTAAGCCCATAGCAGCTACGAACCCTTTAGCCAAAATTACACGTTTAGTGCACGGCAAAATTTTCTGTAATATCATTTTGAATAAATCATTGCTTGAAAGAAATGTGTACATGAAAAAAACCAAATTTGATGAAAATATTATGGTCTGTCAAAGAATTTGATCTCTTTTGTGTTAATGTTGTAAAGCATACGTTAAATGTAGGTACACTCGGCAAAACAAAAAAAGTTATCACATAACTTGATCCTCTGAACTAGGGTTGTCAAAACCGGTAAAATAATCAGTAAAATATGTATGCATTGTTTTCTTATTTCGTTAATATGTGGTCAAGCTCAACTAATATTCAATGCATTCTAAATAGATTCTGAAAGTCTTGGTGAAACCCAAAATTAAGTGCTGCAATGCTGCAATGCTGCAATTCTGATAGATCTTGACTTGACCTAAACTTTAATTTTCAAAAGAGAACCCACCCACATTTGCTGTGTACCTATACTATGTGTAGTGTATAGTATAGGTACACTCTATAAATAATAAATATACACTACACACTGTGTAGTGTATATTTATAGAGTGTTTTCTTTGCTAATTTATAATAAGCAAAACGGAAACAATCCACATTTTTGTGGGTTGGCTCCTTTTCACTATTAAAATTTATACATTCACAACAATATTTTTTTTAATTTTTTTTTTATTTCATAAGCCCTTTTTCCACATTACAATAAAAATTATACAAAATTTACGAATGTATAAAAGTTGTCAAGTAAAGCATAAACATATAAGTCAGCTGAACGTAACCAATTAAAAAGCGTAAGTACTTACATATAATAAACAATAATTTCACATTGATCAAAAAGGAACCAAGCTACATTTAATAAATTTTTGAAGTAACCACAGTGTGATTTAATTATTAGTAATTACAAAAAATATATAAAAATTCTGCCGATCAAACAACAGAAAAATCACTGTAGTCCATACATTTTAAAAACTATTATGTAAAACGCGTTTTCCTTAATATCTCAGTTCATGATACCTGGGGTATGGTTCCTTCTAGTTCATTTTTGCATTGAATTTGTTTAAAATATGGTAAGAAGGAACGTCACAAATTTAATATTTTACTTGATGAATACCAGAAAGTGAAAGTATCTACAGTCAGTTACTCAAAAAAGTATCTAGATAATGATTTGATAGAAAATTTTACTGTGTTTTACCGTGCATGTGCGTTAAATTGTAATTATTGAGTAAGTACACCCAACAAATCATAAAACGGTATTTGAAAGAAACGGATTCGCTGCTGATCAGGTTCCTTGAAAATCAATCCTTGTTGTTATCAATGAAATCAGAGCATATTATCCACCTACTAGGTAGATGACGAGTTAGCAGAGACTTCAACATTTTGATGCCATCACATTTTTATCAGCTAATCCATTTCTTCCATTTCATCCATTTCTTGGTCATGATCTAAAAACCGGAGAGTAAAGTTCATTCACGATTAGAATTGCAAGCCGGAATGGCGGCCGTGTAGATACTACTGTAGTCAAATGAACAATTGTATACCTACATATGAAAATATCAATAGAATAATCCAAAACTATGTATAATACGACTGTAGATGGAAATAAATCAATTTGATTGAATTTTTCTAATATTTTCTAATAATAAAAATAGTGTATTTGACATAATTTATACAATTTCAATAATACAAAGAAGAAAGTCTTGCCATTGACAGGGCAGTGTTCAAGTGACTGACCAATGAACGACGTGATCGACTAAAACGTCAGTGAAATTCTTATCGTGAACGAACTTTACCTTGTCAGTGTGTCCCTTGTTTAATTAGGTAGCTAGGTACCTGGTAACAAACACAATTTCTTCTTTAATTTTAGGTGAATGGAAGATTTTAAGACACACTGCTGTTCCATCACAATGTCTTCCGAAGCGAAGTCATGACAAACCTCCGAAAGAAAATAATGGTCGAGAACAACGACGACTTGAACGAGCCCGACGACTTCAGTCAGAAGAAATTGTGAATGCAACTGCAGTGATGGTAATGCCTAACCCCAGTATTTCCACCAATTATATATTGATATTCATAAATGTGCAGTATTTTTTTTTTACAGAAAAGTAGTAAGCATATTATTAAAGTAGAGAATAAATACCAATAAATTGCATTTATATTTCAGGTGTCGGATCTTCTCCAGCAGGACATATCATCAGGTTCTTCAAGTCATCTTGGACCCACCGAGCAAGAATTAGAAGAGCCCCAATGTAATAGCAACACTGAGCAACAATGTCCCGATGTTGCAAGCATGACAAAATCTACACAAACGTTCATCAATTTTCACAACACCCAATTTATCGAGTTTGAAACGTTAAGCGACGAAGAAATTAAATATTTTACCGCGGGTTTGAAACTGAGCGATTTGAGTGTGTTTTCGAATTTGTTTCAAAAGGTTGTACAGTGTTCCCTACAACTTCTTGCTCCCGCAAAGATCAACTATTGGCAACTCTGTGTAAATATAAACACAATTTGGATTTCAAAATGATCGGTTTTATGTTTCGAGTCTCACCACGAATAATTTCCCAACTTTTTACTTTCTGGACCAATTTAATTTATTCTGCTCTAAAATGTGTTGACTTCTGGTCTCTTGGCAATCAAGATTCTACAAAGTACCGGGCCATCATCGACTGTACAGAAATTCCAATTGACAAGAGTGAAAATCCAGAAATTCACCAACTTACGTAGAATCGACCCACCTTTAAATGTTTAGTTTGCGCAGCACACAAGGTTGTATAATAATACTGCTGATTTTTAACCAGCACTTGCACTCGTTTTAAAAACTTTTGCATAAATAATCAACGACCTTTCTTCAAACTTGTCGTGGCACTTCGTTTTTCAAACCAATCACTAATATTATCTAACCCAAAAAAGCTTAGGTAGTTCTTCGGGAGACTACCTGCGTCTCTGAATGCAGCTCTGTCGGGAAATGATTCTTCGGAGCTTTGAGCAGCGACAATTTCAGCGAGTTCATGCTCTGACCAAAGTTGAAGCCTATAACACATTTCAATATGTCAATAACAGAATGCATTTCAAAACTATTATATTAATTACACAGAATCAGATTCAACAACTAATACACTAGCCAGCTATTACTACAAAATCTGCCTAGGGCATCTAATTCCACTACAATTCTCACCAGAATCTAAGACTTTGGACTAAATAAACACTTGACGATACAGTAGGTTGTGGCTATAGTCCGGGCGGGATGTGAAATGACACTTGACGATACAGTAGGTTGTGGCTATAGTCCGGGCGGGATGTGAAATGAGACTTGACGATACAGTAGGTTGTGGCTATAGTCCGGGCGGGATGTGAAATGACACTTGACGATACAGTAGGTTGTGGCTATAGTCCGGGCGGGATGTGAAATGACACTTGACGATACAGTAGGTTGTGGCTATAGTCCGGGCGGGATGTGAAATGACACTTGACGATACAGTAGGTTGTGGCTATAGTCCGGGCGGGATGTGAAATGACACTTGACGATACAGTAGGTTGTGGCTATAGTCCGGGCGGGATGTGAAATGACACTTGACGATACAGTAGGTTGTGGCTATAGTCCGGGCGGGATGTGAAATGACACTTGACGATACAGTAGGTTGTGGCTATAGTCCGGGCGGGATGTGAAATGACACTTGACGATACAGTAGGTTGTGGCTATAGTCCGGGCGGGATGTGAAATGACACTTGACGATACAGTAGGTTGTGGCTATAGTCCGGGCGGGATGTGAAATGACACTTGACGATACAGTAGGTTGTGGCTATAGTCCGGGCGGGATGTGAAACGACACTTGACGATACAGTAGGTTGTGGCTATAGTCCGGGCGGGATGTGAAACGACACTTGACGATACAGTAGGTTGTGGCTATAGTCCGGGCGGGATGTGAAACGACACTTGACGATACAGTAGGTTGTGGCTATAGTCCGGGCGGGATGTGAAATGACACTTGACGATACAGTAGGTTGTGGCTATAGTCCGGGCGGGATGTGAAATGACACTTGACGATACAGTAGGTTGTGGCTATAGTCCGGGCGGGATGTGAAATGACACTTGACGATACAGTAGGTTGTGGCTATAGTCCGGGCGGGATGTGAAATGACACTTGACGATACAGTAGGTTGTGGCTATAGTCCGGGCGGGATGTGAAATGACACTTGACGATACAGTAGGTTGTGGCTATAGTCCGGGCGGGATGTGAAATGACACTTGACGATACAGTAGGTTGTGGCTATAGTCCGGGCGGGATGTGAAATGACACTTGACGATACAGTAGGTTGTGGCTATAGTCCGGGCGGGATGTGAAATGACACTTGACGATACAGTAGGTTGTGGCTATAGTCCGGGCGGGATGTGAAATGACACTTGACGATACAGTAGGTTGTGGCTATAGTCCGGGCGGGATGTGAAATGACACTTGACGATACAGTAGGTTGTGGCTATAGTCCGGGCGGGATGTGAAATGATTGTGCATTTTGGTATAAAAGCACAAAATTTTTACCACACATACTAGATACCCAACCATTCATTAAAAGACCGGGAGGCATCTCAGATATTACCCATGTCTCCCGTGGCAGCCATTTTAAAAAATTGCGAATATTTGATGTATTGTGCTAAATACGACTGGAATATGACATGCGACACCATCTTTCCTACTAATTCGATCATGGGGAACTCGAATATAACATCCGAATTATCCATTTGCTCAACGCTTACCCGTGGCGGCCATTTTTAACAGTTGCGACCATATTTGATATGACGGCCAAGCGATGTGGGCAACATGACATGCGACACCATCTTCCCACTAAATAGACCATGGAGAACTCGAATATGACATAAAAATTCTCGATTTGTTTACTGCAAACCCGTGGCAGCCATTTTAAGAAAATGGCACCACATTAAAAACATATAAATCTAAAATTGTCATGCGACACCAATTTTCCTATTAAATCGGTCATGGGGAACTCGAATATCTCATCAAAATTTTCGATTTACTTACTGGTCGCCCGTAGCGGGCATTATTTAAACATGGCAGCTATAAAATAAGATATTTGATAGAAAAGTCCGTAGTATGTCACGTGACTTCATCCATGGTACAAATTGAAACTGGTATTAGAGTATACTATTGGCTCATTATATCAATCATTTGGCCAATATAATTTTTCCTACCTCCGTGAAGAGCCATCGTGGATAACAACATTTTCTTGGGCTGGGCTGCGGAATATACGTACGAGGGCTGTACCGAAAGTATGCAACTTTGGCCATAACTTTGCTATTAGGGTAACCGGATACAATAAGGCCACCGTTTTAGTTTTATGCTTATAACAAGAAAAGTGAACACGGTAAAAAAACATTTAGAATATCATAGGTATACCTAGAATGTCTTCTTGTAAAAAAAGTAAGAAAATCATGAATTAAAAATGTAAGTTGGGAGTAACAAATAAAAACAAAAATGTTTGCCAATTGGCTATATTGCATCCTAGTGGATACAATATGGCCAATTATGCTAAAATTAATGGGAAAATCACATCAAAATCACAATTCAGCAATTTTAAACAATAGAGTGGAGTCCCAGGAATACACCAAAATAATTTGAATGTATGCCAAACTTGTATTATTAACATAACAAATATTAAAGATACCTATGCGATGAGAAATTGACTTTCGACTTCTTGGGGGTAGTTGATGACTGAACGCGTGTCTTATTGCATGTCTTATTGCCAAAAAGCAGCACATAGGCATATGCAAATGTAATTGGAGTGTTGGCTTCAAAGATCACGCAATCGCATCTCTTGTGACTCTGAGAGTGATGAGTCATACCGTTGTATAGACGAAGTGATACTCAATCACCATGAGCAATTTGAACGATGTGTTTCAATTAATAATAAGCAAAGTTATGGCCAAAGTTGCATACTTTCGGTACAGCCCTTGTTCGTAGTTGTTATCCACGATGGCTCTTCACGGAGGTAGGAAAAATTATATTGGCCAAATGATTGATATAATGAGCCAATAGTATACTCTAATACCAGTTTCAATTTGTACCATGGATGAAGTCACGTGACATACTACGGACTTTTCTATCAAATATCTTATTTTATAGCTGCCATGTTTAAATAATGCCCGCTACGGGCGACCAGTAAGTAAATCGAAAATTTTGATGAGATATTCGAGTTCCCCATGACCGATTTAATAGGAAAATTGGTGTCGCATGACAATTTTAGATTTATATGTTTTTAATGTGGTGCCATTTTCTTAAAATGGCTGCCACGGGTTTGCAGTAAACAAATCGAGAATTTTTATGTCATATTCGAGTTCTCCATGGTCTATTTAGTGGGAAGATGGTGTCGCATGTCACGTTGCCCACATCGCTTGGCCGTCATATCAAATACGGTCGCCACTGTTAAAAATGGCCGCCACGGGTAAGCGTTGAGCAAATGGATAATTCGGATGTTATATTCGAGTTCCCCATGATCGATTTACTAGGAAAGATGTTTTTGCATGCCATATTCCCGTCGTATTTAGCACAATACATCAAATATTCGCAATTTTTTAAAATGGCTGCCACGGGAGACATGGGCAATATCTGAGATGCCTCCCGGTCTTTTAATGAATGGTTGGGTATCTAGTATGTGTGGTAAAAATTTTGTGCTTTTATACCAAAATGCACAATCGGGCCGTTTTCTTGCACATCCCGCCCGGACTACTAGTAGCACATTTTTCTTTCTGTGAAGAACATCATTATGTTTAGTACATTTCAACATCAATGAATAAATGTCATTGAAGTTAAAAAAGATTAGTAAACAAAAGCACATGTTTATAACCTTCCATATGCATTGTTATTTGTAATAAGTACTGTACATTAGTATTTACCTATCCTGAAGAACTGCTTTTGTCCCCGACAACTTTGCACCTTTTGCTCTCAATTTTTCTTTGATTTCACTAACTGTGGTTTTATTATAATTCATTTCTACGCTATTTCATTCGGTAACAATTATTATCAGCCTTGTTTTTACAAGAAAAAATGGCGGATAGAGGCTAGCGATACCAACTAGTGTAAGTGCTGCTACCTCGCGGGAAAAAGTTTTTGCTTTGCCCTATTGATCTCACATTTTTACCACGTGTGCACTTTTGGCGTCTGATTTAACCTTCACCCCATTAATTTTTTGTGCCGCCATTTTGAAACCGGAAGTGACGTCATATCTCGTCAACGGCTAGACCGATCGGAACGAAATTTTCGCCAAACGATTCAGACGGTCAACTTTATGGATTATCAATAGCAACATACTAAAATTTATGTTAACGAAACCGAAAATGAAGTCATGAAATTTGAAATACATCGATTGGCATTTCGGCAACAAATTTGATCCGATTATTTTGTTATTTATGTAACGTATGTACTTTTGATATCTCATTTGACTTATTATAAAACCAACCGGAAGCCGCCATTTTGAAACCGGAAGTGACATCATATGTCAATAACGGCTAAATAGATTTGAACGAAACCAGCGCTAAGCAATTAAGACGGTCAACTTTATGTATTATCATCAATAATATTTGCAGTTTCCCATACCGAAACCGGAAATGACGTCACACATTTTAAAAATCTCACAAATTTACATTTTGATACAATAAATATACTATTTGAGACAGCTTATAATAAAATGTAATCATGTTTAAATTATAATTCAAGTGGTCAGTGATTTCAGCAGCTATTTTGAAACCGGAAGTAACGTCATATCTTGAAAATTGGTTGACTGATCGGTATGAAACTACCGCCAAACGATTCGGAAGGTCATCTCTATGAAATAGGAACAGTCACACTAGAAATTTCCTATTTATGAGACCGGAAATGACGTCATTCAAATTTAAAAATTATTACAATCCCCTCCTATATAATGAATACATATTCAGAAAACTTAAAATGATACACATCATTTTATAGATATACATTTTTTGTGGCAGTGCAGTAAGTTCAGCAGCCATTTTGAAAACCGAAGTGTTGCGATATCTCGGAACTCGGTTGACTGATAGGAATGAAACCTTTGCTATTCTTCATGAAAGATCATTTAAAGCAAATATATAGTACCATACGCAGATTTTCATTAGTAAACCAAATTGTCAATGGCGACTTTTTTTAATGGATTTAGTAATTGTTCAATCGATATGACGTCACAAGTTCTAAGAATAAACTAAAAAAAGGAGTGAAATCCCCATAAAAAACACTCCGTGTAAAAAATACAAGCCAAGTCTCTTCAACTAAAAAAAATTATGAAATCTAAAAAAATTCTGCACTGAAAAGTAGTGATATCAAAAAATGGGCCAAGTCAACGCTTTATTTGAAAATCAAAAAAATACTTGGCGCATCGTTTTTTTATGGCATAATAGGTATACTATATGTATTATGAATATTTATTGTATATTTTCTATCTGGTCTATACTTCTAAACTAGGAAAACGCTCAGTGTAACGCGTTGATGAGCGAGCACGGGTACGTGCAAATTCTCGAACCGGAAATGCGTACACAACGCACAGAAAACATATACATCCATATGGAATTGATTATGATATCAACTTAAAAGTGTATGCTTTTCATCGAAACTTTAAAATAGCATCTAAGCACCTGGTTCATAAAGCAAATCAGAATCAATTTTCAATTGGCACTGGAAAACATTCATTTCGATACTTCATTACTGACAGATATTAAAAATGTAAATAACTTCATACGTTCTTAACTGATTGGGATGAAATTTTGTAAAATAAGAGACAATATTGGTCTTAATGATCATGCAAAATATGAGTTTGATCAGAATTATCGAAGACCGTTTTCATTTTTCAGCCTATCAGGAGATATTTATTTAAATTTTAACCAATGAATCTGAGTAACGCGTTGATGAGCGAGCACGGATACGCGCAACACCTCGAACCGAAATTCTGTCTATCGAAAATGTCATTAAAAGCCAATAATTCTAAAATTTCGCCACAGATTTGTATAGAAATCTCAAAACATTCCTAAAATATTGGTCCAAATAACCATGCAAAGCTTTAAGTTGATCAATTGAACCTTTATGATTGAACTGTTCCGTGTTAATTTTCAAAAATCACAGGATCTCCTTCAAAAAATATACCTGAGACCACTCATATGATATAAGTGTGTCTACACAATATCAGATCGACTGTTGAACGGTCATTATCAGTTTCATTTGCGTTTGAAAGTTTCTGCTCTAACTACCTTGCCTTGAACTGAAGAGTCGAAGTCGCCGTGAATTTGACAGCCAACACGCTAATAGTCCGTAAAATGTCAATAACGTTTGGATTTAAACACAGATTAGTATGAAAATTGTCAAAAATGCAGATAATGTTGGACCCAACCATCATGCGAAGTTATAAGTTGATCGTTCAATCGGTTATAGTTTAAATTTCTAAAAACACAGGAAAGATGGTTTTAAATTTTAACCAATGGGAGGATTTGGCTGAAACTTTGTTTGATTGGGTACAATGTTGGGGGTAATGACTTGTCAAAATTTCAATTTGATCAAAACAACCAATCGAAAGTTAATTTTTTTTAAATTTGAACCAATCAATGGATTTCAAAAAAATTAGGGTCTGCAACAATCAGAAATGTTACGTACATGTGTGCAAAATTTCAGCTCGATCGAAGAAAAACTCTGACCTGTATATCGTCAGTAACAGAAAAAAAAAAAAACAAACAAAAAAAAAACAGAGGTCCGTGCCAAAAGAGCCAAATGGAGACGCTCGCTTCGCTCGCTCAACTATGTATACACGATGCGCCAAGTATTTTTTGATTTTCAAATAAAGTTTTGACTTGGCCCATTTTTTGATATCACTACTTTTCAGTGCAGAATTTTTTTAGAATTCATAATTTTTTTTAGTTGAAGAGACTTGGCTTGTATTTTTTACACGGAGTGTTTTTATGGGGATTATTATTACTAGAGGGTCCCGTCATGTATAACATGACCAATGCGCACCAGTGAGGTATGCATAAATATAAAACGACAGCAATATTTGTCAGCAGATTGTGCTTCGTTAATACACACGTTACGTAATTAACAGACCAAATGCCTAACAAAATACGTAAATGAGGTACGAAGGAAGGCAATTTTATCATACCTATTATGGTAAATCAATTACATACGTCTTTAAATGTAAACCATGACCATGAGTATTAGTAAGAAAATTTAAGAAAATGTATGGTGTCATAATGCGCCGTTAAAATATAGGTAAAGTTGATATCGTGACCCGATACACGCAACACATTCTTTATTTGTGATACCAATTCATAGTTTGCACGTGACATCATCTCATTGTTGAGAGGCCATATTGGTGTAACGTGTCAGAACGGCTGCCAATCTGTGTTTCGGAATTGTGGTGATATAATGGTTACCTGTGCAATAAACTGCAGAAGAAATTCTTATGGGTATAAAACCACCTCATATACCAAATATCTTTGATTACTGCTTATAATTAGCTTAAATCGACTTGACAACTGTAAAATGGTTAAAATTTACTTTTGTACATTGTTGATGAAAAACAAATAAAGCTCGTGCAAACTATGAATGCATGGTGAGCTTCATTATATCCGTTTCTCTGAGGTCAGAGGTAGGTATAAGAGCGGAAGGTCATATGTTTTGGATTTCTCAGTGCACACTTTTGGAATGGTAATCAAGCTCTATAAGTACCTACCATTGGACTGATGTTAACAAATACAGTTATATTGAAGTATAGGTACCCTTACACAATGGCCCATGTCACCATTACAAATATGATTGGATGAAGAATTCAGCTCAGAATTACTGGTTATTGAGATCACTTTAAGAATCATTGAAATTGACTTCCGCCCATCTGCCTCTAAGGTACCTATCAGTATGCAATGTAAAAATTTAAGCATTGATGTTTAAAACATTACCATCAGTAACTTTACGTCGTTTACATGACTCAATACACACCACTCTTAGTAAATAAGAAACGAAGGAAAATTATTTCCCAAGAAAATGTATAAACTCCATCGACTTTGGTTTGATCATGATCACGGCCTACGAAATTCAGAGCAAGAGAAAATAATAAAAATAACGTTTGAAGTTTCTTGCTGAGATGACGTTTTTAATGTCATGTGCTGGTTTAGACCGTATTAGTATCTTATTATGAATTTATTATAATTACAAAAGGATAAGGTGCTCGTCTTAGATGAGTTTCGGTTATTAATTTATTCACAAAAGGCAGAAGATGTAATTTTAGACCTGATGGCAATAAAACGCCTCCATCTTAGTTATATTATTATTAAAGCAGATTGTTTACAGCACTTCAGGCCGTATTCTGCATCCTAAATGCCATTTATCTTTATTTAAGAAGTCTCCATCGCGAAGACCTCTTCTTCTCATGGCAGTGTCAACTCCTTCTGCCCACCTCCTCCTTGGTCTTCCTCTCTTTCTTCTTCTTGACGGTACCCATGACCAGGCTCTCATTGGCAATCTTTCATCTGGCATCCTTCTCAGATGGCCATACCATATCTTAGTTATAGTTTTCAATAAATACCAATGTCAAATCGAAGCGCGCAACCGTTCCTGACACACACACACACACACACACACACACACACACACACACATACAGGTTTTGCTATCAAAGTGAGGTCTGTGAATACACACCGCCTATCCGAGACACGCCAAACTAAAGTAGCTACGAGCTTCGCTCCGTGAACTTTATCATTACAAAACATACCCTGATGACGAATATCGTATTCGTTTAGCCCTAGAGTTGATTTGTGTATGTAAACAATATCAATTACATTCGAGGTCTGTGAATTTCCCATATCATGTGAGATCAGGTAAATACACACATGGGAAGTGAGATCTTCACACATAACCGTCATTTCGTAAGATCATGCCTTTCCGAGAGCATGATACACAAAAGCCGTTAGTGTGGAAGATTATACTAACTGGGGTCTCAATTTATAACGGTTTTGTGTATATCTGTAACTGCCCATACCATTCGAGGACAAACGTAGTCATACAAACAATTCATTGCAAATGCATCAAAGCTCTTTAGAGTTTTACAAGAAATAAAAAGTATATATTAATACTGTTCGTATTATTTTATTTCATTTGCCATCAAAACAATTGACAAATTATTTCAATGATACAGACAGATAATTTAAAAGAACGGTCTGGAGCTCCTGGCAGAGAGTTTAAAATATAAATAATATTTTAGTAATACGATTTTACTTCATGAATATAATTTAACTCACTTTGTATATGATTGAAAATAAACGAGATCATTATAATAGCAAACACAACCTTGTACATCTCTAATATCTATCCGAGCTCCCTGCAATGTTCTATCTCAAACACACAATGTGAATGCTAGAGAAAAACCGAGATCATTATGATAGCAAACACAACCATGTGCATCTCTAATATCTATCCGAGCTCTCTGCAATGTTCTATCTCAAACACACAATGTGAATGCTAGAGAAAAACCGAGATCATTATAATAGCAAACACAACCATGTGCAAATCTAATATCTTTCCGAGCTCCCTGCAATGTTCTATCTCAAACACACAATGTGAATGCTAGAGAAAAACCGAGGTCATTATAATAGCAAACACAACCATGTGCAACTCTTATATCTATCCGAGCTCCCTGCAATGTTCTATCTCAAACACACAATGTGAATGCTGGAGAAAAACCGAGGTCATTATAATAGCAAACACAACCATGCATCTCTAATATCTATCCGAGCTCCCTGCAATGTTCTATCTTAAACACACAATGTTAATGCTGGAGAAAAACCGAGATCATTATAATAGCAAACACAACCATGCATCTCTAATATCTATCCGAGCTCTCTGCAATGTTCTATCTTAAACACACAATGTGAATGCTGGAGAAAAACCGAGATCATTATAATAGCAAACACAACCATGTGCAACTCTAATATCTATCCGAGCTCCCTGCAATGTTCTATCTTAAACACACAATGTGAATGCTGGAGAAAAACCGAGGTCATTAGCAAACACAACCATGTTCATCTCTAATATCAAACCGATCTTCCTGCAATGAATCAGTAATCAATAAATAAATCTTAATCATTAGTGAGCAATCAATAATATCGTTATAAAATGCCGATATTTAATTATCCACAATTAAGAAATTGCACAAGTTAGACGCACATAATCTCTGAAAGTCCTCAACTGTTATATTTCATGAAGGCATTATTAAATTTAAATTGATTACAATTCCATGAAGAAATAAGCTAGGCGTTTGTTAACACACGGACAATCTATATCTATCCTTATTTATTATGCCTAGAGAGAACAAACTTACAGACCTCGGATCAACTCTACAGTTTCCCTTTACTATAAAAGACTTTGATTCATGGTAATTTATTACAAGATAGCTCAGTTCAACAATGCCTAGTAATTAAATTTAAATGCTAATTAACGAATTTTGGGGTAAACTAAAGTGAGTGTGGAACTTTCTAATAGGTGTTTTTCTGCCGCGTATATTTCACATACTACAATGTAGTTTCTTTAGAGCTGTAGTGTATCCCAGAGAACGCACATAGCGCATCATCTGAGGTCTTATATTTTGACCTTGAAGTAGAGGTTGCCATTTAAGCGACGTAAATCTGGCAATGTGTTTCATCTGTTATCGCCGTGCTCGGATTTCTTTAGTTGTGCGGAACATTTTAATAAAGATTTGATTCACTATGGCGTGTAAGAAAATTTGCGAACATTAACGGTCTATTTATATGAGGTCTTTCTCTAATGGAAAAAAATAATAAACTAATAGACTTCCTTTCTACCCGACCACCTTTTCTTCCACTTCCTATTAGAATCCACTTTATTTTTCACTTCCTCTTCTACACCATACCACTTCATCTCCACTTCTTCCACTTATGTTGTAACTTCTTCTCCCATTATTTCATCATATAGGTACGTGCGCACGGGTGTGGGGGAGGGTGGAATAGTCAAACAGTCCAAAATTCAGCTCTAAAGCTTACGTGCAAAATTGACTGATAAGATAAGATTTTAGCTTTCTTGAAATATTTCAGATTTTATGCCATAAGTACTACCAACGTTAGAGAAACACCGAATTGCACGCCAAGAGAGCATAAAGAATGGAATTATGGAAATATAATGGAAACAAAATTTGTCGGGAATATTGTTAACGCTACCACAGACAGACAAAAAGAGTTATCGAGCTCTGGTTTCCACTGTTTGATTCCCCTTCGACCCGTCTTACTGACTACAGGATAAAACACTAGTTTTCTTCTCTTTAAAGTACCAATATCCTCGAATGACGTGTTTTCTTCATTTTACTTGCTTCTCGGATAATTCCACACTAAAACGCTAATATCTCGGCCAATAGGTGAGCTATTTGAATTCCGCTAAGTTCACATTATTGTTCTAGGTCTATAGATAGTGAATCTATGGTCTGGGGACGCGGCAACTTATGAATTTGGAACAATTTTGACCAGGGGCCGGCCACCTCCATCTTCAAAAATTCACTCGATGCATTTTTCTAGTATTTTTTTTAGTTTTACATGGTTTTACTCTCGTTTTTAACTTCACAATATTATGTATATACTTTGATGTTAATTTTGTCTTCAAATTTAACTCTCAAATCGCCGAGATGGCATTTCCAATTCGTTTTTTTGCAATTTGGCGGCCGACATTTTGATATGGAGAATCGCCGTCTCCCGATTCGGAATCTACAACAAATTTGGGGTATACCACTCCAAAATTCAAGTCTCTTGTCCAAAAATTGAAAGAGCATGCAACATCTCGATGTAGCAAATTATCCGGAGCAATCCCCGTCTAGCCATCCTACGACTTGATCTTCGATGTGTTACACTTTACCATCTCGTTTAAATCCCTCAATTTCGTTCAATTACATCACAAATAGACTATATCTATTGGAAATATCTTCGGGATCAACAGTTTTCACATCGATTCTTATCAAAATTTGATCTTTTCACAAGGATTTGACAATTTTTATAATATATTGACTTTTCCAGGTAGGAAACTTGTCTCGGTTAAATTCATTTCCTTTGCAAAAAACACCCATCGTATTCAGCACATTTTCCGCGTTTTTCAAGGTACTGGTCCTGGTACTGGTGGTTTTCAAGGAGTTTCGTGGTGGGGTTTCAAATTTTCCGCGTATTTAGATTCGTAAAGTGATTAGTCAAAACCCGTTTTTCAACTTTTCTCCATTTTCTCGCAATCAAACCTGATAACAAAATATACAAATAGATCGGGCGTAAAATAGCGGACATATTTCTATTTTCCCGGGGTCAATCCAACAAATATTGACACTTTCCTTTTTCGGAAAACCTTATGCACACACATGTGGAAACTAAATTTGCCGGGAATATTGTTAACGCTACCACAGACCAGTGTTGGGGAAGTTCCTTTTTAAAACGATCTTTTTAAAAGTTCAGTTCACGTCCAAATATATGAACTTTTTAAAAGTTCAAGTTCTTTATTTTAAGCATGTGTAGTAAAAGTTCACGTTCCTTAAAAAAACGAATATAAGTTCTTTTAAAAGTTCTTTTTTGAAAAAAATTAACTATATTCCTACCTAGGTAAATGACAGGGTTAAATATCATAACAAAGAAACACATAATAAACTTCATAATGTTTTTTTTAATTTTATACATAGCCTAGCATATAATTTCTATATGTTATGAGTTAAAGAAACTTCGGAAATATTCGGATCGGCTCGGACTTTATTCCGATTCGACTGCTTAGTGCTCAGTAGGAAAGAGCGAACTTGATCGAAACGTTCGTGGTTAAAACGAATGTTTGACGTTCACGTTCTTTGTATACAAAAAAGAACGCGTTCGCTCAAAAGTTCGCCAAAAAAGTAACGCGTTCCTAGGAACGCGTTCTTTTTAAAAGTTCCCTCCCCAACACTGCCACAGACAGACAAACGAGTTATCAGGCTCTGGTTCCCTCTGCTCGATTCCCCGTCGTCCCGTCTAACTGACGTTAAAGGATAAAACAATCGATTTACCTATTTTCTTAAAGTACCAAAATCCTCGAATGGCGTGTTTTCTTTATTTTACTTGCTTTCTGGGACATCCAGAATACAAGTTAAGAATGAATGCCATCGTTGAGGCAACTGCTCCATAATTAGAAATAATAACATTTTCCTTAAAATGAACAATAAGACTTTTTCGAAATTCAATTCAAATGATAACTAGTTAGATAAAAATGTTTTATTCCTACTCAATTTTCCTCAAAACTTTGGCTGTGGGAAATTTTGCACATACGGATTAACAAAAAAATTCATTGCAATTAAATATAAAATACCTATATGCACACTGGGCAAAATAAAAAACGATTGTTGGACACATTTGAATGCCTTATTGTCAGGTTTCTTGACAATTCTCAATGATTTGTAATCATCATTGAATGAGAGATCACCTCACCTACTACTAGAGTGAGCCATAGACATTTTAGCCATTTTGCGTTGCACATTTTTGGATTGATGGAATCATGCTCTATCAATTGTCATTTGACTAATGTAGACACATACAGTTAGTATTGAAGTATTCTCTGACTCAGTGATAGAGATCACATAGAGTAAACTGGCTTCTGATAATGCGATCTTTATTTAAGTAAATCAGTTATTATGAGATAATTCTTTTGTTTTGCCGGGTGTACCTTGACCACTTGAAATAATTGATTCTGTTGTACCTATATAGAGTATATGAATATACGGCCATCGGTGCTCGCTTATCTACGCGTTACATTGGCGTTTTTCTCAAGTTATATTTTATATTTAATACTTTAGGTTATCACAAAACATTGTTGTTTCAACAAACACGATTCGTTCAAATCCCTCAATTTGGTTCAATTACATTGCAAACAAACGATATCTATTGGAAATGGCGTTGGGATCAATTGTTTTTATATCGATACCTGTAAAATTATTCAATGTATAACAATTATTATTCACACAATCACGTATTGCTAGACCGTAGGTTCATTATCCCGCACCTTTAACATGGGAATCCCGTCCTTATTAATATACACACAGAAGTCATTTCAGTTAGGTATTTGATGTTTTTTCACTTTCCTGACAACATTTTCAAAATCTGAGTTCATATTCGAATTCAGCGAGAAAATTGGAGTAAACCACTCTAAAATTCAACGGTCTACTTGCAAAAATGAGCGAGAAAGACCGACCCAGAAAAAAACACTCCGTGTAAAAAAGGCAGCCAAGTCTCTTTACTTAAAAAAAAATCAACACCGAAAAGGAGTGATATCAAAAAAGGAGCCAAGTCAATGACATTTCCAAATATTTAATCGTATCTTTGAAATAAAAGTATAAACACCGAGAAATACTTTACAAAAGGACTTGGCGCATCGTTTTTTTAAAGACATTTTTCTATTCATAAGCATATGCCATTTATATACAACCGTAATTTAGAAATTTTAGAATAATAGGGACACAACTTTCAATTACATATTATACCTACATACCTACTGTAAAATATTTTCTATTTGAATATGTACGCGATGAAACTTGTTGCCTATATTTGTAATAAATATACAATAGTTATCTTCATATTATTGTTTCGTGGTCAACATAATTAAGTCTCATGCGTTATACCTTCTCACAATGAAAGACATTTCTATTAATCCACATTTTATAACAATACATTTCACAAAGTACACAGTGAAGTCACATTGAACAACTATTAAAACCATAATAATATATACCATATAATGGTATAATATATACCATAATAATTTACTGCCATAATATAATAGTGTTCTATAAATAGTTAGTAATTATTTGACAACTTTTCATGATTTCCTTCAGTCATGATCAAATTATGAAAAGATATCCTTCTAATATCACCATATTAACAGTGCTATAAGAATATATATGAGCCCACTTCCTTGTTATTTAATTCTACCTCCCTTATTATTACTTCTATTACAGCATGACATCTTTCTTCTATCGCCATTACAAAATTATAAAATAGCCATTACCAAAAGTAGCTTGATTCATAGATACTGGCTCAAATAAAAAGAGGAATATGTACCTACTTGTTAATAATCTTTCCACTTTTAGGATAGAATGATGTCTTTAAAAAAACGATGCGCCAAGTCCTTTTGTAAAGTATTTCTCGGTGTTTATACTTTTATTTCAAAGATACGATTAAATATTTGGAAATGTCATTGACTTGGCTCCTTTTTTGATATCACTCCTTTTCGGTGTTGATTTTTTTTTAAGTAAAGAGACTTGGCTGCCTTTTTTACACGGAGTGTTTTTTTCTGGGATATCACTTCTTTTGTTAGTTTATTCATACAGCTTGTAGCACATGTCCGAGCAAGGACTAATTTCTTTAAAAAAATACGCCTCAACCGATTAGGATAGGTACTAAGAAATTACAATCGGTCCAGCCGTTTTCGATATATTATAACGTCCCTTCCGGTTTTGAAATGGCGGCCGAAATTAATGTCGTCTTGAATTCATAATTATTAGTCCTACAAAATTGCATAATTTGATTGCAATCGGTACAGCCGTTTTCGATATATTATAACGTCCCTTCCGGTTTTGAAATGGCGGCCGAAAATAATGTCGTCTTGAATTCATAATTATTAGTCATACTATTTCCAAAATTTGGTTGCAATCGGTACAGCCGCTTTCGATAATGACGTCACTTCGGTTTTAACAATGGCGGCCGAAAATAATGTCGTCTTTAATTCATAATTATTAGTCCTACACATTTCCAAAATTTGGTTGCAATTGGTACAGCCGTTTTCGATATATGACGTCACTTCCGGTTTTGACAATGGCGGCCGAAAATAATGTCGTCTTTAGTTCATAATTATATTAGTCCGACATAATTCTAAAATTTGGTTGCAATCGGTACATCCGTTTTCGATATATGACGTCACTTCCGGTTTTAACAATGGCGGCCGAAATTAATGTCGTATTGAATTCATAATTATAAGTCCTACACAATTCCAAAATTTAGTTGCAATCGGTACAGCCGTTTTCGTTATATGACGTCACTTCCGGTTTTAGAAAATGGCGGCCGAGAGCACTGCAACCTTGAATTTATAATTATTTACAATGTATGTTTACTAAATATCTATTTAAAAGTATAAAGTGGTGAATTTAGTGTCCTTTAGAATATTAATGACGTCATTTAGCATTTTTTTAACGTCATTTCCGGTATAGGTAATAAGAAAACAATTTAGTTTTATCTAGTTGATACTTCATGAATGACCTTCTGAATTCAATAGCGCTAATTTCCGTCAAATCGCTCATGCCGTTTTCAATATATGACGTCACTTCCGGTTTCATTTAGTGGTTCCTGCCGCCATTTCCGGTACCGTTAATTTGTATATTCATTTATCCCAATTGATTTTTCAAATAGATTGCAGAATGAATATACAGGAGCTAGTTCAGTGGCAATCGGTACAGGCGTTTTCGATGTATGACGTCACTTCCGGTTTCAGGAATGGCGGCCGAGAACACTGTGTATTGAAATTATAATTTTGTATTGTCTTTGTTACAATGTAAGATAATGATATGTGTATTTAAAGTATAATTTGATGAAATAAGCTAAATATTGCAAATTTATGACGCCACTTCCGGTTTAGAATATAAGAAAATTATATTTTTAAGTAACATACTTCATATAGATGACCATCTCAACCGAATGGCGCTAATTTCGTTCTAATCGGTCCAGCCGTTTTTCATATATGACGTCACTTCCGGTTTAAAAATGGCGGCACAAAAAATCACAAGAGGCAAGGTATCATCAGACGCCAAAAGTGCATATGTGGTAAAAATTTCAGGTTGATCGGTTCAGCCGTTTAGGCTGTGGCGGTGACAGCGACCTTTTCTGATATCATCTGAAGAAGAAGAAGAAGAAGAAGAAGAAGAAGAAGAAGAAAGCGGTGTAATATTACGATTTTCACTGCCCTCTAGGTCGTAAACGGCATGACTGGTTGTTGTCGCGTGATGTATATGTTGTCAGGTGGGCCATAGCTCAAAATTAAGACATTTCACAACAATGAGAGATTTTTCATAGTTGAGATCCAGTAGGCTGAAAATGCTATAAGTAGTTGGTCTGCTCCTCAGTTTATATAGGCATTTACGGTATATGTAGAGTGACTGTGAGTGTACGGTACGACTTGGCTGTGTGGAGCGACCGCTCCACTAGATTTTAAAATTCATGAAATTGTTCAGATTAAAAGCCATAAGCCAAGCAACGTTCTAGCAACCCCGACCTTGCAAGTGAAGTCAACACAGAGAAAATAATTTTATTTGAACGATGATTACCGCTAATGAAAGCATTTCAGAGAAAAGTGTCTCAAACAAAAAAACACTCCCAATAGGCTACTGCATCGGGGAAAATATATATTTGACGAATCCTCCTCAAAACGAGGAGAGAAGAAACCTATGACTTCGAATGTAATTGATTCATATTGAGCATTACACATTTTGTGTGTGAGTGCTCACGCACGATTTTGTTATTTATTCTTGATATGTACCTATATTGTAATTTATCTTTAGTCTTTCTTTTTAATGCGTTTTTAATTGTATCTGTGACTTTTTGCTCAAGCTGGCAGTGGGGCACATGTTGTTACGGGACTTCGCTCTATTCCTACTGCCAGTAAATGCATGTATGATATGTATCCTATGTATGTATTATATCGTATATGAGTTCATGTGAACTCGAATTGATAATGAATTGAGCGTAACAAGGGGTGTGTGGCTGGGTAGTAGTATATTTACAAGCTTACTGGTACACCTGCCAATTACTGGTGCATTTTCCCTAGTTAATTACAATTATGACTTTTCCACAGATACTATAGCTTCTTGACTTTGTTGAATAGTTTGTTGAACCATTTTAATAAATGTAATTCATTTATTTGAAAACAAATAGACGTGCCCAACCCCCCTAAGAAATTACAGGGAGATAAATCAATGTGCACCCCCCCCCCCCCCACGCCCATAATATAAGTATTCATTCATCATACTCAATAAATTGTGCGACTTCGTAATATTCTTCATAAGAAACTATTGATTAAAATTCAATTATAAAATCAAAAATTATAAGCCAAAACGCATCGAAATGGTCCATATGAACTTCTGAAATTAATTTCTTTTGATTCTGGGGGGTTATCCCCCAAAACCCCACATTGAACTCAGACGTAAACGTTTTTCCCGAAAATAATGTATTTTCAGCTTCTTTTGGGACATCTGACAACCAGGAGTGCCCCCCCCCCCCCCCTCCCCCTACAAAAAATATACTTCCGGCGCATCTGAGTATATTTATTCCAGCTATTATAAACGTATGCTCCTTATAGAACAAATTTACTATGATTTCATTTTATCTCAACATTTTCATATTAACAAATTTCCAATCTAGGCAAGAATCCTTAATTTACCATCATGCCAAACGTCATATTGACGCATTTTACACAAAACAAAATCATTGACAAGTGGTAAAATATTACAGCTAATAAGATAGAAACATGGTACATGTTATTTTCGATTTTATAGATAACTCTTACCATATTATATTTTCTCAATTATATTCCCTCAAATATCAAAGTATGGTATACTAAAAAAATATAAAAAATTGCGGTTTTCTTGTAGTTTTTATGATAAAACTTTATTGTTGAATTGAATAAGGTGCTTGTCCGGTATAATCTCTGATTGCGTTCTTGTCCATACACAGCCACCGATTCATAAGGCATCTTAATTTAAAACACTGAAGTCTATAGCGTCTTGTGTAACACACAATTGTAATTATGACACAATCACAATCTTATTATTGTAATGTAAATATGTTTCATTTGAATCACATGTCACAGCACGTAAGGTTCATTATTCAGTACCATTGACATGGGAATCCCGCCCTTATTAATATAATAACACACACAGTTGCCATTTCAGTTATTTGATGTTTATTTACTTTCCTCACAACATTTTCAAAATCTGAGTTCATATTCGAAATCAGCGAGAAAATTGGAGTAAACCACTCTAAATTTCAACTGTCTACTTGCAAAAATGAGAGAGAAAGACCGATTTTAACATTCGTAAAATTGTTCAGATTTAATTCCATAGTAAAAACTTTAGAGCAACCTCGATCTTGCACGTGAAGTCAACGCAGAGAAAATAATTTTATTTGGACGATGATTACCGTTAATCCAAGCATTCTAGAGAAAAGTTTTTCAAACAAAAAACAGTCACAATAGGCTACTGCATCGGGGAAAAATATTGAATTTTACCAATGCTCTTCAAAGAGAGGAGAGAAAATATCTTTAGACCTCGTATAATGGCAAAATTCATATTGATGATCGCACATCTGTGAACTCGAATTGTTTAATTGTATGTATCGATGAACATATTGTTTGTATTAGATAGAACCTAGAATATGTAATAAATATTTATTTGAAAGATGCGATTACCACAAAAACCATTGACCAATAGTTGTGCCTAAAGTAAGAGAAAACTCATTTACACGTACTGTAACTTCGTACTGATTAACCCCGAATCCCTGTTCATATTAACTGCTTATTTTGCTTAATTCTAACATAGATACATTCACTGAATGCATTCTTACACATATAAGTGTAAGTGTAACAAATCCTTAAAGGAATATAAATGTTCATTTAAGGATTTTGTTCATCACTTGTCAATTAAATGAAATCGATTAGGTACGAAACTAAATATTTTGATTGCATAGGAATATTAAACGTGATGTTAATCGGACATGTTATTAATTTAATGTTGATATACACATAATTTAATTTATTGAGTCATAAACAGTATTTTGCAATATGTCTGAAGCAGTGTGGGCATTATCTGTTAAAACTACTGAATAAAATAATTTAGATAACATATTGACGTTGCATCAATCTCCTACAAAATGCATTATTTCTAAAATACTAGAAGTATTTAAGGTGATAATAGCGCTCGGCCGTTTTAGAAAATTGAGAGAGAAAAATTGTTTCATAAGTGGGTGTAACTTTGATGGGATGTTCACATGATCAGTCTGATTATTTGAAGGTAGCACCATTTAATTTTTGCTTCTTGCATTGTTAATTAGGCGCCGGTTATTCAACAAAACCGCTCAAAACTTTGAAATTTCCGATACGATTGGAGACCATACCCGTGAACCAATTAATCTCATATTTTAATCATTATGAGATCAAAGATAAACGTTATTACTAGGCACATTTTTCAAATTATATTTCATACGGCACCCATTGAGACAAAAAAATATACAATTTTTAACCAAAATACGATAATTATTACTAATTACCTATAAAGAAGAAAAAATTAAAAATGTACCAAGGGATAACCCTAAACTTGTGTTTCATCTAATCATGGTTAAAATTTCATATTATTTCGTCAACCCATTTTGTCTTCAACTGTATCCAAAAAAGGGCCTGCAAAACGCGGTAAAATCGCTCGCGCTTGCCCCACCAAAATAACCACCGACAACTGCAATAATATAGGGCCAAACATTTAGTAAATGGTGTTTTGAAATTTTGCAAAACACATTTAATGTTAACGTCATGGTTGTGTTAGCTATTATAATGACCTCGGTTTTTCTCCAGCATTCACATTGTGTGTTTGAGATAGAACATTGCAGGGAGCTCGGATAGATATTAGAGATGCACATGGTTGTGTTTGCTATTATAATGACCTCGGTTTTTCTCCAGCATTCACATTGTGTGTTTGAGATAGAACATTGCAGGGAGCTCGGATAGATATTAGAGATGCACATGGTTGTGTTTGCTATTATAATGACCTCGATTTTTCTCCAGCATTCACATTGTGTGTTTAAGATAGAACATTGCAGGGAGCTCGGATAGATATTAGAGATGCACATGGTTGTGTTTGCTATTATAATGACCTCGGTTTTTCTCCAGCATTCACATTGTGTGTTTGAGATAGAACATTGCAGGGAGCTCGGATAGATATTAGAGATGAACATGGTTGTGTTTGCTATTATAATGACCTCGGTTTTTCTCCAGCATTCACATTGTGTGTTTGAGATAGAACATTGCAGGGAGCTCGGATAGATATTAGAGATGCACATGGTTGTGTTTGCTATTATAATGACCTCGGTTTTTCTCCAGCATTCACATTGTGTGTTTGAGATAGAACATTGCAGGGAGCTCGGATAGATATTAGAGATGCACATGGTTGTGTTTGCTATTATAATGACCTCGATTTTTCTCCAGCATTCACATTGTGTGTTTGAGATAGAACATTGCAGGGAGCTCGGATAGATATTAGAGATGCACATGGTTGTGTTTGCTATTATAATGACCTCGATTTTTCTCCAGCATTCACATTGTGTGTTTGAGATAGAACATTGCAGAGAGCTCGGATAGATATTAGAGATGCACATGGTTGTGTTTGCTATTATAATGACCTCGGTTTTTCTCCAGCATTCACATTGTGTGTTTAAGATAGAACATTGCAGGGAGCTCGGATAGATATTAGAGATGCACATGGTTGTGTTTGCTATTATAATGACCTCGATTTTTCTCCAGCATTCACATTGTGTGTTTGAGATAGAACATTGCAGGGAGCTCGGATAGATATTAGAGATGCACATGGTTGTGTTTGCTATTATAATGACCTCGATTTTTCTCCAGCATTCACATTGTGTGTTTGAGATAGAACATTGCAGGGAGCTCGGATAGATATTAGAGATGCACATGGTTGTGTTTGCTATTATAATGACCTCGGTTTTTCTCTAGCATTCACATTGTGTGTTTGAGGGAGCTTGATGGCACAAGACAATCTAGCAAATCAATTTCATCGGAGGTTTCAATTTTCTTTACAAAAGTACTCATAGTATTCCAAACAAATTGGTTAATATTATAGAAACACCAATATATTTATTAAGTTTGAATTTGGTATCTTAAAGCAATTTGTTTTGTAGTAACGTTGTAAAGTTATTCTTTAACTCTTTATAATAGATGGCATGCTATTTTGGGTTAAATAAAAACATTACACAGATTTAGGAATAATTTTTCTTTGTGAACAATTTTACATTTCACCAAGAGAAGAGTAATTTGTTGTGCTTTGTAGAGTACTACATTATTGTAAGTAAATTACTGATTTAAAACTTATTATAAAATATTTAAAATATAATATATATTTATATATTTTTAGCATGTATACACATACCACAGTATATTAGTAATAACAATAGAACATTATTAATAAATAATAATCCATAAATAAATTTGATGAACTCGCATTGTATTGGAGGTACAATATTTTTGAATGAAATAGTGTGTATTTCAAATATTTGAATGCTTGCATTTCATTGGTTAATGAATTAATACGACGACCTCGAATAATGCAGCCAACTCGCGAGCTGTGTGTGTGTGAAAACTATTTGAGCGCCGCCCTGGCGGTAACACACCTGAACTAAGAAAACATATCTTAGTACCATCCGAGATCATAGCTGAAACTCGGCAGGAAGCCTATTTCTGACTCCTAGATAGGCCTCCCAATGCTAAATAATCCGAGATCATGGGTCGAGACCTCGGATTGAAAAATGACCTCACATTCCTGTTGTGTATTCACCCCCATGATCTCGGATAGGTGGCAAAACTAACGCACACACACACACACACACACACACACACACACACACACACACACACACACACACACACACACACACACACACCCACACACATACTTGCATTGGGCCCCATCCGAGGTCAGTGAATACTCACCACCAATCCGAGACACGCCATAATATCATAGCTAGAAGCTTGGTTCTTTGAAATGATTTACTCTAAGACATACCCAGAATGCAAATATCGTCTTCATATCCCGATATAACTCATTTGTGTATGAGTTAAGTCCACATTACGTCCGAGGTCAGTGAATTTTCCAATTGGTTGAGAGGTCACGTGAATACACTCAATGTAAACGAGGTCAATACACATAACCGTCATTTCGTATCGAACATGCAAATTGAGGCCTCAACACAAAAGCGGTTGAGTCATGAATAACGTACTACTGAGGTCTTTGAGAACACAGACACAATTTGAGGCCTTTACACAAAGACCGTTAAATCTTATATAGCATAGCTACAGAGGTCCCAAGAAATATAGTAAGATTGGTTATTTTAGTAGAAATGGTAGATATATTATGCCGTATATGATTGAAAAAAATCAAATAGAATAAGAATACACCTAATCACTAAATTGGCGTGACAACATACTTAGTTGCCACGAATATTATCCCATAATTACTATTAAATAATTAAAAATAATACAAAATATCACAAAAAAATTATTTAATTTGATTTAAAATTAAATTTAAGTTGTTTGTTTGGATATCTATCAAAAATACTTATTGTTTTAAGTAATTAACGACGTATAGAATTAACCAATTAATTATGTTACTCTTACAGTTCGACTTTATAAGTACTCAATGAGGTCTCGAATACACAGAATGAATGCTCCAATTGTTTCCGAGGTCTGTAGGGTAACACACACAGATCAAAATATTTTACAATTACTTCGAGGTCTCTAATACACAGAATGAATGCTCTAATTGTTTCCGAGGTCTGTAGTATAACACACACAGATCAAAATATTTTACAATCACTTCGAGGTCTCGAATACACAGAATGAATGCTCCAATAGTTTCGGAGGTCTGTAGTATAACACACACATATCAAACATTTTTACAATTACTTCGAGGTCTCGTATACACAGAATAATTGCTCCAATTGTTTCCGAGGTCTGTAGGGTAACACACACAGATCAAAATATTTTTCAATCACTTCGAGGTCTCGAATACACCGAATGAATGTTCTAATTGTTTCCGAGGTCTGTAGTATAACACACACATATCAAATTTTTTTACAATCACTTCGAGGTCTCGAATACACAGAATAATTGCTCCAATTGTTTCCGAGGTCTGTAGTATAACACACACATATCAAACATTTTTACAATTACTTCGAGGTCTCGTATACACAGAATAATTGCTCCAATTGTTTCCGAGGTCTGTAGTATAACACATACATATCAAATTTTTTTACAATCACTTCGAGGTCTCGAATACACAGAATAATTGCTCCAATTGTTTCCGAGGTCTGTAGTATAACACACACAGATCAAAATATTTTACAATCAGTCACTTCGAGGTCTCGAATACACAGAATGAATGCTCCAATTGTTTCCGAGGTCTGTAGGGTAACACACACATATCAAAATGTTTTACAATCACTTCGAGGTCTCGAATATTTTTTATTTCCAAACCCTGAATCCAAAAATTTTCTAGATTATCTTCCCAAGACTCTCTTTCCATTGCTTACCTTTTTACAATTACCATTTGATAATTACCATTGCACCATTGCTGCTCAGTGCTAACTTAACTTTAAAACAAACACTAACATCTGATGCTGATTGCATTTCAAAATGCAGCATTAAATTGCGGTAAATTGCTGTAGATGTTAGAATTGCGAACATAAAATGTGTTTTGCACAAGATCAACTAAATGTTTATCCCTATATTATTACAGTTGTTGGTGGATATCAAAGACTTCTACTAACACATTATTTCAAGGATAATGAAATTTGTAGGAGATTGAAGCAATGTCAACATTTGATCAAAATTATTGTATTCAGTAGTTTTAACAGATAATGCCCACATTGCTTCAGACATATTGCAAAATACTGTTCATCGACTCAATACAAATTAATTTTTCATATCATCGCTAAGACGGTAATAATAGAAGAAATCAATTTTTTATTAACACAGATAGGGACAGTGGGAATCTCGTTAATCCATTCATGCGCGTCACTAATTAGATGACGAGGCATTTGGCTATTCGCCTGTGCACCAAGGAGGCACTTCCTGAGCACCAAAAGCTCAACAAGTGACAAACCTCGGGACAGTTTTATAAGGCTAATTCGCCACGGAGAGGACAGCTTAGGCAGTACGCGAACGCACCACTTCCACTGAACACAACCGGGCTTAGGCACCTTAGACTCCTGATGATAATAACTCCCACAGGAGCAACCCGACACACCAGCAGCAAAGTGACTACATCGGCCGGCTACTAACCGCCGTCATACTATTGAACCGTATCCAGTTCAGCCATGAGCCTTGCAGCGCCATAGTGGCGCACCTCCGGAGCGTTCCCCTACCAATGCCCATACGGACAAGGTCTCTGGCGGAGCTCCCCGACCACACTCCCTTCCATGTCACTGTCCCCGACGTTACTACAACATTATTCGGTGGGACACCGCACCGTTCTGAAATGCGGTTTATGAGACTGATATTATTTCGATATTTAGCAGTCTTTACCGCATGTGTTTAAGAGAGTCATAGTTACTCCCGCCGTTTACCCGCGCTTGCTTGAATTTCTTCACTTTGACATTCAGAGCACTGGGCAGAAATCACATTGCGTCAACACATTGTAAACGCCATCGCAATGCTTTGTTTTAATTAGACAGTCGGATTCCCCTTGTCCGTGCCAGTTCTGAGCCGAACGTTTTTCGGAGGTCGCCGTCCCGCGGGATGGACGCCGAGCCCGCGAAGGCCGACGCCCGTTGGCACCCGCGCGACAAAGCAAGGAAGATCCGCCGGAGGCCACTGGCACGGGACCGACATCGAACGCGGGGCGCCGAGCCGAAGCCCCGCGCACCCACGCCCTCTGCCAGGCCCGGCACTGTGACTCAGACCGGCTTCTGCGACCAAGCCGCGACTCACCCCGCTCCTCAGAGCCAATCCTTATCCCGAAGTTACGGATCCGATTTGCCGACTTCCCTTACCTACATTATTCTATCGACTAGAGGCTCCTCACCTTGGAGACCTGCTGCGGATATGGGTACGAACCGGCGCGACACCTCCACGTGGCCCTCTCCCGGATTTTCAAGGTCCGAGGGATAGATCGAGACACCGCCGCAAGTGCGGTGCTACACACCGCCCGTCGCTACTACCGATTGAATGATTTAGTGAGGTCTTCGGACCGCCGCGCGGCAGCGCGCGCAAGCGCCTGTCGATGCCGACGGAAAGATGATCGAACTTGATTATTTAGAGGAAGTAAAAGTCGTAACAAGGTTTCCGTAGGTGAACCTGCGGAAGGATCATTACTGTTCTTACTCTGTTTCCTTTGATTAGGACTTGGAGCAAAACGGATCGCTGGTGCGGTACCCCGCACTTGAAACTCATTCGGGTACGAAGACGCGGTGCGCGGCGTGCCGGGGCTCAAACCCCTATCATGCCTGTCGCCCGCCCGCGTCTATAAACCACCTGTCTTCCACCTGTCTGTTTGCTGACTCTAATATTTTAAAAATCCGTTCATTGGTTAATTAGTAAATTAGATATCTCCTGATAGGTTGAAAAATTCAAATGGTCTTCAAGAAATCTGATCAAACTCACATTTTGCATGGTCATTAAGTCCGACATTATCTCTTATTTTACAATTTTTTTAACCGAATCAGTCAAGATCGTATGCACTTATTGACATTTTTAATATCTGTTAGAAATGAGGTATCGAAATGATTGTTATTCCACTGCAACTGAATCGGATTTCCTTTAGGAACCACAAGTGTTTGAATGCTTTTTCAAGTTTCAATGAAAAGCAGATACTTTACTTTTATGTTGTTGAGTGGATCATATTTAAATTCAATAAGGATGAGGTATATGATTTCTGTGTGTTTGGCAATACGGAATTCCGATTCGAAAATTTGCACGTACCGGTGCTCGCTCATCAACGCGTTTCACTGAGCGTTTCCTAGTTATTTTATTTTTATTGTATTAAATTTACTCAAAATGTGGCTCTCAATTTGGCGGCCGCCAATTTCAGATACGAAATCGCTGCTTCAGCTTTGAAATCTATGTGAAAACAAGGCACGATTCTGGCAAATCTAGTGGAGCTGTCACTCCACGCCAGCCAAGTCGTACGTCGCGCGCACACTCTCATATATATATATATATATATATATATATAGGCTGGAGCAACCCACTTTTACTTTAAGCATCAAAGTGGCATTTTCAGCATACTGGATTTTAAAATTCGGAAATCTCACATTGCTGTAAAATATCTTAAGGGGAAGGACCGGCTGACTGCTCCTAGAGAATCAGCCCTAATTGCTATTGTAGGCGGGGTTTTTAAAGGTAAATAAGGCGGGATTAGATTTGGAGACGAATTTGTTGTCATTACTGTGATTGGTCTAGCTGGGAACAATGTTTGATATGAATGTTTTCTTCCGACTTTAGTTCCCATGCAAAAAATGTAAACAGAAGTGAGATCGGATACCCCGAGTATTGTTGTTATGATCGCTGGGTCCAGACTGGCTACCAACTCAAATGACATAATTAGCATCACTTTCACAACACGAACAAAATCATCGAGGATCAAGAATAATCACACGCAATAAAGTGTTCAACACTTATCTAATAGATTCAAAGATTGCAAATCCTTTTATTGATTTTTAACCATTATAACGGCGATATATGACACTGATCTTATTTCACCACCTGAGAGTATAATGCCATTGGAAAAATTTGTTTACGAATAGGTATAGGTAGTCTCATTTCTCTCTGGGTTCTTTACTAAGAGAATAATATTATCGCAATCAGAGCAAGAAAATCATTTTAGTTTTTGTGCATGTGGTTCTTGTAGTAGAATGTAGACACTGTCTACTGTCTACTTCTTGTAAGTAGAGAGTAGAAAATACGAAAAATAATGAAATAAAGTAATAAAAATACACATGAATATTTCCAGCCTTTTCTCCGGACTATATAAGTGGTATGTTGTGAAATTTACTAGGAAAACGCTCTGAGTAACGCGTTGATGAGCGAGCACGGATACGCGCAACACCTCGAACCGAAATTATGTTTATCGAAAATGTCCTTAAAAGCCAATAATTCTTGAATTTCGTCACAGACTTGTATGAAAATCTCCAACAATTCCTAAAATATTGGTCCCAATAACTACGCAAAGTTTTAAGTTGATCGATTGAACCTTTATGATTGAACGATTCCTTGTTAATTTCCAAAAATCACAGGATATCGTTCAAAAAAATGTTAAACGGTCATATCAGTTTCATAATACGTTTGAAAGTTTCTGCTCTAACAACCTTGAAGTGAAGATTCGAAGATTCCGTGAAATATGAAATTCGAGAAATATATTGATAGCCAACACGCAAAATATCCGTAAACTGTCGATAACTTTTGAATTTAAACACAGTTTAGTCTGAAAATTGTCAAAAATACAGATAATGTTGGACCCGATGACCATACAAAATTTAAAGTTGATCGGTCAAACGGTTCTGGATTAAATTTCAAAAAGCACATGAAATATTTTTTTAAATTTTAACCAATGGGAGGATTTGGCTGAAAATTTGTAAAATAAGAGACAATGTTGGTCCTAATGACCATGCAAAATATAAGGTCGATCACATTTGTCGAAGTCCATTTTCATTTTTCAGCCTATCAGGAGATGATTATTTAAATTTCAACCAATGAATGGATTTCAAAAAAATTAGGGTCTGCAAACAGAGAAGGTTGGTTTAACATGTGTGCAAAATTTCAGATCGATCGGTGAAACGGTGCGACCTGTGTATCGGCTATTAGCAGCCAAAAACAAAAAACAAAAAAACAAAACAAAAAAACAGAGGGAGAGTAATGATAACGGTCAATACAACAATTAAATAACTATTCGCCGTTTGTCTGACAAATCATTGCTATCGGTGACCTAAACATGTGTTCGGGATTAACGTGTGAAATAACACGTACAATGTATAATTATCATTCAGTTGCTATGATACACATTGCAACCAAAAATATTTCTTTACCTTTATAACATACAGTTTTCAGTTATAAATAATAAAATAGTACATACAGTAGAGACACACATTGATGTGCTCTTAGCGAGCGTCGAAATTCATCTGTTATTCTGCACTAGTAATTGTAGACGGGAAAACTGTTCGACATTGTTGTCACAATGAGAATAAATACACATCGTGACATAACCTTGCCGAGATTGACTCAAGAATAATAGATAGCCCGAGATGCTACTATTTACAGTGAATTATTATGGATGCTTAGAGAAGTGTTGCCGATTTCAACAGTTATTCAATTAGCAAAAATATATTTATATCTTCAAAAAAACATAAATATTCAAATTAAAATTTAAAAAATAGCATAAAAAATAATATTAAGTGAAGTCTTTATTAATACAACAGCGAATTTTCTTATGATAAATTAAATTGTTGGGAAGATTTGTACAAGGCTGTTTTGAATATCAACATTCTATGTTTCTGAAAATTTTCACTTACATTTTATCAACTTACAATGAAAATTTAATTTTAGGCCATTTCCAACATTTTAGACGGTATACACTTTATGATAGATAGATTTTTATAAATTAGGTAAGATGATTTAGTTAGACAACTCTGAGGTCCGTCTGTCTCCAGTCGTCGTTGATTGTGTAAATGCCGGGGAAACTGATGATTATTGTTGACATACAAACTCTCGCTATCAGTGCACTATTTATATTTCCATGCTGTCTCTTAGGACCCTCCCATCATCCCCTTCCACACCGTTACTGGAACTCCCAGAATGTTTACTTGCAACTTCAGTCGGTTTCAGTGCCCCTGGTTTTATGCAAAACTCATAACATTGATGGTGTGAGAAAGCAAATTGTGCCTCTACCGATCAAGTTAGAAAAAAAGTTTCAAGAGCAAAGTTGCTTGAAATTAAATCTAGTTTAAGCGTCGTTGAACCAATTTTTAAAATTATTAGTTTTATTTACTCAATAATTACGCAACATATAACTACTTATAACTTTAAGCTGATTAAAAATTTCAAATAAGTGGTCAACGCTGCAGAATCTGCAATTCATTCTCCACAACTTTGTCTTTAACATCTAGTCTATCTTCAACGAGACGGGACGATAACTGCTTTCCAGCCGAGGTCCTCATTCAGAGGCTCTTCCTTCCCCTTAATTTCGAGCTATGGCCCACCCCACCACATATACCAAATTTGGGAACAATATGTTATCTAGTTTATACGCGAAAAATCGATAACAAAAGCAACAATCGAATTTTAGCAAATATTCCGGAACACCCCAAGTGTACAGTGTGGGAAACTAGATGGTTCATACTCTGCCTCTCTCTGACCAATAACATAAACATGTTTTTATATGGAGCAGAGAGAGATAGAGTATGAACCATCAAGTTTCCTTGACTATACCTACCACTCTACTCTATCGATCACTTCTTCGATCTGTGGTAGATTAAAAACTTCGTTCAAATCCCTCAATTTGGTTCAATTACATCGCAAATAGACGATATCTAGGAAATGGCGTTGGGATCAATTGTTATCATATCGCTGTGAAATTATTATATAAATGTAATACTTCACTCAATCACGTATTGCTAGACCGTAAGGTTCATTATTCCGCACCTTTATCATGGGAATCTCGCCCTTATCCATATCACACACAGATGCCAATTCAGTAATTTGATGTTTTTTCACTTTCCTGACGACATTTTCAAAATATGAATTCATATTCGAATTCAGCGAGAAAACTGGAATAAACCACTCTAAAATCTAACTGTCTACTTGCAAAAATGAGAGAGAAAGACCGATTTTAACATTCGTGAAATTGTTCAGATTTAATGTCAAAGTAACAACGTAAGAGCAACCTCGATCTTGCACGTGAAGTCAAAGCAGAGAAAATAATTTTATTTGAACGATGATTACCGCTAATCCAAGCATTCTAGAGAAAAGTGTTTCAAACAAAAAACGCTAACAATAGGCTAATGCACCGGGGAAAATATTGAATTTGACGAATCTTCTTCAAACAGAGGAGAGAAAAATCCTAGGACCTCTAATGTAATGGCATAATTCATATTGATCATCACACATTTGTGAACTCGATTTGGTATGTAAATGAACATATGGACAGTAAAATGCTTATCACCCGGTCTCTAGGTGATGTCTGTGGAAGGTGAGATGGTCTGCGGACGTGGCAAGTCATTAATTTGGCCAAAATTTGATAAATGGCCAGCGAATTGTCTATTATCAAAAATTGATAAGTGGCAGTTTATTGTTATTATATTTTTATTTTATTTCACTACATTCTACGTCATAATCTGTACTCGGTACTTAAAATTCCTCAAAATTCGGCTCTCAAATCGGCGATATAAAATTTGGCACTATAGTTTATTGCAATTTGGCGGCCGCCAATTTCAGATACGAAATCGCTGCTTCAGCATTGAAATCTATGTGAAAACAAGGCACGATTAAATATAGTTTATACGCCAAAAATAGATAACAAAAGCAACACTCGAATTTTAGCAAATATTCCGGAACACCCCAAGTGTACAGTGTGGGAAACTAGATGGTTCATACTCTGCCTCTCTCTGACCAATAACATAAACATGTTTTTATATGGAGCAGAGAGAGATAGAGTATGAACCATCTAGTTTCCTTGACTATACCTACCACTCTACTCTATCGATCACTTCTTCGATCTGTGGTAGATTAAAAACTTCGTTCAAATCCCTCAATTTGGTTCAATTACATCGCAAATAGACGATATCTAGGAAATGGCGTTGGGATCAATTGTTTTCATAACGCTGTGAAATTATTATATAAATGTAATACTTCACTCAATCACGTATTGCTAGACCGTAAGGTTCATTATTCCGCATCTTCATCATGGGAATCTCGCCCTTATCCATATCACACACAGATGCCAATTCAGTAATTTGATGTTTTTTCACTTTCCTGACGACATTTTCAAAATATGAATTCATATTCGAATTCAGCGAGAAAACTGGAATAAACCACTCTAAAATCTAACTGTCTACTTGCAAAAATGAGAGAGAAAGACCGATTTTAACATTCGTGAAATTGTTCAGATTTAATGTCAAAGTAACAACGTAAGAGCAACCTCGATCTTGCACGTGAAGTCAAAGCAGAGAAAATAATTTTATTTGAACGATGATTACCGCTAATCCAAGCATTCTAGAGAAAAGTGTTTCAAACAAAAAACGCTAACAATAGGCTAATGCACCGGGGAAAATATTGAATTTGACGAATCTTCTTCAAACAGAGGAGAGAAAAATCCTAGGACCTCTAATGTAATGGCATAATTCATATTGATCATCACACATTTGTGAACTCGATTTGGTATGTAAATGAACATATGGTGTGTATGAGATAGAACCCAATAATATATAATAAATATTTATTAGAAAGATGCGATTACCACAATAACCACTGACCAAGTATTCAAAAGAAAAGTATCTCCACACTGAAACACATTTTCAATAAAATAATTTGTATTTCCTTGATTCTTACATGCATTCACTTAACTATGCCAAAATTATTGATAAAAGAAATGCTTTATAAAATAAATCGTGGACAGTTGATGAAATATAGTGCATCATCCCCAATATATTTGTATGATGTCTACTTATATCTCGGAAAGATACACCGTTTTTTTTTTATTTACGTTCAGTATAAAACGTAAAATTGGACCAGACGTCAATGCTTTTTATTTTAAAGAATCTGTTGTTGAAATTGCATTCTGTGTCATCATGGAATAAGGTTCCTAGGTTTCCATAGGTCAGATATAGGTATTATTTAAAACACTGACACTTACTTTCTTATATGAAGTAGGTATTACGTGACGCGGTTGTATTTCTCAAATGCAGTTTTAAATTAACGACTTTATTATTAAATCTAATTATTTTTTTTCGCAGTGAAATGTGTCCATCATATTATCGCCAAGACGATAATAATAAATAAACAATCAAATTATTCCACAAAAAATTAAAAATATGTTTACTTTAATTGTGTCTTGAATATGAAATGACCTCACGAGCTACCTGTGTATTCGGCCCTTGGACCTCACATTCCTACTGTGTATTCATACCTTGGACCTCACATTGATTCGAATATTAATAAATAAAAAACGGACTCAAGTTCCACAAGTGACGAACTAATTCAGTGAAGATATTCGATTACATATTCAAGGTAGCAAATAGTAAAAATTCGATCTTTATCTATTTTATATTCACAAATGATTTCAAAGTTAATGTATTCCTGTAATATGTACAATAAATGAACAGATAGTTTTTAAAGTATATTTTTTTGTTGCTGTTTGGCAACAAAATTGATTCTCCGCTCGCTAAGATTTAGACGCAGAAGGAAATTGCTCGACACTTAGCCAGTGTAACAATAATCCAACGCGTTAAGAGAGGCAACTAGACACCCCCGCTGATAAGAAGCCTTGCCACTTTCAAGGTTGAGAACATGGACCTCGGACAATCGGTTACAAGAGTGTTGGAGATACACAACAGACTCATTCCTTCGTCCGTGTTATAACAGGGCAACCAATAGTCGTATTAAAGCCATCAACAAATCAAGAAACTCACAGCGTTATATTTTTGATATTTGATCGATTTTACTTTTTTGGGTGTGTAACCGTGACGTACAAGTTTCATGGAAAGATTGGATGAATTACTTTGTTTTGTGTATTGCCTGACAAAACGTTTGCTATTGATAATACAAGTTTAAACTATAATACACAATTAATATCTTTGTACGTATACCTCTCTTCCGACTTCGAAAACAATATTATTCAGGCGTTGCAGAGGCTTTAAAAGATTCTACAGTATATTGTGCTCTGCCTGCTCCAACACAGACCTCGGAAACAATAAGAACATTCATTTATGTGTTTACTCTAGACCTCGAAGTGATTGTAGCATATTTTACACTCTGTGTGTCATAAAAGAAACCTCGGAATCAATTAGAACATTCATTTCTGTGTACTCTAGACCTCGAATTGATTGTTGCATCTTTTACACTCTGTGTGTCACAACTGAAACCTCGGAATCAATTAGAACATTCATTTCTGTGTACTCTCGACCTCAAAGTGATTGGAGCATCTTTTTTCAGTGTGTTTAAAATGTGGAGCGGTTATTTGTATTTAAAACAATCAAAATCAAAATAAGTTTTAATTCGCATGTTATTACGTATATTCAATTTTCCTTTTTTTATAATTTTCTTATGTATATAATCTTATGTAACAGCTTATTTACGTTCGGTTGGGGTTATTTATGGAGATTTTACTCAAACTTCATTTCAGTAAACATTACTGTAGCCATCAGATGAAGAGAAAGATCATCTTAATCTATTGGCCATTCACATTTCCCAATCATAGGATGACCTCACTCTGTGATATGTAGTTGTTATTGTGTAGGGAATTCAAATATTTGAATGATGGATGTTCATTGGCTGTTTCAAATTTAAAGGGTTCCCGATATATGAGTCGAGACCTCGAAATCGCGATGAAAAACACCCGACGTGTGTATAGGTGCTGTGTATAAACTATTTAAGCGCAGCCCTGGCGGATACACGCCTGAACTAAGAGTTCGGACAAATAGTACTATCCGAGATCATCGCTAAAATTTGAAGAGAGGAGCCCAGGGAAATAGTTGTCCATATATCCAATGCTAAATAATCCGAGATCATCGGTCGAGACCTCGGACTGAAAAATGACCTCGGAGCCCTGTTGTGTATTCACCCGCATGATCTCGGATAGGTATCAATGCTAACTCACACACACACACACACACCCATCCGTACATATCAATCAATGTGAGGTACATGAATACACACCTACTATCCGAGGCAGGCCAAACGATGCTAGATAGAGACTACTTCCCGTGAGAGTATGGGTCATATTTGACTCCCCGAACAACAATATCGTAGTAAAAATTCGATAAGATCAGTTTGTGTGAATGCGTATGCTCAATCCAATCTGAGCTCCATGAATTTGTCATCTAATATGAGATCATAGTGAATACACAGCTACAATCCGAGCTCACACACATAACGGTCACTGCGCGTAGATTTGATTCCGAGCTCACACACATAACTGTCGTTGCGCGTAAGTTTCAATCCGAGTTCATACACATAACTGTCCTTTCACGCGTACCCCTGATCAAAGTGAGATCAATTGTAGCATGTAATTAAATAATGACTAGTAAGAACGATTATTAATCAAGCAATGTAAATTATGCCAATCGTAGAGTTTCAAAATCAAAATAAATTTACAAAACAAATTGATTTTGCTTGGAAACGACTCGATATAAAATCATCAATTGTAACCTCGTTTTATTACAAATTGTCACACAGTTGTGTGAAATAGGACATAGGCTCTCGTTTGTAATTGATAAATTCGTATTGATTATCACACACTTGGGATCTCGAATTGATATGAAGAAACCCACCGTGTGTATGAAATAGAACAAAAGACCTCGTATGTTATTGATAAATTCGTATTGATTATCACACACTTAGGATCTCGAATTGATATGAAGAAACCTACCGTGTGAATGAAATAGAACATAAGACCTCGTATGTTATTGATGAATTCATATTGATTATTACACACTTGGGATCTCGAATTGATATGAAGATACCTACCGTGTGTATGAAATAGAACATAAGACCTCGTATGTTATTGATAAATTCATATTGATCATTACACACTTGGGACCTCGAATTGATATGAAGGAACCTACCGTGTGTATGAAATAGAACATAAGACCTCGTATGTTATTGATAAATTCGTATTGATTATCACACACTTGGGATCTCGAATTGATATGAAGGAACCTACCGTGTGTATGAAATAGAACATAAGACCTCGTATGTTATTGATAAATTCGTATTGATAATCACACACTTGGGATCTCGAATTGATATGAAGAAACCTACCGTGTGTATGAAATAGAACATAAGACCTCGTATGATATTGATAAATTCGTATTGATTATCACACACTTGGGATCTCGAATTGATATGAAGGAACCTACCGTGTATATGAAATAGAACATAATACCTCGTATGTTATTGATAAATTCATATTGACCATTACACACTTGGGATCTCGAATTGATATGAAGAAACCTACCGTGTGAATGAAATAGAACATAAGACCTCGTATGTTATAGATTAATTCATATTGATTATTACACACTTGGGATCTCGAATTGATATGAAGGAACCTACCGTGTGTTTGAAATAGAACATAAGACCTCGTATGTTATTGATAAATTCATATTGATCATTACACACTTGGGATCTCGAATTGATATGAAGGAACCTACCGTGTGTATGAAATAGAACATAAGACCTCGTATGTTATTGATAAATTCGTATTGATTATCACACACTTGGGATCTCGAATTGATATGAAGGAACCTACCGTGTATATGAAATAGAACATAATACCTCGTATGTTATTGATACATTCATATTGACCAATACACACTTGGGATCTCGAATTGATATGAAGTAACCTACCGTGTGTATGAAATAGAACATAAGACCTCGTATGTTATTGATAAATTCGTATTGATTATCACACACTTGGGATCTCGAATTGATATGAAGGAACCTACCGTGTATATGAAATAGAACATAATACCTCGTATGTTATTGGTAAATTCATATTGACCATTACACACTTGGGATCTCGAATTGATATGAAGAAACCTACCGTGTGTATGAAATAGAACATAAGACCTCGTATGTTATTGATGAATTCATATTGATTATTACACACTTGGGATCTCGAATTGATATGAAGAAACCTACCGTGTGTATGAAATAGAACATAAGACCTCGTATGTTATTGATAAATTCATATTGATCATTACACACTTGGGATCTCGAATTGATATGAAGTAACCTACCGTGTGTATGAAATAGAACATAAGACCTCGTATGTTATTGATAAATTCATATTGATTATCACACCTTGGGATCTCGAATTGATATGAAGAAACCTACCGTGTGTATGAAATAGAACATAAGACCTCGTATGTTATTGATAAATTCATATTGATCATTACACACTTGGGATCTCGAATTGATATGAAGAAACCTACCGTGTGTATGAAATAGAACATAAGACCTCGTATGTTATTGATAAATTCATATTGATCATTACACACTTGGGATCTCGAATTGATATGAAGTAACCAACCGTGTGTATGAAATAGAACATAAGACCTCGTATGTTATTGATAAATTCATATTGATTATCACACACTTGGGATCTCGAATTGATATGAAGAAACCTACCGTGTGTATGAAATAGAACATAAGACCTCTTATGTTATTGATAAATTCATATTGATCATTACACACTTGGGATCTCGAATTGATATGAAGAAACCTACCGTGTGTATGAAATAGAACATAAGACCTCGTATGTTATTGATAAATTCATATTGATCATTACACAATGTCGCTTTTATTTCCTCCTTCTCGCCTACGCCAACTTTCACACGCTCTCAAGACAGGAGCTGACAAAGCATTACGCAAGAAAAGCACGATTCTGTACACAATAGAACCATTAATGACATCTGGATAACTTAAAGCAGTGGTACTCAACCTGCGGCCCGCGGGACTAATTTTTGTGGCCCCCCGGTTGATGTTTCAAATACCTACTTAGTCACAAAATGTGTACACTGCGAACATAATATTTTACAAAATAGTTATATTTCGTTTCATTTGAGAGAAATTTGAGAGTCGTCATGTTATTATCCATACATCAGGCTGAAAATGCGACGAAAGCTAAATGTAACTTCATACTTATTGCAATGAAAATGAAGCCTTATACCAATTCCGAAAATTGTAAAAGATTGTATTGTTTTGGCGTGTGAAACATTGTTCGATTCGTTTCCTAATAAACAAAACATTAAATGAAGCAGGCGCATAATGAAGCAGACTGAGGTGAGGGTTGCTAGTATGGTTCTAGCTGACTGACCGCCCACTCTCCATACAAAATTAAGTTTAGCGGCCCAGAGGCTTCAAAAGAGGCTTCAGAGGCTTCAAATTATAAACAAAACGCCCTGCGGGGCGTTCGAGTATTTAAATACTTCAGTTCGAGTATTTAAGAGCCCCAGAATCACTTAAAAATTGTTAAATTCTAAAAAAAACGCCCTGCGGGCCAAGGCTAAGGGGATCGCCCCCCCCCCCCCCCCCCCTAAGCGCCCCTAAGCGCCTGGAATGAACCAACCTGATCACGTGAGCATTATTGTACTTTTTTTAAAGTGCGGCCCGCCAACAAAAGCAAATTTGTATTATTGGCCCGCAAGTCAAAAAGGTTGAGTACCACTGACTTACAGTGTCAAAATCTATTTTAAAATAGGAATATCTTGGCGAAGTCAAACATTTTATAATCGTATAATTTAAATGGCCGACAAACGGATTTTGTTTACACTTTATATTATGTTTTAATAATTATTACCTTAAAAATGCAAATAAGTAGTCTCATATTGAATTTCAATGGGTGCATGTGCCCCAGAGCACCCACGTATAGTCGGCGCCACTGCAATGCCCTTTTTGGGGAACCTCGAGGCCCGCTGGAGGCAAACCGTTCTGAGTTTTAATGTTTTAAAACGTAATAAAGTTGAAGGCTCGGGGGAAATCCCCCCCCCCCCCCTCCTCCTCTGATTCAGTTCCTCTTTCTATGTTTTGTTAATCTAAATTTTTGAAACGAAATCATAGACGAAGATTGGAGAAAATTGGCTAAAACTAGTGTAGAAATTGCGTAGAAACGCTCCAAATTGATTCCAAAAATCAAAAATTTTCCGGGCTATGCGACCCGTACCCGCATGCAACTGGGGGGCCCTCCACCCAGACCCCCATTGTCTCCTTGAGCAATCGTATTTTCCGTCATCGTTATAACTTATATCCCCCCCCCCCCCCCTTGCAAATTTAGTTCCTACGCGCCTGTGAATACATCGATTAGAAACAGGATCGTAGGTTCCATCTCATACACAATACACTCTATTAGGTTATTTTATAATATCAATCCGAGTTCACAAGTGTGTTAAGATCGACATGAATTCACCACTTGCATTCGAGGTCCTGGGTTCGGTCTCTCTTCGTTCTGATGAAGATTTGTCAAATTATGTGTATTTCCTCGATGCATTAGCCTACTGGGAGCGGTTTTTGTTTGAAACAATTTTCTCTGGAATGCTTAGTTTCACGATTATCATCGTTATTAGAAACTATTTTTCTCAGTTTTCTCTTCACTTCAATATCGGGGTACCTCTAACGTTGCTAGTATGGCATTAAATCTAATCAATTTCACGAAAGTTAATTTAAAATTTCTCGTTCATTTTTTGCACGTAGAGCGTTGATATTAAATATGAGTCAAACACTTTAAATTTTAAAGTGTTTGACTCATTTTGACTCACAGAACTCGAATATGCCCCTACTGAAATATATAGTTGAAAAGTAGTCGGGAAGTAGTATTAAATTATAAACATTGGTCGAAAAGTAGTCGGAAAATAGAAACATGTATAAACAAGAAAACCTCAGTTTTCGAAGTTCATTTGAAACTAGTCGGAAATTGCAATAAAAATGATCGGGAAATGCAAACAATATCTTCGTTGATTCTTCTTCGCTCAAAATGCATGGTCACAAAAGTTTGTATACAATTCCCGACTATTTAGTTTACATTTTGTTTATAGAAACAAAATGGTCACAAAATAGTCGGGATTTCCGTACAATTCCCGACTATTTTCTTTACATTTTCTTTATACAAACAAAATAGTCGGAAATTACAAACTATGGGCTTGGGCTTTTCGGGTCAAGAATGGACATTATAAAAATAGCCAATTAGCTATAGGTACCAACTTTATTTGTGATGATAAAATATGGGTATGAATTATGATGTTGACTATTACAATAATTTACATAAAAATAAAATAAAATACAATAAACAATAAAATTTATCGATTGATACGTGTCAATCATAAAATACCCAAATTGCTTGTCAACTTGAAGCATTTCTCTGTCAATTTTCAAGCTAGAAATGTTGAATGCTTTTGTACTTTCCGAATCCGAAGTCTTAAGTCTTGATTTTAAGAGAAGAGCGTATTTTTTTAAAAAAGTATTTTTTTGACAAAGTCGAAATTTTGACGTGTGTTGTGACAATTTTGTATAATAGACGGCGTTTTATCGCGTCGATTGCCGAAAACTAGAGCTTGCTAGCTCTTTTCTATCGTCCGGAATCGAATTTCTAAGATTTCGTGACGCACCACTAGAATATTTTGTTGGTAGGTACTAAATTGTCAACTTGGTCCAATCCTTTTCACACCGAAACCATAAAATAGGAAACAAAACAAGGAATGTATAGGCGTCAACCTGAAGTTTGTAACTTTATTACTTTTTCTACAATCAAATTTCTAAAAAAATAATTAATAATTACATTTTAATTTTTTACAAAGTCAATTTTTATCCTATCGAGCCCCCAAAAATTTGAAAAAATTTGAAATTTCAATGTGAATCAGTGGTAGCATTGGCTAAGAGATGCGATATCAAGAACAGGGGTCAAAGTTCGAAAATGTGTCATTTAAACGTATTTTTTCACGATTTTAGGCACTTGGCATTTTTTTTAAATTTACCACGGGGTCTATTAAGACGCGGAAAAATGTGGAGATTATGATAGAATCCTCGTTTATAAGAAAAGGATAAAAATAGGCATGTTATTCAGTTCGAAAAGGCGTTTTTTTCTTAAAACTGACTTTCTTAAGTTAAAAATTAACTTTTTCACCCATAACAATAGGAAAAGAATTGATCACAAAGACATTTCGGATAGTTTCCTTCCAATTGCGCTCCAATTTAACCTAATTTAGAGGTTTCATCGAAGTTTTTAACGTTTCACAGTTTCAAGTTGCAAAACGGAGGTGAGCTATAGAGTCGTAAGTGGATTTATTTTTCAAGTTTTCGTGATGATTCCAACTTTTGCAATTTTGAGCGTAGAAACTTCATTTTTCAAGTGGTTGATAGATTTTGAGCTCCTGATTAATAATATGTTGACGGATTACAAATAGGTCCACTAGTTTCTTTTTAAACAGCAATAATTCGAATTTGCACTTTTTCAAACTACATTTTCAGAGACAAACGTAATGAAAATTGTAAAGCAAAGTACATGTTTAGACTTGGAAATACGTAAAAAATAAATAAAAAAAATACTTGAACAACGTAAATCTTTATTATCAAGAAATAACAAATTTTGGATTCTGGGATGGCGTGGACAGCCTGATCACGTGACGCATCAACAGACAGTCTCTTTACCTTAAATGGACCTTTCTGAAGCTAAGATGAATTAGGAAAATTTGATATCTCGCCTACATTTCGAGTAATTCACAGTTTAGTGTGGTTACCTCTGGAAAATATTCACTTTTGGCACCATGTTTTGCCAAAGATCCATTTAGGGGTTTTGGTGCTTTTAGAAGACGAAAACGAGTCTTTAGAGTTCCTAATCAATTGAACGGGAAATAAAGGAAGAATTTAAGACCACTTGGAGGTCTGTATCTAGTTTCCTCACCTTAAAAACGTGTTATGTAGTTGAGAAAAAAGATTTTTGCTCATTTTTGAAGCGCGCGGCAAGATCCGACCAATCAGCGTTGGGAATACGCGTACTTTTCAATTGCGCTGCAGCTTCTCTGACATTTAATCATCCCTCTAGAGACATATTGCTATTGCAGATACAAGTAACGTAACAAGGCAACACTCTGGACAGTATTCCTGGACTTTTAATAATCTCGAAAGTTTCTTCTAGACGTGTCATGTGACACAGTACCTTGTGTAGAGTATAAAACAGACGTCGAACAAGACAGCGCTATTAGCTCAGCTGCTTGACCGTCAGACTCTCATCCAGCAGACCCGGGATCGAGACCATCTCTGGGAAAACTTTTTTATTTCGACATTTTCACTGATTCGAGGCAACACAATTTAATGGCGTCAGCCTGAAGTTTGTAACTTTATTACTTTTTCTACAATCGAATTTATAAAAAAAAAAAAAAAAATTACATATTAATTTTTTACAAAGTCAAATTTTATCCTATCGAGCCCACAAAAATTTCAAAAAATGTGAATTTTCAATGTGAATTAGTGGTAGCATTGGCTAAGAGATGCGATATCAAGAAAAGGGGTCAAAGTTCGAAAATGTGTCATATAAACGTATTTTTTCACTATTTTAGGCACTTGGATTTTTTTTTTAAATTTCCCACGGGGTCTATTAAGACGCGGAAAAATGTGGAGATTATGATAGATGCCTCGTTTATTAGAAAAGGATAAAAAATAGGCATGTTATTCAGTTCGAAAAGGCGTTTTTTTCTTAAAACTGACTTTCTTAAGTTAAAAATTAACTTTTTCACCCATAACAATAGGAAAAGAATTGATCACAAAGACATTTCGGATAGTTTCCTTCCAATTGCGCTCCAATTCAACCTAATTTAGAGGTTTCATCGAAGTTTTTAACGTTTCACAGTTTCAAGTTGCAAAACGGAGGTGAGCTATAGAGTCGTAAGTGGATTTATTTTTCAAGTTTTCGTGATGATTCCAACTTTTGCAATTTTGAGCGTAGAAACTCCATTTTTCAAGTGGTTGATAGATTTTGAGCTCCTGATTAATAATATGTTGACGGATTGCAAATAGGTCCACTAGTTTCTTTTTAAACAGCAATAATTCGAATTTGCACTTTTTCAAACTACATTTTCAGAGACAAACGTAATGAAAATTGTAAAGCAAAGTACATGTTTAGACTTGGAAATACGTAAAAATAAATAAAAAAAATACTTGAACAACGTAAATCTTTATTATCAAGAAATAACAAATTTTGGATTCTGGGATGGCGTGGACAGCCTGATCACGTGACGCATCAACAGACAGTCTCTTTACCTTAAATGGACCTTTCTGAAGCTAAGATGAATTAGGAAAATTTGATATCTCGCCTACATTTCGAGTAATTCACAGTTTAGTGTGGTTACCTCTGGAAAATATTCACTTTTGGCACCATGTTTTGCCAAAGATCCATTTAGGGGTTTTGGTGCTTTTAGAAGACGAAAACGAGTCTTTAGAGTTCCTAATCAATTGAACGGGAAATAAAGGAAGAATTTAAGACCACTTGGAGGTCTGTATCTAGTTTCCTCACCTTAAAAACGTGTTATGTAGTTGAGAAAAAAGATTTTTGCTCATTTTTGAAGCGCGCGGCAAGATCCGACCAATCAGCGCTGCAGCTTCTCTGACATTTAATCATCCCTCTAGAGACATATTGCTATTGCAGATACAAGTAACGTAACAAGGCAACACTCTGGACAGTATTCCTGTACTTTTAATAATCTCGAAAGTTTCTTCTAGACGTGTCATGTGACACAGTACCTTGTGTAGAGTATAAAACATGCGTCGAACAAGACAGCGCTATTAGCTCAGCTGCTTGAACGTCAGACTCTCATCCAGCAGACCCGGGATGCGAGAATTGAATTGCAGTTAAGTTCGTTTATGGAGTTATTTTTCAGCCAAGAAGTAAGGGTGGTAAAACGTCACTCACAATCATGACGTCGATCTTGCTGAGCTGAAAAGTTGTTATGAAATGTCATTGTCTTTGCTCAGCTGTTTAATTTGAATAATGAAATGTCATTGCCTTCTTTTTCAATTTTCTTTCAATTGATGTTACATGAAGATAATGTATATTTAAATAATTGAAATAGAGTTAAGCAAAAGCGAAATAAGTGACCTAGAGGTGTGGAAGCATTTAACATTCAATTAAGTATGATAGCGGTCGACTGCACTCGTTTCTCATTGGTTAATTTTTAACCCCATTTACGAACTTAACTGCAATTCAATTCTCGCACCCGGGATCGAGACCATCTCTGGGAAAACTTTTTTATTTTGACATTTTCACTGATTCGAGGCAACAAATAACTGTTTTGTTTTGTTTAATTGTAAAGTAAATCTTTGGTGATGAAAATATTGGAACAATGCAATAAAGTTTAATATTAATATTTACCTCAATTTTCTGATACACCTACCGAACTTATATTAGTGTTCTACCTAATAATAAAAATATGAAAAAATTATACAAATGAAAAATCTGGGTACCAACAATGCAATACCTAGGTACCTATAGTATGAAATGCATTGACCGGAAAAATTACATACTTATTGATACACTTTTATGTCACGTCAGAGGTAGCAATATCTATTGATCAAGGATTTCTATAGATTTGGAATAAGGACTCTAGGTTAGTTAAATGCGTAGGATGGTGGTGATATTTTCCATGATAGAAAGAAATTACCTTTTGACAATGACAACTAAACTGTTAAACTGTTATTTAGATACCTAACAGTATTTCGCTCCATGTTTCAACAGAAGATATAAAATGCATCCTGTTTCTTAGTCTCGCACAGCTATAGGTATAGTCAATTCAAACGACCAATCAAGTCGTGTAATCTGCTATAGGTAAGTAGGAAGCGGTCGTGAACTATACATTGTGAGGTACCTTCCCATCATTCCTGCGTTCTACGATACATAGCAGTCAGCACGCCCACGATAATCAGATAATAATCTTACAAATACTTTTATTAAATTTTACAACAATACAATTTAGTTGGATGAAAAAAAATAGGAAGAAGAACCAATTTTCCCCGGAAAATTGCGAAATGCGTTTCATCTTATGTAGATACTGTCTCCTACTTGGGCAATGATTACAATTCTAACAATATTCTTTGTTCTATCTCTTACACACTCTAGGTTATTTTATAATATCAATCCGAGTTCACAAGTGTGTCAATGAATTCACCACTTGCATTCGAGGTCCTGGGTTCGGTCTCTCTTCGTTCTGATGAAGATTTGTCAAATTATGAGTATTTCCTCGATGCATAGCCTACTGGGAGCGGTTTTTGTTTGAAACAATTTTCTCTGAAATGCTTAGTTTCACGATTATCATCGTTATTAGAAACTATTTTTCTCAGTTTTCTCTTCCCGTACAATGTCGGGGTACCTCTAACGTTGCTAGTATGACATTAAATCTAATCAATTTCATGAAAGTTAATATTCGATTTTCTCGGTAAATTTTGCATGTATAGAGCGTTGATATTTAAAGTGTTTGACTCATTTTGACTCACAGAACTCGAATATGAACTCAGATTTTAAATACCACTTCATCCAATTGAATAATCATCAAATAACTGTTCTGGCATTAGTGCCTGATATTGATAAGGGCGCTGTTCCCATGACAAAGTTACAGGATAATGAACCTTACGTCCTTTCTACTGGTGATTAAATATAAATGAGATGGAAGGAACTTCTTTGTGCATTAACCCAAATTTTATTTGTAAACTTTTTAAAAAAATTTTAATGCATTAATTGAGCGAGCGAAGCGAGCGACTCCATTTGGCTCTTTTAGCACGGACCTCTGTTTTTTTTTTTGTTTTTTTTTTGTTTTTGTTTTTGTATGCTAAAGGAAGCAATAGAAGTCGCACCGTTTCACCGATCGACCTGAAATTTTGCACACATGTAAAGACAACCTTCTCTGTTTGCAGACCCAATTTTTTTTTGAAATCCATCCATTGGTTCATTGTTAAAATAAGTATCTCCTGATAGCCTAAAAAATGAAAATGGTCTTCGAGAAATGTGATCAAACTCATATTTAGCATGGTCAGTAAGACCAACAATGTCACTTATTTTACAAATTTTCAGCCGAATCTGTCAAGAAAGTATGCACTTATTGACATTTTTAATAGCTGTCAGAAATGAAACATTGAAAATGAATGTCTTTCCAATGCAACTGAATCTGATTTGCTTTAGGTACAAGAGTGTTTTGATGGTATGTACACTTTTTTAGTGAAAAGCAGATATTTTTATGTTTATTGAGTTGATCAAATTTGAATAATTCAATTTGGATCATAGTTTCCAACAAATCATTTCGAGTTTTTAAGGACCTTGATTGTCTTTTCGTCAATTCGTAGTTCTGATGGCCGTGCCTCCCGTGTTTCTACTTGGCTGATTTTGCATCCAGGAGGGATTAGAAACATAAGCTCACATTTCAATAATATCATTGAGTGGCGTTTGTTCTCTTCTAGCGTTCACACGTCATTCCAAATCTCTACTGCATTTTGCTTCTTTTCGTTGATAATTTTGGCAATTTGGTGTACTTTGTGAAGGTATTAGTAAAATTGAATCGCTTTTAAAGCATAGATATTAGGTATCTACAGTTTTTGTCCAGGGGATTGATTATTTCAAATTATTTTCTTCTTGGAAACGTTGGATTCATTCCGTTTCTAAACTAGGTAGTTACTATTTTACCTGATCCGTTTTTTTGTGTGGAACTTTGATTCCTTTCGCTTATTAGTTGAAAGGTGTTTACTTTATTTTCATATTTGCGAAGTTTTGTTCAAGATTCATTTCGTAACATTACGACATTGAATACATTACGTCTTTGAGCACACATTTCGTGCATTTCAAACATTGATCACACAAATATTATTGTACTTTAATTAGGTAGGTACTCTACTTCTTACTTTTTCATTACCTATCTTATCCCTATTTAAACATGCCGAAAAATGGAAAGACTTCTGCTAGAATGAAAGCCATAAAGGCGAAAAAGCGTCTGCGTGAAATTGAAGATCAAGAAACTGACGAAGCTAAATCTAAAAGGTTGAAACAAAATGTCGTTAATAATAAAGCATCAAGGAGCAAAGAGACCCCCGACCAGACTGCTGCAAGGAGATACTCAAACAATCAACGCAATACCCGCTCTCGTGCAGCGGGTATTGCCGATTGACCGACCAACTAAAAACTTCGCATGGTAATTGGTAGCCACTTTTAAGGTATTTTTGCCAATTTTCAGTCTAATTTGTAGTTATTTTCAAAAGTTTATCATATCATATGAGTGGTCCCAGGTATATTGTTTGAAGAATATCATGTGATTTTTGAAACTTAACAATGAACCGTTCAATCAAAGGTTTAATCGATCAACTTAAAACTTAGCAAGGTTATTGGGACCAATATTTTTGGAAATTTTGGAGATATTTATACAAGTCTGTGACGAAATTCAAGAATTATTGGCTTTTAATGACATTTTCGATAGACATAATTTCGGTTCGAGGTGTTGCGTGTATCCGTGCTCGCTCATCAACGCGTTACTCAGAGCGTTTTCCTAGTTAAACTGATAAACCTTCATTACTATATGCAAACCATATAGTGCACGTTTCATTACCGATTCTTATCATAGAGCAAGTTTCTTAGAAAATAATATATTTATTTGGAATTTTCTGATTAACATTTTATTTTGTGCATTGTATTATGAAAATATCTCATTTATTTACGGTATTAATAGCTTAAAAGCGAATTAGTTTCTAAACGTATTTCCATGACGAGTGGGGTTTCTTTTAATATTTTATGAGTCTGAATATTTAAACATTTATTATAACCGGATTGTCATTGCAACAATCATAACATTTATGTAGGATTACAATTCAAGATAACTCTTTTAGACGGTATTACGTTTATAAATACCTATCCCATGAATTTGGTAATTTGCTTAGTTGGTTAAAGTTGATATTTGTAAAACGCAAAGATCTCCAGTAGTAGCCTTTTGTTAGTTTGAACGAATATGTTTCCAATTCCCCCCCCCCCCCCCCCCCTAATATCCCATTTTTAGGCAGTAAAATTTATATTGACGTCATTGTGAAGTTAGTTTCCTCTTTTCATGGCATTAGTCTGCACCAAAGTAACAATTGTTGCTTAGTTAGAAATAAAATCAAAATGCTGTCATACGTCCCACACCATTCTTTCCGCTAAATGTGAAATTTGAAAAAAAAAAGAAGAATGCCAGTGTTTTTGATATCATTTTTTGCACTGATATTTTACTAATTTCTGAACATATTTTCGGGATTTTCTTATTGCCTATTCGTAGAATTAATCGATAGGTTTAAAGAAAGATCTCAGAAAGACTGAGCAGATTCACAAGTCTCGTTACACACTTGTCGTCCAGTGAATCACATCTGCTAGCATATTCTCAGCAAACTAAAGAAACCTGACAACGCTGATAAGCGATGATGATCTCATAATTCCGACGATATGAATGGCAACGTCTACTTCAAGGTCGAAATAATAGGACCTCACATGAAGCGGTGTGTGCGTACGCATAGAAACACAACAGGTCTACGAAGCAAATGCAATACATTGGAGAATACACACGGCATATAATATATCTTAATTTTGGGAAATAAAGCTTCACGAACCTTTATATTCTCCGATTATTTGTCAAGTAGCCTTTCAATACTACTGAGCAATAATGTGCAGAACTATATTTTAATAAATTACCGTGAATTAAGATTAAATAAATAACGAGTGAAACTGTGTAATTTATCTGAGTTCAGTATGGTTGATCAATCTAATACACACTGTTGAATTGGTATGAACTATACGAGATCATCATTTTGTTAATACACACCGTTTGTATTTCCCAATTTATCTGAGTTCAGTATAGTTGATCAATCTAATACACACTGTTGAGTTGGTATGAACTATACGAGATCATCATTTTGTTAATACACACCGTTTGTATTTCCCAATTTATCTGAGTTCAGTATGGTTGATCAATCTAATACACACTGTTGAGTTGGTATGAACTATACGAGATCATCATTTTGTTAATACACACCGTTTGTATTTCCCAATTTATCTGAGTTCAGTATGGTTGATCAATCTAATACACACTGTTGAATTGGTATGAACTATACGAGATCATCATTTTGTTATTACACACCGTTTGTATTTCCCAATTTATCTGAGTTTAGTATGGTTGATCAATCTAATACACACTGTTGAATTGGTATGAACTATACGAGATCATCATTTTGTTAATACACACAGTTTGTATTTCCCAATTTATCTGAGTTCAGTATGGTTGATCAATCTAATACACACTGTTGAATTGGTATGAACTATACGAGATCATCATTTTGTTAATACACACCGTTTGTATTTCCCAATTTATCTGAGTTCAGTATGGTTGATCAATCTAATACACACTGTTGAATTGGTATGAACTATACGAGATCATCATTTTGTTATTACACACCGTTTGTATTTCCCAATTTATCTGAGTTCAGTATGGTTGATCAATCTAATACACACTGTTGAATTGGTATGAACTATACGATATCATCATTTTGTTAATACACACCGTTTGTATTTCCCAATTTATCTGAGTTCAGTATGGTTGATCAATCTAATACACACTGTTGAATTGGTATGAACTATACGAGATCATCATTTTGTTAATACACACCGTTTGTATTTCCCAATTTATCTGAGTTCAGTATGGTTGATCAATCTAATACACATTGTTGAATTGGTATGAACTATACGAGATCATCATTTTGTTAATACACACCGTTTGTATTTCCCAATTTATCTGAGTTCAGTATGGTTGATCAATCTAATACACACTGTTGAGTTGGTATGAACTATACGAGATCATCATTTTGTTTATACACACCGTTTGTATTTCCCAATTTATCTGAGTTCAGTATGGTTGATCAATCTAATACACATTGTTGAATTGGTATGAACTATACGAGATCATCATTTTGTTAATACACACCGTTTGTATTTCCCAATTTATCTGAGTTCAGTATGGTTGATCAATCTAATACACACTGTTGAGTTGGTATGAACTATACGAGATCATCATTTTGTTTATACACACCGTTTGTATTTCCCAATTTATCTGAGTTCAGTATGGTTGATCAATCTAATACACACTGTTGAATTGGTATGAACTATACGAGATCATCATTTTGTTTATACACACCGTTTGTATTTCCCAATTTATCTGAGTTCAGTATGGTTGATCAATCTAATACACACTGTTGAGTTGGTATGAACTATACGAGATCATCATTTTGTTAATACACACCGTTTGTATTTCCCAATTTATCTGAGTTCAGTATGGTTGATCAATCTAATACACATTGTTGAATTGGTATGAACTATACGAGATCATCATTTTGTTAATACACACCGTTTGTATTTCCCAATTTATCTGAGTTCAGTATGGTTGATCAATCTAATACACATTGTTGAGTTGGTATGAACTATACGAGATCATCATTTTGTTAATACACACCGTTTGTATTTCCCAATTTATCTGAGTTCAGTATGGCTGATCAATCTAATACACACTGTTGAATTGGTATGAACTATACGAGATCATCATTTTGTTAATACACACCGTTTGTATTTCCCAATTTATCTGAGTTCAGTATGGTTGATCAATCTAATACACATTGTTGAATTGGTATGAACTATACGAGATCATCATTTTGTTAATACACACCGTTTGTATTTCCCAATTTATCTGAGTTCAGTATGGTTGATCAATCTAATACACACTGTTGAATTGGTATGAACTATACGAGATCATCATTTTGTTAATACACACCGTTTGTATTTCCCAATTTATCTGAGTTCAGTATGGTTGATCAATCTAATACACATTGTTGAGTTGGTATGAACTATACGAGATCATCATTTTGTTAATACACACCGTTTGTATTTCCCAATTTATCTGAATTCAGTATGGTTGATCAATCTAATACACACTGTTGAATTGGTATGAACTATACGAGATCATCATTTTGTTTAAACACAGAGTTTGAATTTTCCAATTGCATGTGAGGTCTGATGTAGGAGTTACCCAGAAAAAAACACTCCGTGTAAAAAAGGCAGCCAAGTCTCTTTACTTTAAAAAAATTCAACACCGAAAAGGAGTGATATCAAAAAAGGAGCCAAGTCAATGACATTTCCAAATATTTAATCGTATCTTTGAAATAAAAGTATAAACACCGAGAAATACTTTACAAAAGGACTTGGCGCATCGTTTTTTTAAAGACATCATTCTATCCTAAAAGTGGAAAGAAATTTACAAGTAGGTACATTTTCCTCTTTCTATTAGAGCCAGAATCTATGAATCAAGCTACTTTTAGTAATGACTATTTTATAGTTTTGTCAATGGCGATAGAAGCATGATTTTATGCTGTAATATATAAGTAATATAAGGGTGAAAGAATTACATAACAATTGGAAGTGGTGAGAATGTAGGTTTCTTTGGAAAACTTCCATGGAGTCAGGAGTCAGGATCCTCATCAGTGTGTTGTGTCTAATGTCCGCCCGTCCGATCGGGTAGCTCAGTTGGTAGAGCTCTCGCCCGGCAAGTGAGAGGTCCCAAGTTCGTGCCCCGGTTCGGTCGGATATTTTTCACAACACACATCCCTTCATATCAATTGGAAGTGGGCTCATACATATTCTTGCAGTACTGTTAATATGGCGATATTAGACTGGTATCTTTTCATAATTTGATCTTGACTGAAGGAAATCATGAAACGTTGTCAAATAATTACTAACTAATGGAACACAATTATATATTTTTGAAGTGTCAAGTGTATAAAGTTAAATTTTTTAATAGAAATTCAATATGACTGTCTTCTTTGTGAAATGTATTTTTATAAAATGTGTATTAATAGAAATTGTTACATGATGTGAAGGTATAACGCATGATGAGACTTAATTATATTCACCACGAAACAATATTACGAAGATAACTATTGTGTATATTTATAGAAAGCATAGACAACAAGTTTCATAGCGTATATATTCATATAGAAAATATTTTACAGAAGGTATGTATAATATGTACCTAATTGAAAGATGTTTCCCTATTATTCTAAACATTCAAAATGACGGTTGTATATAAATGGCACATGCTTATGAATAGAAAAATGTCTTTAAAAAAACGATGCGCCAAGTCCTTTTGTAAAGTATTTCTCGGTGTTTATACTTTTATTTCAAAGATACGATTAAATATTTGGAAATGTCATTGACTTGGCTCCTTTTTTGATATCACTCCTTTTCGGTGTTGAATTTTTTTAAAGTAAAGAGACTTGGCTGCCTTTTTTACACGGAGTGTTTTTTTCTGGGATATCACTTCTTTTGTTAGTTTATTCATACAGCTTGTAGCACAGCTTGTGTCCGTGCAAGAACTTATTTCTTTAAAAAAATACGCCTATGCCGATTTGGATACTTAGAAAAGTTGCGTTTGGTATATAAGATTAAAATAATTATCCAAGAAGAATAGCTTTAAGTTTCGTTACAATCGGTCCAGCCGTTTTCGATATATGACGTCACTTCCGGTTTTAGCAATGGCGGCCGAAAATAATGTCGTCTTGAATTCATAATTATTACTCCTACACATTTCCAAAATTTGGTTGCAATCGGTACAGCCGTTTTTGATATATGACGTCACTTCCGGTTTTAACAATGGCGGCCGAAAATAATGTCGTCTTGAATTCATAATTATTAGTACAACACATTTCCAAAATTTGGTTGCAATCGGTACAGCCATTTTCGATATATGACGTCACTTCCGGTTTTAACAATGGCGGCCGAAAATAATGTCGTCTTGAATTCATAATTATTAGTACAACACATTTCCAAAATTTGATTGCAATCGGTACAGCCATTTTCGATATTTGACGTCACTTCCGGTTTTAACAATGGCGGCCGAAAATAATGTCGTCTTGAATTCATAATTATTAGTCCAACACATTTTCAAACTTAGGTTGCAATCGGTACAACCGTTTACGATATATGACGTCACTTCCGGTTTTAAAAATGGCCGCCGAGAACACTGCAACCTTGAATTTATAATTATTTACAAAGTACGTTTACTTATATCTGTTTTAAAGTATAAAGTGGTGAATTTAGCGTCATTTAGCATATTTATGACGTCATTTCCGGTATAGGTCATAAAATGTGTGACGTCATTTCCGGTTTCGATATTTGAATCATCAAATATTACTGATTACATAAAGTTGACCGTCTAAATCGTTTAGCGCTGGTTTTGTTCTAATCTGTTTAGCCGTTTTTGAGACATGATGTCACTTCCGGTTTCAAAATGGCGGCTTCCGGTTGGTTTTATAACAAGTCAAATGAAATATCAAAAGTACAAACGTTACATAAATATCAAGACAATCGGATCAACAGTTGTTGCTGAAATGCAAATCGATGTATTTCAAATTTCATGACGTCATTTCCGGTTTATTTAAAATAATGTTCAGTCTTTTGATATTGATAATCCATATAGATGACCGTCTGAAACGATTGGCGCAAATTTCGTTCCGATCGGTCCAACCGTTGACGAGATATGACGTCACTTCCGGTTTCAAAATGGCGGCACAAAAAATTAATGGGGACAAGGTTAAATCAGACGCCAAAAGTGCACACGTGGTAAAAATGTGAGATCAATCGGTTCAGCCGCTTAGGCTGTGGCCTGTTTACCGGATTTTAGCTCCAGCCTACTACTACTACTAAGATTATTATTATGAAAACCGCCCTAAAACACTGTTTTCACGGCCCTCTAGCGCGCAAAGGGCGTAAACTATTGTTCCCAAATTTGGTATATGTTGTAGGGTGGGCCATAGCTCGAAATTAAGATATTTCGCAACAATGTGAGATTTCTCAATTTTAAGATCCAGTAGGCCGAAAATGCCACTTTGATGCTTACAGTAAAAGTGGGTTTGCTCCAGCCTTTATATGAGAGTGTGCGCGCGCCGTACGACTTGGCTGGCGTGGAGCGACCGCTCCACTAGATATTATTATAAATCATCAGTGGCGGCAAGGTGCCGGCGGCAACAGGAAATAATCGATGAGGGGAGGGTCAGAGCAGGGGTAAATCAATTAGTTGAGGGGGTACTGAGAAAAACCGTCCTGCTTACCTAAATCATTAACCCCCCCCCCCCCTCCCCACCACAAAACAACGCAGGATCCAGCAAAACCACAAAACATATACAAGTTCAGAAGATAAAATTAGTTTAATTCAAATTGTTTATTTTGTTTTTTGTAACTTGAGAGTTAGAGTTATTGCAATGTAAATCTGATTTTTTATTTATTTTTAGCGTCGCTACTGATTTCTGAATATGCTGATATTATAATATTCGTATTATAATATATGTATGCAACAATGGTGATGTTAACGTTATGTTATTTATGTTTATGCTTTAATGGCATATATAAGCTCAATGAAACAATATTGTTGGGATTTCATAGATTGTTCTCTATTTCGTGAGCGTTTTACTTGTGCGATGCATTGAATTAGGTTCATGTAGTTCATTATTCAAAAATTATAATAAGAATACAATGACAATGTTTGATGAACTCACTTTAGATCGGCTTATACGCCTGTGCTGTGTGTATTTCAAATATTTGAAAGCCAGCATTTGATTGGTTGGTTTGTATTTAAAGGTCCGGGCACATTTAAATGGTCCGAGTAATGAGCTCACATGATGCGGTACCAACGCGTTCTCTGTGTGAGGCGATGTGTGTGAAATAGAGGTGAGCGCGTGACGTGAGTCACGCGTGACTCACGCGTGACTCACGACTTTTAGCGTGATTGTGCGTGAGTGTGCACACCACTGCTAACAGTCGTGCGTGAGTGTGCAAATTTACTGGTCACGCGTGAATCGTGACACGCGTGTCACGCGTGACCGGTAACTTGGCTATTTCAGCTTCCTACATTGGTGTTATTTCGTGAAAAACAAAAAAATGCCCTGCGGGGCATGATTATTCTTAATTAAAAAACAAAACATTGTCAACAACAGATTTCTGTGCTTTTGACCAGGGCTTAGTGTTTAGAAAAGTTGCGATTGTTATTTCAAATTATGGACCCTTGATAAGCAAATTTAAATATTTTATGCATACTACCTAAGTTGTTATTACTGGGTATACCTATAAGAAAAGAGAGTAAAGGTGGTCCGTGGCCAAGTTACATTTCTTATGCTACATTTGAGTCAACAGTTATTTGTAAAAAAAAAGAGCTGTGTCGTGTATCAAAAATATGAGGACTGACCTAGAGGGACCTGACCTAAACAAAGCATGTTGTATACTTTTCAACGTGAGTGACTGTGCGTGACTTGTAATTCGTGAGTGTGCGTGAGTGTGCATGAGTCCATAAGATTTGCTGCGTGAGTGTGCGTGATCGTGAGCGAAATGACGAACCCGCGTGCGTGAGTGTGCGTGAGTGGAATACGTGCCCGCGTGACGTGACCGCGCGTGAGTCAAAAATCACTCACGCGCTCACCTCTAGTGTGAAAACTATTTAAGCGCCGCCCTGGTGGTAACACGCGCGAACTAAGAAATCGCACATTCCTATCAAAGTGAGATCATTGCCGATACTCCGCGGGTATGCTTATAATAGCATATATAAGCCTTTCCAATGGAAAAACAATCCGAGCTCAGGGGGTCTGAGCTCGGATTGAAAAATGAGCTCACATTCCTGTTGTGTATTCACCCCCCTGAGCTCGGATTGATGTGCATGTACACGCACACACACACACACACACACACACACACACACACACACACACACACACACACACACCCAGACAGACAGAACTGGGTAACTATAAGTAAGATTATTATTATTATGAAAACCGCTCTAAAACACGGTTTTCTCAGCCCTCTAGCTCGAAAAGGGCGTAACCTATTGTTCCCAAATTTGGTATATGTTGTAGGGTGGGCCATAGCTCGAAATTGAGATATTCCAACAATGTGAGATTCCCCAATTTTAAGATCCAGTAGGCCGAAAATGCCACTTTGAAAAGTAATGAAAAGTAATGATATCAAAAAATTTGCCAAGTCAAAACTTTATTTGAAAATCAAAAAATACTTGGCGCATCGATTTTTTAGGGCATTATAGGTATACTATATGTGTTTATATATTATGTATATTTTATATCTGGCCTATACTTCTAAGCTATTAATATACACGATGCGCCAAGTATTTTTTGATTTTCAAATAAAGTTTTGACTTGGCAAATTTTTTGATATCATAACTTTTCAGTGCAGAATTTTTAGATTTCATATATTTTTTTGGTAGAAGAGACTTGGCTGGTATTTTTACACGAAGTGTTTTTTATGGGGATATCACTCCTTTTTTTATTTTTTTCTAACAATTTGTGACACATATGAAATGAACAATTACTAAATTCTTTTCAAAAATCATCACCCTTTACAATTTGGTTACTACTAATGAATAGCAGCGTATGGTCCTAAATAATTGCTTTAAATGATCTTTCATGAAGAATAGCAAAGGTTTCATTCCAATCAGTCAACCCAGTTCCGAGATATGGCAACACTTCGGTTTTCAAAATGGCTGCTGAACTTTCTGCACTGCCATATAGAATTTATTTCTATAAATGATGTGTATCATTTTAAGCTTTCTGAATATGTATCTAGTGGAGCGGTCGCTCCACCCAGCCAAGTCGTACTATACACTCACAGTCACTCAACATACCGTAAATGCCTAATAAACTGAGGAGCAGACCAAACACTTTTACTGTAAGCAACAACATGGCATTTTCGGCCTACTGGATCTTAAAATTGGAAAATCTCACATTGTTGTGAAATGTCTTAATTTCGAGCTATGGCCCACCCCACCCCATATACCAAATTTGGGAACAACAGGTTTTGCCATTTGCGAGCTAGAGGGCCATGAAAACAGTGAAATTATACCCCTTCTTAAAGCTATCTGATGATGATGATGATGATGATTCAGATATCAGGAAACATTGTTGACAGGGCCACAGCCTAAACGGCTGAACCGATCGACCTGAAACTTTTACCACATATGCTCTTTTGGCGTCTGATGATACCTTGCCTCTTGTGATTTTTTGTGCCGCCATTTTTAAACCGGAAGTGACGTCATAACTCAAAAACGTCTGGACCGATTAGAACGAAATTAGCGCCATTCGATAAACTACACCCTACACAGATGGCAGCACCGACCAGAACTGCTAAGGAACCTACTGCTCCCAGTTCCGAAAATGCCCACAAGATAGCACCACGTCGCGCTGAGGATGGCATTAACCTACACTCCATGTACCTACCACACCCTACACAGACGCCAATGATGGCAGCACCGACCAGAACTGATAAGGAACCTACTTCTACCACTACCACTGTCAAAAATAAATCATTCACCACCCAAGAGAAACCGAACATATTAATCATTGCTGACAGCCACGGAAGAAAGTGCCAGGCTATATTGCAGGATCAGCTAGAAAGCAGAGTCACAGTTGTGATGAAGCCTGGCGCTAAAATGCAGGGAATCTTACTAGGAAATGGAGTCGAGAAATACATCAACAACATCAAAGAGGACTACACAGTGATCTTTGGTGGAACTAGCGATGTGGAGACTGTAGCACCTTGGGATGCACTGCTACCAACACCACACTCAGGTGAAGACATCATACAAAGTGAAACAATACTTGAAAATATTATAAACCCCTTGCTCCACAACATAAGGTCATGCCCAAACAAAAAATTCATTATCATGACAGTTCCATTGCGCCATGATAAACCGAAGACCAACCCAACAATACAGCTAATAAACTCCAAATTCCACGAACATATAGCGCCTCTAGAAAATACAATAATCCTGAACCTAGAAAACATTCTCAAACGAGAACACTACACACGGCACGGGCTCCATCTCAACACTAGAGGGAAGCGAGTACTAATGTCACATCTTGCCCGCGTAATCGAGGATGATCAACGCCCTAAGCTCCAGCCAGACAACCAAACAGATAGACCACAAGAGGAAGAAATGGCAATGAAAGGTCCACCTGCAAACGTAACGAGACAGGAAGAGCTGGAAGTTCAAGAGGTCGTAGAAATGACAAGATCCGAACCAGAAGTAACAGAACAAGTTAAAGCGTCAGAAGTTCGTGAAGCTATAAAAAAAGTAAAAGACACTGAAACAAAAGCAGGTGAAACTTTGAAGACGAAGATGCCAAGCCCGGGGACCAAGCCACAAACATCGGCAAGAAAATCGTCGGGAAACGTCATCCCAGAGAAGAAAGCTGGGCAGCCATCATCGGCCACAGCTAAGAGAACATCGACAGCATCGACAACACAGGCAACGAGGACCAACCCCGGGAAAGCACAGGGTGCTATAAAAAAAATCCCTGAACTTCGCCCCCAACGGAAGAAAACACCGAAAGTCTTGACGTCATACTGACACGACTATGAGGACGAGGAAACACAAACTACACAAATTACACAACCTACAAACAACAACCTACGCAAAAAAACAAAAACAAATGAACACGGAGACAATACACAAGAACACCTGCACATTATACACCAAAACGTTCAAAGTCTCAAAAGCGCACAAAATAGCATAGAAGTTTTCCTTGACAATCAAACACTTGTAGGCGAAACTACCGACATTCTTTGTATTTCAGAACATTGGCTAAAAATCAATGAGATAGAATCCCTCAACATATGCAATTTCACACTACAAAATTCGTTCTGTAGATCGAAATACATTCATGGAGGAGTAGCTATATATATAAACAATTTACTAATGAATACTGTTAAACCGAGGGTAGATATTAACTTATCAAGCCAAGAAAAACATATAGAAATAACAGGGATAGAAATTGTAAACACCCGTCGCAACCTCCTAATTATTACACTTTATCGCTCGCCACTGGGGAGTTATGACATCTTCCTAAATACTCTTGATATATTATTACAAAACATAACATCAAATGAAAACAAAGATATAATAATCCTAGGCGACTTCAACGTAGACTTCAGCAAAGATTCAACATCCCAAAGAAATATTACTAACCTTCTGCTGTCATATAATATGAAGGCAACAATAACAGAACCTACAAGATTTAGTCAAATTCACAATACCTCTTCTACAATCGATAACATAATAACAAACATACCATCTCATAACTTTTCAACTGAGGTTATTGAAAACTGCCTCTCAGATCACACTGCACAGAAAATATCAATACAGCTCCACTCAAATAAGCCAATACCTAAAATTCTAAAACGGAGAAAATTCAATGAAGAAAACGTCAAATCTTTCAATGAAACGCTTCAGGAAACTGATTGGTCCAAAGTCTATGATTCATCTACGCCTGATGAAAAATACGGTGCATTTGAAAAAATATTCCTACAAAAATTCGACTTTCATTTCCCGTTAAAAATTGTAAAAATCAAACAAAGACAAATAATATCTAAATGGATAACAAATGGAATAAAAGTATCAAGGCTTAACTTAAAATTTCTATTTCAGCTGAACAAACATTTCCAGAGTGAATTCACAAAATCATATTATAAATCATACAAAAAAACATACAAGAAGGTCCTAAAAGCAGCAAAAAATCTAGACATACTCAACAAAATCAAAAGATGCGACTTAAAATCACGATCAAAATTTATCTGGAATACGATTAATACTCAAACAAATAAAAATAATACTAAGATGCGTCCAACAGAAAACATTAAAATTTTGGATGATAGAGACGTAATAATAACGGACCACACACAAATATCGAATGCTTTCAATAAAGAATATGCTACTGCTGCCAAAAAACTAACGGACAATCCTCTTGCAAACAATAACGCATTTTTGAAACATATGCCGGTATTAGAAAACACCTCGAGCAAATCAATCTTTATCCATGCAACTTGTCCAAAAGAAATTGTAAATATAACATACAACTTAAAAAATAAACACTCGAGCGGTATAGATGGCATACCGATATCTCTCATTAAGAAATGCATTGTGCACATTAGTCAACCATTAAATGACATATTCAACTCTAGCATTGAACACGGAATTTTTCCAGACAAATTAAAAATCTCCAAAATAATACCAATATTCAAAAAGGGGGAAAAGAACAAATTAGGGAACTATCGTCCAATATCCCTGTTACCAGCAGTATCTAAAATTCTTGAAAAAATATTACACAATAGACTCACATTATTCCTAGAACTAGAAAACCATTTAACGAACAAACAGAATGGATTTAGAAGGGGCAAGTCCACAAATAATACAATAGGTAACTTCTTAGATAATGTAATCAAAGGGATAGATGAAAAGGATCATGTCATGGGTATATTTTGTGACCTGACAAAGGCTTTCGATTGCATACACCATGACACACTGCTAAGAAAGTTAGACAGGTACGGCATTAGAGGGATAGCTCACAAACTGCTTGAATCTTATCTTACAAATAGAATCCAATATGTTGAAATAACCGCAAATGATGTACACAATAAAGAATCAAAATATCTTTCAGAGCCACTTCTAACTACCACAGGAGTACCACAAGGATCGATTCTGGGTCCACTCCTTTTTATAATATTTATTAATGACTTGCCAAATACACTAGAAAATGCAGAACTCTTTGCGGATGATACAAGCATCATAGTAAAAGGAAATAGCAAAGAGGATCTTAAGAAAAAAGCAGAAAAGGTTATGGAGGATGCCACAAACTGGTTCCAAGACAACAAGCTAGTCTTAAACTCAAACAAAACTAATTTCATTCTCTTTAACAATAAAAATATTGACCCCCAAAGCTTTGATTCAATTCGAAACAATCTTGATAATTCATTAATAAAGAAAGTAGACAATACAAAATTTCTCGGCATCACCATTGATGGAAAGCTTAACTGGAATCGCCACTGTGAAATTCTAAAAAAGAAACTGAGCTCTGCATGCTTTGCCCTAAAAATTGTAAGGCAAACAACTAATATAAAAACAGCAAAAATTGCCTACTATGCAAATTTTGAATCCCACGTCCGATACGCAATCGAACAATGGGGAAACTCAAGCCAAATACGAAAAATATTTACACTCCAAAAGCGAGCAGTAAGAACAATTTTAGGCCTTAAAAGCAAAAAAGATTCCTTCATCAAGCCACACTGCAAACCCCAATTTATAAAACACAAAATCCTAACAGTACACAGCATATACATATACGAATGCATACTCATTACGAAAAAGAACATTCAACAACACGCACTCAACGAAGACATACACTCACACGACACAAGAACAAAAACACACGTTCACACTTCAAATCATAGAACAAAACAAACACAAAAAAACTCGAGTTATATAAAATGCAAACTTTACAACAAACTACCTGAGAACATAAAAAATGTAACTGACATTAATAGATTTAAGTATTTACTCAAAACATTTCTAGTTAATAAAGCATATTACTCTTTAGATGAATACATGAATGATTGAATAGAATAGAATATAATAGATTTTTTCCTTATTATTATTATTTGTATTAGAATGAATGAAACCATGTACTGAGAATGAATGAATTACTTTTAATTTATTCATAGCGACTATACTTTATTATGGTAAAATTAGATTATAATAAATTCCATACACCCAAGACAAAGCATAATTATTTATGCTTAAGGGTCACTGACAATGCTTGTATACATTACTTGTAATGTTGAAATGGAAATAAACTTACTTACTTACTTACTTACTTACTCAATAAAAAAAATATTATTTTCTTATTTTCTAAACCGGAAGTGACGTCATAAATACGCAATATTTAACTTATTTCAACAAATTATACTTAAAATACATACATAATTAACTTACATTGTAACATAGACAATACAATTTATATATTCAAGGTAGCAGTGTTCTCGGCCGCCATTCCTGAAACCGGAAGTGACGTCATATATCTAAAACGCCTGTACCGATTGCAACTGAACTAGCTCCTGCGTATTCATTCTGCTATTTATTTGAAAAATCAATTGTGAAAAATGAATAAATAAATGAATGGTACCGGAAATGCGGGCAGGAACCACTAAATGAAACCGGAAGTGACGTCATATATTACAAACGGCATGACCGATTTTACGGAAATATAGGGATTAGGAATTCAGATGGTCGTTCATGAAGGTATCAACTAGATAAAACTAGATTGTTTTCTTATTACCTATACCGGAATTCGGCCGCTATTTCAAAACCGGAAGTGACGTCATGTATCGAAAACGGCTGGATCGATTATAACGAAACTTAAGCTATTCTTCTTGGATAATCATTTTCATCTTTTACCAAACGCAACTTTTCATAGTAACCAAATCGGTTGAGGCGTATTTTTTTAAAGAAATTAGTCCCTGCTCGGACATGTGCTACAAGCTGTATGAATAAACTAACAAAAGAAGTGATATCCCAGAAAAAACACTCCGTGTAAAAAAGGCAGCCAAGTCTCTTTACTTTAAAAAAATTCAACACCGAAAAGGAGTGATATCAAAAAAGGAGCCAAGTCAATGACATTTCCAAATATTTAATCGTATTTTTGAATAAAAGAATAAACACCGAGAAATACTTTACAAAAGGACTTGGCGCATCGTTTTTTTAAAGACATTTTTCTATTCATAAGCATAAGTCATTTATATACAACAGTCATTAAGAATATTTAGAATAATAGGGAAACATCCTTCAAATACATATTATACATACCTACTGTAAAATATTTTCTATTTGAATATATACGCGATGAAACTTGTTGTCTATGTTTTCTTTAAATACACAATAGTTATCTTCGTAATATTGTTTCGTGGTCAACATAATTAAGTCTCATGCGTTATACCTTCAAATCATGAAATACATTTCAATTAATCCACATTTTATAACAATACATTTCACAAAGTACACAGTCACATTGTATTTCTATTAAAAAAAATATCTTTATACTTTAAAAATATATAATAGTGTTCCATAGATAGTTAGTAATTATTTGACAACGTTTCATGAATTCCTTCAGTTAAGATCAAACCATAACAAACACTCCGTGTAAAAATACCCGCCAAGTCTCTTCAACTATAAAAAAATAGAAGAAATCTAAAAATTCAACACTGAAAAGAAGTGATATCAAAAAATGAGCCAAGTCAAAACTTAATTTTAAAAACCAAAATATACTTGGCGCATCGTGTATATAAATAGTATAGAAGCATATGCCAAAAATTAAATGTACCTAAATATATATAATATACCTATAATGCCCTTAAAAACGATGCGCCAAGTATATTTTGGTTTTTAAAATTAAGTTTTGACTTGGCTCATTTTTTGATATCACTTCTTTTCAGTGTTGAATTTTTAGATTTCTTCTATTTTTTTATAGTTGAAGAGACTTGGCGGGTATTTTTACACGGAGTGTTTTTTATGGGGATATCACTTATTTTTTTAGTTTATTTACACAACTTGTAACACACATCGGAGCAACAATGACCAATTACTTTTAAAAAATACGCCATTTCCGAATTGGTTAATACGAAAAATTGTGTTTGGTGCTCAATATACCTAAGCTTAAAGTGATATTCCATGAAGAATTGCGCAAGCTTCGTTACAATCAGTCCAGCCGTTTTCGAGATATGGTATCACTTCCGGTTTTCAAAATGGCGACTAAAATTACTGCCACATAGAATTTATTTCTATAAATGTTATGTATCATTATAAGCCTTCTGAATATGTAGTTATTGTAGTAAGAGGTCATTTAAATCTAGTTCTTCATTTTCATGACGTCATTTCCGGTTTCGGTAATAGTACATCTCTACTTTAACTATTGATATTCCATATAGATGACCGTCTGAATCATTTGGCGCTGGTTTAATTCCTAACGGTCTAGCTGTTTTCGAGATAATACGTCACTTCCGGTTTCAAAATGGCGGCTTCCTGTTGGTTTTATAAAAAGGCACCTCAGACGCCAAAAGTGCACATGTGGTGAAAATTTCAGATCGATCGGCTCAGCCGTTTAGGCTGTGGCGGTGATTGCGGTATTTCCTGATATCATCATCATCATCATCATCAGATCAAGATAGGTTTTAAAAGGGGTGTAATTTCACGTTTTTCACGGCCCTCTAGCTCGCAAACGGCATAACCTATTGTTCCCAAATTTGGTATATTATGTTGTAGGGTGGGCCATAGCTCGAAATTAAGATATATCGCAACAATGTGAGATTTTCCAATTTTAAGATCCAGTGGCCGAAAATGCCACTTTGATGCTTACAGTAAAAGTGGGTTTGCTCCAGCCTTTTTAAATGAGTGTGTGCGCGCGCCGTACGACTTGGCTGGCGTGGAGCGACCGCTCCACTAGATCCCAATAAAAGAACACTCCGTGTAAAAATACCAGCCAAGTCTCTTCAACTTAAAAAAAATAGAAGAAATCTAAAAATTCAGCACTGAAAAGTAGTGATATTAAAAAATTGGCCAAGTCAAAACTTTTCATAAATTACTTGGCGCATTGTGCATATAAATAGTATAGAAGTAGGTCGGTAATCAAATATACTCATCTATGCATAAAATATATCTATAATCCCCTAGAAAAACGATGCGCCAAGTAATTTTTGAAAAGTTTTTAATTGGCCAATTTTTTGATATCACTACTTTTCAGTGCTGAATTTTTAGATTTCTTCTATTTTTTTAAGTTGAAGAGACTTGGCTGGTATTTTTACACGGAGTGTTTTTTTATTGGGATATCATTTCTTTTTTTAGTTTATTCTTACATGTAATATATATTGTGGCACCGAAGACTAGAATTCCTTTAAAAACATACCCCTTTTTGATTTGGTTGCTAAGAAAGTTGTGCTTGTTACTACGTAGGTATATGCCATAAATGATATGTTATAAAGTATAGCGCAAGTTTCGTTCCAATTGGTCCAGCCGTTCTCGAGTTATGGCATCACTTCCGGTTTTCAAAATGGCGGCTGACTTCACTGCCACCTAAAATTTGTGTCTATAAAATGTTATGTAACATTATCAGCCTTCTGAATTTTTATGTTTTCACTATACTTTATATTAGGAGTAATACTTTAAATAATACACCAGTTCATGTGATACCATTTATTTGTCAGACATTTCCAGACCCGGTCCACGATCACACTGTCGAACAGTGTTCCCAACATTACAACCATCAATACCAACCCAACACTCTCAATACCAACACAACACTCCTCCCCTTTTAAATTTTACATTGGAATGGGGGGAAAATTTTACACACTTGAAAAAAAAATTACCTTCACAACTTATATATTACACAATTTTTAAATCATAATGGAACATGATGGTGTACATAAGAATTTCATTTACCTTAGTAAATTACCTTCACAACTTATATATTACACAATTTTTAAATCATAATGGCACATAATGGTTCACAGTAGAAAATAAACATGATAACTTATAAATCCAACCTCTCTGGAGCCTTCCTGATCCTAGTCTGACTTCGTAGGGGAACTTCTCACAGGAGAACTTCTGACATATCTATGCTCTGGTGGACTATCTTCCCTAATAGTAGTATCGTCACTAGGTACATGCTCCAACTCATTCGGCTCCTGCATTACACACTGTTCTTCCGATCATCCAGAATTCCTAATGTGATCGCAATGTGTCAATCTGATGTTTCCATTTGCGTCTACTAAATATGTATTCCTTCCCACCTGGAGCTTGATTACACCTCTCTGCCAATTTGGCTTGTTGTTAGGCCCAACCTTCCTTACAAGTACTTGTTCGCCTACTAGGAACTGTTTTCCTCCTTTTTTCATTTGAGAATTCCTGGTCTCCCTAAGTTTAGCATTAGCATGGCGTAGTGTTACTCCTAGATTTGGTTTAAGCATACTCAATCTGGTACGAGGCTGGAATTTTAATAACACCTCAGCTGGAGACATGTTTGTCACGGTCGATGGAGTGTTTCGAAAATGAAACAAGAAGTTTATCACTCTTTTCCTCAATGTGGAATTCGAATGATCGCTTCCCAAACGTTCACTAGTGATATTGAACTTCGATAAGACATCCTTGATCGTTCTTACATTTCTCTCCGCTAACCCATTTGATGCTGGATGATACGGTGGACTGTGAGCTAAACGAATGCCATTATCCTTGCAAAAGTCCTCCAACTCGGCGGAATTAAACGGAGGACTTGTCCGTTACTATTAACTCTGGAAATCCGAAAGTTGCAAAACACTCGCGTAACTTATCAATGACCCGGGTTGCTGTAGTCGTAGTCATCGGCCATACTTCGACCCACTTCGAGTAACTATCCACTAAGATAAGCAGCATTGTCCCTTCCAATTTCCCAAAATCTAAGTGAATTCTCTGCCATGGCCTACCCGATGCTGGCCAATTATGCAGCGGACCCTTCCTTTCTGATAGACGCGACAGTTGACATTCTTCACAGCGTAATATCTTTTCCTCAATATCTGAATCAATCCCAGGCCACCAAACATGGCTTCTAGCTAACATCTTCATCCTGACAATTCCTGGATGTTGCTCATGTAGCAAACCCAGAATATGATCTCTCAATCCTGTTGGAATGATTACTCTGTTACCCCATGTTAAACAATTTTCATCGATTGATAATTCGTTCCTTCTTTGGAAGTACGGCTTTAAATTCGGATCAAGTGGTTCACCGTTCGACCAACCTTGATTAGTTAACAGCATGGCTCGTGACAGCGTTACATCCTTTTGCGTAAACTGCGCTATCTGCTTCGGTGTACACGGCACTTCCGAACCAAGAACCTCGCACACCCGGTGGACTGGTGAAAATTTACCTATTGACTTTTCGGCTGTTTCGTTTGGCAATGATAATCGGGACATAGCGTCTGCATTTGCCAAATCTACACCTTTACGATATTCAATCTCATATTGATAACTGGCTAGTATGATCGCCCAACGTTGCAACCGCGCAGCAGCTAATGTCGGAATTCCCTTTTTACTTCCCAGAATCGCTTTCAACGGCAAATGGTCCGTGACCAGCTTGAACTTATGCCCATAAATGAACTTATGAAAACGCTTTACTCCAAAGATAATTCCGAGCGCCTCTTTCTCTACTTGCGCATAGCCTTGCTCGCTCTTACTAAGTGTTGCGGACACAAACATCACCGGCTTTTCAACTCCATCTATTACATGAGATAAGACCGCTCCAACACCGTAATTAGATGCATCGCAGGAGACCACCATTTCTTTAGACTGATCGTAAGGGACTAGCAACTGATTGCTTAAGTAACTCTTTACTTTTCTCAAATGCTACTTGACAGTCTTTTGACCAAAACCAATCTACACCCTTTTCCAGCAGTTTGTGCAATGGTTTGATCTGTGACGCTAGGTTTGGAAGGAACCGGTTATAGAAGTTTAATAACCCCAGGTAAGACCTCAACTGATGGATATCTGACGGCGCGGGAGCTTTCAACACTGCTTTTACCTTGGTAGGAAGAGGATGAATCCCGTTTCCGTCAATCTGGTGACCTAGGTACCCGACACTGTCACTAAAAAATCTACATTTTCCCAGGTTAATCCTAATGTTGTGTTCCTCCAACCGTTTTAAGACCTGTTCAACCGTTTTCTGATTTTCATCGAAAGAATCCCCAACAATCAACAAATCGTCAAGATAGCACTGAACCTTTGGAATACCACGCAATACCTGATCCATTACCGATTGAAAAATGGCCGGAGCACTGGTGATTCCATACGGCAACCTGGTAAACCTGAATAAACCCATTTGGGTATTGATTGTCAAAATCTCTTGAGCTCTCTTTGAGATCTCCAGTTGTTGATACGCATTTTTAAGATCTAATACAGTAAATACCTTGGCATCTCCCACTGACGCGAAAATGTCGTCCAACCGTGGTAACGGATAATGCTCATTGTCGACTGCCTTGTTTACTGTTACCTTGTAATCAACACATAGTCTTAAGGTATCTTTCTCTTTCTTAAGAACAACCACTACTGGTGAAGCCCAATCGCTTCTAGTTACTTTTCTCAAGACCCCTGTTGACTCTAGTTTATTCAACTCCTCCTCCACTTGCTTTTGAAGTGCATAAGGCACACTATAAGCTTTGTGAAAGATTGGTGTTGACCCTTCTTTGAGGACAACATCCCCTTGAAACCCCTTGTTATCTTTGCTGAATACTTTTGGAAACTTTGACTGTAATCTTTGAACTTCCTGGACAGCTTGTGTGACTTTCAAAGAACTGATAACTTGGTAAGGATCTGTCAAGTTGTCTCTCCATGTTGGTACTAACACATCCAACCATGGCCTTCCTTACAATGGCATAAGCTCTGGCACTTGAGCTACCTCTAAAGTTAGGTCATGCGTTACATTGCTTGCTTTGACAGACACTTTGATTTTACCACAGACATTTAAACACTCACCAGCAACTGACTTAAGTTTTATAGCTGAGTGTTTTAACTGGACCTCAGGAAACTGCTTCCGATACATTTGCTCTGATATGATAGAACAAGCAGCCCCACAATCTACTTCCATATTAATCACCTTGTGGTTGACATACACGGGAATGACTAAAGGCTTATCTACTCTGCCAATAATACTAACTTTCCTCATATCAAATGACTCTGAATCACTATCATATTTGTCATCTTCGTATCCTTCGGATTGATCTTCTTCTACTTGCTTGACACGACTTCTATTTTTGCATACTTGAGAAGTATGACCAATCTTCTGACACACGAAACACTTCCAATTACGTGCAGGACATGTTGACTCTTGATGAAACCTCCCACACCTTCTACATTGACTTCTACACTGATCACCACTGTAACTCTTATTGAACTGACCTTTGCCACTGGACTGTTGACGTGACTGACCTCTACCATTGGTCGGTTGACGTGTCTGACTTCCGCCACTGGACTGCTGACGTGACTGACTTCCGCCACTGGACTGTTGACGTGAATGACCTCTGACTTGTTTCACTTCACTTGAAGACTCTGAATGAACAACTCTGGAATCATTCCTAGCTGATTCTAGACCTATTGCTAACCTTACAGCTCGTGCAAAACTAGTGTCTTCTTCACAGTTTAGCAGGTGCTTGCGGATCTCTTCATCTCGTAACCCACAGATGAAACGGTCCCTCAATGCCCTGTCCAAAAACGATCCGAACTGGCATGTGCTGGCTAGGTGTTGTAATTCCATGGAAAAGCTGTTCACATTCTCCGCCTCCTTCTGACTTCGGTTGTGGAATTTATACCCTTCGACGATTATCGACTTCACTGGCGAGAAATACTCCTTCAGAATGGTTACTAATTCTACGTAGGTTTTCGACTTTGGAAGAGCTGGGCTTACCAGCGACTTGATAATTTTATACACCTTAGCACCGACTTGCTGAAGGAAAATGGAAATTTTTTTTCTTCCGTCACAGCATTTGTTTCAAAGAATAATTCTAGACGTTCCACATAGATAGTAAAATCTTCAGCAGATCCGTCAAATTCTTGAATCTTCCCAAAATATGACATGGTTTTTGGATTACCTTCCCGACTGGACTCGACTGACTCTTCTGGTGCTGACGGCACGACTCGTACTGACGGTGACTCGACGTTTTTTCCGCCATTCAAGGGCATTTGCTGCGACTAGCCGCCATTCTTGCCGACTTTTTACACTTGACTATTCTGACGAATTATACCCACACATCACACAAACATCATCTCATCCTCGTCGCCAACTTTTATGTTTTCACTATACTTTATATTAGGAGTAATACTTTAAATAATACACCAGTTCATGTGATACCATTTATTTGTCAGACATTTCCAGACCCGGTCCACGATCACACTGTCGAACAGTGTTCCCAACATTACAACCATCAATACCAACCCAACACTCTCAATACCAACACAACATGAATATGTAGTTATTGTTATAAAAAATGATTTTAGTCTGATTTGGCATTTTTATGACGTCGTTTCCGGTTTCGGTAAAAGTACATTTCTATTTCGACTATTGATATTTCATAAAGAAGACCATCCGAATCGTTTGGCGCTAGTTTCGTTCCAATAGCTCCATCCGTTTTTAAGATATGACGTCACTTCTGGTTTCAAAATGGCGGCACAAAATATTCGTAAGGACAAGGTATCATCAGACGCCAAAAGTGCATATGTGGTAAAAATTTCAGATCAATCGGCTCAGCCGTTTAGGCTGTGGCGGTGACAGCAACGTTTCCTGATATCTGAAGAAGCGGAAGAAGAAGAAGAAGAAGAAGAAGAAGAAGAAGAAGAAGATACCTTTTAAAAAGGGGTGTAATTTCACTGTTTTCACGGTCCTCTAGCTCGCAAATGGCATAACCTGTTGTTCCCAAATTTGGCATATGGGGTGGGGTGGGCCATAGCTCGAAATTAAGATATTTTGCAACAATGTGTGATTTTCCAATTTTAAGATCCAGTAGGCCGAAAATGCTATGTTGTTGCTTACAGTTAAAGTGTTTGGTCTGCTCCTCAGTTTATATAGGCATTTACGGTATGTTGAGTGACTGTGAGTGTACGGTACGACTTGGCTGGGTGGAGCGACCGCTCCACTAGATTATGTAGTATATGTATGTACTATTATTCCGTCATGAAACACTGTTTTGAATGGTAATTAAGGACACTTCTAAATCAGATCACTGATGTAATATTCAGGCAAAATCTGAGTATAATAATAATAATATCAAAACGATTGATTTATTTCAGAAAAACTTGGGACATGGCATTACTACATTCACCACATGATGTGATAATACTCAAGAAGGGACTGCCCTGCTGAAACTCTTGCCAAGATCTCGCTTATCAACGCGTTACACCGAGCTATTTCCTAGTTTAGTAAGTTGAAGATATAACCAAATACTTTAATAATGAAGGTTACTATTATTAATGTATTTGGTAAAACATAAGAGATAATATCCTCAGATATTACATACCTTCGACTGATTTCAATTTGTATTTGTATATTATTTTGATTTATGTTGTACGGTGTCTATTTAAATAAGTAATTTATGTTACAGAATTCTTCATTGAACAATCCAAGTAACATGATCCAACAAAACAATGGCACCAAACCAATTCCGGCATGAAACACTGTTTTGAATGGTAATTAAAGACGCTTATTGTACTAGTCTATAGATCACCGATGTAATATTCAACGATTCTTTATTTCAGAAAAAAAACTTGGAGCACCACATTCACACATTTACCACATTCAATGATGATGTTTTAGTACCCAAGAAGGGACTTCCCTGCTGAAACTATTTCCAAGATCTTAACAAGATTTTGTCAAATATTAACCATTTCATTGTCTGAATCAGCGATTCTTAAATTATGGTCCGCGGAGGCCTCACAGGGGGTCCGCGAAGACTCAAGAAATAGCATTGAATATTTATATTGGGTTTAAATATAAAATTTAAAATACACTTAAACTCAATAAAAATATAGGGTAGGTATACATGTTTAAGTGTGTGCTTCTTCTCCCCTTCCTCCTATTGTGGAGTAATTCTTTACTCTATACGTCACTAAAATTACATAATTTTTTTTAAACATGTTCTCATTATTGTGAAAAAATACTTTGTAGCCAAAAATAAAAACGACAAAAATTATTGTCCAAATCGCATAGGTAAATATAGTCCAAATTCACTTTCGAATTTCAAAAATTTCCCGGGTCTTTTCGGACCTATCCCTTGTCGCTAAGGGGCCCACCCCGCAGTCCCCTCATTGTTTCGTGCGCAAAATGTTTCCCCGTAATTAGTCGTGCCGTACTAATATAGAATACAAATATTTAAATGAAAAATAATGTTACATTCCAATAATTTTTATTATTTCATATTATTATGTTATTATTATTATATATTATTATTCCATGTGGCCATGGAATGAAGTAACTTGGCTCTCTGTTCGTACTGTAAATTTATTTAATTTTATATTGATAGTTTTAACTTGGGACTATTGAATTGTATATCACTGTGAGTACTTAAATCTTCTGCACCTTTATATGTAATCTTTACGGCTTATTCTTCACCTGGAAGAAGAGGAGAGTCGAAAAGCATATCGTGTATGAGGTATTTTTTACTATTTGAAATATTATACAAACAAAATACAACTCATTTCCAAGGTCTCACAAGACATCTTTATAAAAAGTACAAGCCACAGACACCTAGATCATACGACAAGAGTCAAGACGCTTCAATGGCAATGGAATCATCGGCAAGGAAGGAACCTCCATGTGGTGCCCTTTGGTAACAGCAACTTATCGAATTTCGAGTTCTGCTGGCTAATCTTTCCACTCCAGAAACACATACATACATATATAAAGTTATGACAAGATTTGGAAATCGGCCCTTATCAGAGCCCCCCCTGACAATGGTTACAATCAACATAGAAGGCATATCCTCAGATAAAGAGATATTGCTAAGTAATTTCTGTAAGGAGCAGAAGTGTGACGTTCTGTGCGTGCAGGAGACACACAGAGGGATTCGTCAGCATCGTCCCCGAGTTCCGGGCATGAGGATGGCTCTTGAGATACCTAGTGAACAGTACGGGAGCGCGGTGTTTGTTCGGCCAGACCTGATCGTCACGTCTACGGCACTGACAGAGCAGAACGATATCGAGATACTCACAGTTGAACTAAGCAATTTTACCGTCACGTCAGTCTATAAGCCTCCAGGAGCTACGTTCATCTTCACAGAGCCCGCCAACTTTCGAGCACAGAGGATTTCGTTTGTTATTGGTGATTTTAATAGTCACAGCATTAACTGGGGATATGCTAAGACAGATATGAATGGCGAAGCGGTGGAAACATGGGCTGAGTCTAATATGTTAACATTGATACATGATGCTAAACTCCCGGCCTCGTTTAACAGCGGCAGATGGCGGAGAGGATTCAACCCAGACTTGTTGTTTGCAAGCGATCTAGTGGGCAATCAATGTGTCAAAACAGTTGGCAATCCTCTACCACACACTCAACATAGACCACTGATATGTCAAATGTTTCCAGCAGTTCGACCTAGTACAGTGCCCTTCAGACGACGCTATAATTTTAGAAAGGCTGACTGGAAATTGTTTTCTGAAATTCTCGACTGAAAACTCCTTCAACTAGAACCGATCCCAGAGAACTACGACCTCTTTGTTGACTTCTTGAAGTATGCGTCAAGGCAGTCCATCCCTAGGGGATGTCGTACTCAGTTCATAGCAGGACTTACGCCAGACATCGCGTCGCAATGGAGAAACTACGCAAGAATGTTTGAGGAGGATCCATTTAATGAAGATACAATTGAAGCTGGAATACAGTTGATGGCATTGTTGGCAGAGTCTAGGCGAGACAAATGGGTGTCCACCCTTGAGTCATTAGATTTAACAAAGAATAGTCAGAAAAGCTGGAAGTTGATAAAGAGACTTAATGACGATCCGACTACGACAAGTCAGCATACCAATATTACTTCGAATCATATAGCTCATCAATTGTTAGTTAATGGTAAAGTTAGGAAACGGACGGAAAAAATAAAGTTGGTTAGAATACGAGAGCAGGAGACAAATAACCTAACTTCCAAAGTTACAAGACCTGAACTGGAGAATGCTATTCAAGATATGAAGAATGGAAAAGCAGCGGGATTGGACGATATTCGAGTCGAGCAAGTACAGAACTTTGGTCCTGTTACTAAAGCATGGTTGATGGAACTTTTCAATAACTGTATGGCTTCAGATCAAATCCCTAAAGTGTGGAGGAAAGCCCGGGTAGCGTATTTCCAAAGTATACCCAGCCCCAGCGCACCGTCGACTGATTGGTGTGTCTTGGTCACGTGGTCTTAATTAAATGATCACATAGGTTGCGAAACTGAAAGTTATCTGTCAAAACATCTCAAACCAGAACTCAACACCATCTCAACAGCCACGCACTAAGAAAAAGTCTTCGAAATGTATAATGAGAGAAAATCCTTTGATTGATATCTGTCCATATTGAGACCTACAATCCTATTGAAATCGTTTTACTATCCTTTCGTTATTACTAACTATTATTGAAGAAATCTATGGCGCTATCTTCTAAAGTTCAACGTAAGCTGCAAACTATTTATTGGTGCGAAGAAACGTTGACATTGTGACATAATGCATAACTCTGACACAAATAGATTGTGTCACTCATCTACATGTGTTAAGATTATTCACCCGCAATTTGAAAAATAGTAAATATCAGTCACTGAAAGTGTGGTGTGAACTGACACTGACGATTGTGAGGTTAAAAAGTGTCCAACTTGTTAGTCTTCTATGGAAGCAACTATACTAATGGGCTATTGAGAAAGACAATACGCAAACACTTTAAGATGCACATTTAATACGTATCATCTTCGTTTCCTCCGTGGATAACTTAACTTATTTATCTTTGACAGTGATGGGTTGAGATGTTTTGACAGATAAGTTTCAGATTCGCAACCGAGGTGATCATTCAACCATCGACCACGTGACCAAGACACACCAATCAGTCGACGGTGCGCTGGGGCTGGGTATACTTTGGAAATATGCGCCCGGGTAATCGCACTCCTAAAGCCTGGGAAGGAGCCCGATAATGCTAAAAACTTCAGACCTATATCTCTCTTATGCCACTTGTACAAGTTACTAGAGAGAATTCTTCTCAGCAGGCTGGTGCTTGTGGTCGATCCATTGCTAATACCCCAGCAAGCAGGTTTCTGCCCTGGTAAATCTTGCACTGGTCAAGTTTTGAACCTGGTTCAACACATCGAGAATGGATACGAGAACAGGCTAGTAACAGGGGCCGTTTTCGTTGATCTGTCAGCTGCTTATGACACGGTTAACCACAAGGCTTTACTAATGAAAGTATACAACATCACCCATGATCACGGTTTGACAAGATTTATTGCGACAATGCTCCAGAATCGGAGGTTTTTTGTTGATTTTCAAGATAAACGAAGTCGGTGGAAGATTCAGCGCAATGGTTTGCCTCAAGGAAGTGTACTGGCACCGATTTTGTTCAACATGTATACCAATGATCAGCCTGACGGTCCTGAAACCTCGTCATTTTTGTATGCAGATGATCTAGCTCTAACTGCGCAAGAAAACGATTTTAAAGTGATTGAGACTAAGCTTACAGCAGCTCTCACAAACCTTTCTTTGTATTATGAAGAGAATCAGCTAAGACCTAACCCATCCAAGACTCAAGTGTGTGCGTTCCACCTTCGGAATTGGGAGGCCAAGCGAAGACTCCAGGTTAGTTGGAAAGGGATCGTGTTAGATCATTGCGACAATCCTCGGTACTTAGGAGTGACTTTAGATCGAGCGCTCACATACAAACAACACTGCCACAATACAAAGCAGAAGGTATCTACCAGAAATAACCTGCTCCGGAAGTTGGCAGGTTCGATGTGGGGAGCTCACCCTCACACGCTTCGGGTGTCTGCACATTCCCTTTGTTATTCGGCAGGTGAATATGCTAGTCCAGTTTGGGGTCGATCCGCACACGCTAAACAAGTGGATGTAGCGTTAAATGAAACATGCCGAGTTGTTACTGGGTGTTTAAGGCCAACTCCTTTAGACAAGCTACATATCTTGGCAGGGATAGCACCCTCGAGCATCAGAAGAGAGGTGGCAGATCAAACTGAGTTCACCAGGTCACTGCAAGCCCAAACTCATCCATTGTTCGGTCAACAACCAGCAAATAGACGGCTGAAGTCAAGGAAGAGTCTCCTGAGTGTTGCCACCGAGCTGTTAGTCTCTCCTGCGCAGGCGAGAATGGAGAGATGGATTGCCCGCTCTCAACACCTGCATGGCTGGATGCGTCCAGCAGAAGAGCTGCAGAGTGGCTCCGAGAAATGATGGAATGTGTGGAAATCGTTAAATCGTCTGCGCGGAGGAGTTGCAAGATCCAAAGATAATCTACGTAAGTGGGGGATCCTCCAGGAAGAAGAAGACATCCTTTGCGACTGCGGAGACGACCAAACTACAGCCCACTTCATACGTTGTCCTTTGGGCCCGAACTGCGCTGTTGAAGATCTGGTAGCGGGAAATGAAAAAGCTGTTGATGTGGCTCGTTTTTGGGCTGAATTTTTATAGACATTATGTGCCTATTATTGATGTGGCTTGTTTTTAGATCAGTTTGTTTATCAATATTAGTTTTTTTAATTGTTATGAGAGTGAAAAATGTATGTTTGTGTTTCTGATACGAATAATAATAATAAATTATCAAAGTTAGACTATCTTTGGGAATAAAGAATAGAATTATTATCTGATATGATGAATGGGGGAATATTTCAAAAATGTTACGGGTAAGTTTTGGGGGTCCGCGACAACAAACTAAACTAATTACCTATGTTTTAAGGGGGTCCGCGGGGTAGAAAAGTATAAGAAACGCAGGTCTAAATCAAAAAAATATCTAAACAAGAATACAAGATCTCGCCAAAAGAAGACTTAAAATATATTCATTTAAAAAATTAGATTCAAACTTTCTAAAAATACAATCAAGACAATATAACAATGATCTTGGCAAGACTTCTCAGCAGGGATTTCAAAGGCATTCACACTACCTTCTTACTCGTCCCTCTACCCAGTACCAAGATTTTTTATTGCGACGGTAATGAGATAAAATTATTTTTAATGTATCTCGTGACTACTTTTCTCTTCATTTCATTTTACAGGACATATTATAGCCACAGCCTCTTTGAAAGCCGATGACAAAATTCCATTGTATAGAGGCGAAGAACTGCAAATCAGGATTGGTAACCGCTCCATCCAATGCATTTTTATATTTTGTAATTATATTGTTTCCATTTGTCTATAGGTATTAAATTTTTTACAGGGCCAAATTTAGTTGTGCGTTAATTTTTAATAAGAGTGTGTTACAATTATTACATTATGATTAATAAAAACAGTTTCATATTTCAACACAAACCTGAAATATTATTGCAGCTGTTGAATGAACCATCGTTTCCATTTGTCCTTGATTTTCAGCGTTTTTATTAAAAGTTAGATGTTAAAACTTTGTAAAGAAAGTTGAACCCATAAATTAATAAATTCCCACATGTTGAATAGCTTGAATGCTGTCAAAATACCATTCTGGTGCCATCCCCCTCCACCCCGACACAACGATTATTCACATAAAGACTTTCACCTTTATTAGATAGTAATTACAACTAATAATTTCTTTAATGTTAAATAAATTGTTCAATACTTTCTTTTAAGCCAATTGTGTTGATTTGCGAACAAATTTCCTTGATCTCATGCGCTTATAGAACAGGACCTTGAGAACCCTGCATGAGAATGCATACGGAAGATTGTTTTACTAAGATTGAAATAGGTGGTCAACGACTGGGTCTGATTCAAGGGGCCAATGGTACCAATATTCTCCAATATTATAATATCATGCCATAGGTCAGAGCTCGGAGGTTATGACAGTGATTGGCATTGCACCTTACTGTGTACATGCTGTGCACTGGCTCTTTTAACCAATATATTGTCTCCAATGTTGATGTAATGCATGTAATTAAGCAAAATATTAAGCGTAACTACATACAGTCTAGGAAAACGAGTTTCCATTCTAAATTTTTTTTTATTAAGATTTCATTGAGATTTTGTGTGGAAACTCATCCCTTGTGCAGATCTTGTATAATATGTATGGGCATATTTATAATAATTTTATATGAAAATATTTTGAAAGTAGATTCAATTATATACAAAAATGATTAACATGACCATTGCATTTATATTATTGTGATATTGGCATTCTACATGATAATATATAATATGCAAGTAAGTAGGCACCTGTGCGAAATATCTAATGATAAAATAAATTTAAACTAAAAGTGTGATATTAATTCTGGCCACACACATGCTCTTCTAAATTCTTGATGAATTCAAATCCATGGGCTGTTGAATGCATTACGAAATAACACCTAGAAATGCTTCGGAATTATGGAACTTTTAAGACCTTTTATTGTTCTGAATCTTTACATACTCGTATTTTGTTCGATACTGTTTTTCAACATTCATCAATCTTACATTTGTAATGGTATCATCCTAGTGGAACACATCTGGATATCTGGTTTTAGGTATAATCGGTCTGGTAATGTCTGATAACTTCTGGATATGTCTGGTATACCAACTTCTATAGACACCTTGGTCTGGTATAGTCGGTCCAACTCCGGTAATGTCTGATTAGGTCTGGATTTATCTGGCATAATCAGTCTGGTAATGTCTGATCATTTCTGGATATGTCTGGTATAGTCGGTCTGGCAATTTCTGATTAGGTCTGTATATATCTGGCATAATCAGTCTGGTAATGTCTGATAACTTCTAAATATGGCTGGTATAGTCGGTCTGGTAATGTCTGAATAGGTCTGGATATTTCTGGTATAGTCAGTCCGGTAATGTCTTATTACTTCTGGATATGTCTGATAATGTCTGATAACTTCTGGATATGTCTGGTATAGTCTGGTGATGTCTGAAAACTTCTGGATATATCTGGTATAGTCTGGTGATGTCTGATTACTTCTGGATATGTCTGGTATAGTCTGGTAATGTCTGATAACTTCTGGATATGTCTGGTATAGTCTAGTGATGTCTGATTACTTCTGGATATGTCTGGTATAGTCTGGTGATGTCTGATAACTTCTGGATAAGTCTGGTATATCGGTCTGGTAATGTCTGATAACTTCTGGATATGTCTGGTATAGTCTGGTGATGTCTGAGAACTTCTGGTTATGTCTGGTGTATTCGGTCTGATAATGTCTGATTACTTCTGGTTATGGCTGGTATATTTACGGTCTGGTAATATCTGATTATTTCTGATAAATTCTTGTCAGTTCCAAGACATTTGTCTGGTAAAGTCTGATAGTTTCTTGTAAGTTCCAATCAGTTTCGTCTGGTTATGTCTGATATGTCTGGACAACTCTGATAAAAGAAAGTGAAATGTGTTCTGTAATTGTCTGGTATTGTCTGTTATTGTCTGATTCTGATTTTGTCTGTTTCAAATCCTGGAGTATGTCTGGACACCATTTCTGGTCTTGTCTGACTAGTTCTGACTTACTCCAGAAAGTAGTTGAGATTTTTCAAGCAGGGTGCTAGCACGTAGAATAGCTGTTTTTGGACGATATTTAATAGTTGTATAGTTTATTTTATAGTTTAATTGTAAATTGCTGATATAAAACAAAAGAAGATCGTGCATAGCATATAAATGCTACGACGGCTCAATGGGTAAATTTAGTAGTTAGTTAATATTTTTACCACTAGTAGTAATATATGCGCTAACGATGCCGGGATACCCCAATATTTCTTATGTCGAAAAGGTTATTGATGACATAGCACTTAAAAAATTGAATTATTATCGGATCTCTCAGACTGACTTTCCAAATTACAACAACGGCACATTCTTCCTTAATGGTACTAGAAATCAAAGTATGTACCTAAATTATATTTTCCACAAGTAATAACAAAACCACACATCATGAAAATTATTTTATTGTATTATTATAGTTAATTTTTCTTCAGTTCTTTATTTCAACAAACTATAGCCTAATCTGTGACAATATCTTTGAGGGCTGTCAGTTGAATTATTCAAATCGAATTCAATTTTAAGTTTTAATAGATTAATTGTTTATTGCGTCTTTCAGTATGTAGTTCCAAAATGTATATTTGTTTCTGAATAGATATTTATTAAATTATTTGATTTCATCTCACCTGAGACTCGTTTCGCGGGCAAGGGAGATAGTCATTTAATTTATCCTCGGAGTGATTATCCTTTATATTATGTTCTTTGTGCAACAATATATAGAACACATATGTGCAACATTTGTGTTCTTTCATTCAAACATAGTACCTACACATTTTTAAATATTTATTAATTTAAGTGAATATCAAAGATATTTATGCATTTCATTGCATTGCATGACTGTTTAATTCTCCACTGGAAAAGATCAGTAATGAAAGCAAAAATACAAATTAAGTTCTGATGAATGGGTTTATATTGAAGGTTTATTAAATAATAATTGTGGTTGTAGTTCAATCAATAACGGCAATTGAGAATGTCAACACTCGAAGTGGTAAGAAAATATGTCTTTGAATATTCCGTCCCGTTGGCAAATAGGTGCCGTCTTTTCACCTAATTGCATATTCTTGTGAATGGTACATGGTCTACTATCGTTTTTATACGTTTTTGTATATCGCATAAATTTAGTTATAAACTCCAGTTGTATAGTACAAAACTTTTATACTTATTAAACAAAATACAAAATAGGTGCGAAATTCACTGAAACTCGCAATGTATGGCAGCTAAGACTAGGAGATATGATCAGTAAAACACATGGAAATAACGCTCTCATGTATTATATTTAAATCTAATTGAACTAAATAAATAGTATATTGGTAACAAACATTTGTTGGATGAAAGGTGCGAGCAAATCAAATCATCAAATAACCGGAAGAAATACGAAAATAATATCCGTTAGTTGCACTTAGTTAGCCCGTGTAGGCGGCCCGAAGTGAATGCTGATCCACCAAAGTCAAGTTCAAAAATCTACCACCAGATAGCGTATTCGAGCGTATTCGATCTCTCTGCCGTGGCAACAACATGGCATTTTCGGCCTACTGGATCTCAACAATGGAAAATCTCTCATTGTTGTGAAATGTCTTAATTTACATCATACATCACGCTACAACAACCAGTCATTCCGTTTATGACCTAGAGGGCCGTGAAAATCGTAAAATTACACCGCTTTCATCTGCTTCCCCGTACAGAAAATACTGGTATCACACACTTATCCCCCGCCGACGGCTGTCACCTTATCGTGGTGGTGGGGTTTGTGTTGGCCAATGATCCATTGCAGCTACGCCGGCGAGCATATGCTCATGTGTAAGGGATACCCATGCCGGACAGGTCAGTGGTGAGGCCCAGACCAAGAGCAGCCAGGGTCGGCCTAACCATGTCCTCCCTTTTGCGGTCCCCATCGGGCCGGCCTCCCCCCTCGAGATGGTGATCCCCCTGAAATCGGGTTCCGCTGGCCCGAATCCTCACACCCCCCGGTCCGTCCCCATTCCGACCTGACCTTCCCAGCAGTGTTGGACTCCCCCGGATCGGGCCCGTTAATTCGACCCCCTCCCCATGTCCTCCACTTTTTTCAACAAAGTTTAAAGTAAAAAATTAATGTGCGCAATATAACTTCGTCGTTGACGCGCCGTTAAACCCTAATAATAATAATTTAATCAGTAATCACACACTTATCACTCCGGTATCACACTAGTATTATTTGCCAATTTTTCGTATCACAGTGGTATTTCATAGGTATCCACACGTATCATCTAAAATTTCGTATCCACATTATTGTATTATTATTATCACATTATTATCACATACATATCATCACCTATCATATACATATCACATTCATCGTCCCAGATAGTACCAAAGTGATGTAGGTATGTATCATCAGGTCATCCCAGGGACAGACTATTTTAGGATATCCTAGCCTAAACTAGGACATCCTTCTAGGATATCTTGGGTACCTCCCTGGGACATCCTAATAATGGAAGAATATCCTTTTTAGGACAATTCTTCCTAAATTAGGCAATTGCCTTTTTTAGGAAGAATTGTCCTAAAAATGGCTGCTACTGAAATATTTTTAAAGGTTTCTTTAACTGCCAACAGGGTACTCTGCCCCTCAACTACAAAATATAGCATTTTAATTTGAGTATATCTCTTTATCGTTTGTTCTAAAGTAAGTTATACCCCATAAAAAACACTTCGTGTAAAAAAACAGCCAAGTCTCTTCAACTGAAAAAAAAATTATGAAATCTAAAAAATTCTGCACCGAAAAGTAGTGATATCAAAAAATGGGCCAAGTCAAAACTTTATTTGAAAATCAAAAAATACTTGGCGCATCGTATACTGTAATATAAATAGTTTAGAAGTATAGACCAGATAGAAAATATACATCAAATATACATAATACATATTAAAGTATACCTATAATGCCCTAAAAAAACGATGCGCCAAGTATTTTTTGATTTTCAAATAAAGTTTTGACTTGGCCCATTTTTTGATATCACTACTTTTCAGTGCAGAATTTTTTAGATTTCATAATTTTTTTTTCAGTTGAAGAGACTTAGCTGTTTTTTTACACGAAGTGTTTTTTATGGGGATATCACTCCTTTTTTTAGTTAACTTTTGACGTCATATCGATTGAACAATTACTAAATCCTTTAAAAAAAGTCGCCATTGACAATTTGGTTAACTAATAAAAATCTGCGTATGGTACTATATATTTGCTTTAAATAATGTTTCATGAAGAATAGCAAAGGTTTGATTCCTATCAGTCAACCGAGTTCCGAGATATGGCAACAATTCGGTTTTCAAAATGGCTGCTGAACTTACTGCACTGCCACATAGAATGTATATCAATAAATGATGTGTATCATTTTAATCTTTCTGAATATGTATTTATTATAAAGGAGGGGATTATAATAATTTTTAAATTTGAATGACGTTATTTCCGGTCTCATAAATAGGAAAATTCTAGTTTGACTCTTCCTATTCCATAGAGATGACCTTTCGAATCGTTTGGCGGTAGTTTCATACCGATCAGTCAACCAATTTTCAAGATATGACGCTACTTCCGGTTTCAAAATGGCTGCTGAAATCACTGACCCCTTGAATTATAATTTAAACATGATAAAATTTTATCATAAGCTGTCTCAAATAGTATATTTATTGTATCCAAATGTAATTTTGTGAGATTTTTAAAATGTGTGACGTCATTTCCGGTTTCGGTATGGGAAACTGCAAATATTATTAATGATAATACATAAAGTTGACCGTCTAAATTGTTTAGCGCTGGTTTCGTTTAAATCTATTTAGCCGTTATTGAGATATGATGTCACTTCCGGTTTCAAAATGGCGGCTTCCGGTTGGTTTCATAATAAATCAAATAAGATATCAAAAGTACATACGTTTTAAAAATTTAAAAATAATCGGATCAATCTTTGTTGCCGAAATGCCAATCGATGTATTTCAAATTTTATGACGTCATTTCCGGTTTCATTAACATAATGTTTATTTTTTACTACTGATAATCCATATAGTTGACCGTCTGAATCGTTTGGCGCAAATTTCGTTCCGATCGGTCTAGCTGTTTACGAGATATGACGTCACTTCCGGTTTCAAAATGGCGGCACAAAAAATTCATGGGGTGAAGGTTAAATCAGACGCCAAAAGTGCACACGTGGTAAAAATGTGAGATCAATCGGTTCAGCCGTTTAGGCTGTGGCCATGTTACCGGATTTGAATTCCAGGAGACTACTACTGAGATTATTATTATTATTATTATGAAAACCGCCCTAAAACACGGTCTCACGGCCCTCTAGCTCGCAAAGGGCGTAACCTATTGTTCCCTAATTTAGTATATGTTGTAGGGTGGGTCATAGCTCGAAATTGAGATATTTTCCAACAATGTGAGATTCCCCAATATTAAGATCCAGTAGGCCGAAAATGCCACTTTGATGCTTACAGTAAAAGTGGGTTTGCTCCAGCCTTTATATGAGAGTGTGCGCGCGTCGTACGACTTGGCTGGCGTGGAGCGACCGCTCCACTAGATTATTTCCAAAATCTGCCAAGAATTATAAGATATTTTAACAAAAAGAGACATGTCCTATTGGATGATAGGAAAAATTTGTATTTCTTCTATTTTGTTCTGGTAACTAACTGTTGTCACTTGAAGTCGGGGCCATATTTTTTGGATGCACACATTGATGACTATGAATGAATTGAATAATGATGAATATGAATAATACGAATCGTGCGAATTGGTGAAAATAGAAAATAAAATTAGAAAATAGAAATAGAACCTGTCTATTAATTATGACAATTTCTTCCCAATAGAGGAAAATTATCTACCTTAGGAAATATCATTCTAATAATATAGAAAATTGATATATTAAATTAGTCATTTTCATCCTAATTTAGGAAAAGCATTTATCTATAAATTAGGAAATGACGTCCTAAAGTAGGGCAATGGATATCCTAAATAAGGCCGGTCATCCTTTTTTAGGAAAGTCCGCCTAATTTAGGACGTATTTGGGATCGAATAACTTGTGTAATTAGGACACTCTGGGGACCATTTTAGGCCGAGTTTAGGACGGATTGGGCAGTTAACACTAGGACGTACCTGGGACGTCCCCAGGACAGACTACTTACTTAGGTAGGACATCCCCAGTCCGTCCTAAACTCGGACTAATATGATCCCCAGAGTTCCCCAGAGTGTCCTAATTACACATGTTATTCGATCCCAGGTACGTCCTAAATTTGGCGGACCTTCCTAAAAAAGGACGACACTGCCTAATTTAGTATATCCATTGTCCTACTTTAGGACGTCATTTCCTAATTTAGGTAGATGTTTTCCTAAATTAAGATGAAAATGACTAATTTAATATATCAATTTTTCTATATTATTACAATGATATTTCCTAAGGTAGATAATTTTCCTCTATTGGGAAGAAATTGCCATATTTAATAGACAGGTTCTATTTCTATTTTCTAATTTTATTTTCTATTTTCACCAATTCGCACGATTCGTATTATTCATATTCATTATTATTCATTCATAGTCATCAAATCAATCAATCTTGGGCAGAGGACAAATGTCCTCCTGTCTATTCCGAATTCCGGGCCATTTTGGCCCTCTCCTCGTCATCAATAGTCATCAATGTTTGCATCCCAAAAATATGGCCCCGACTTCAAGTGACAACAGTTAGTTACCAGAACAAAATAGAAGAAATACAAATTTTTCCTATCATCCAATAGGACATGTCTCTTTTTGTTAAAATATCTTATAATTCTTGGCAGATTTTGGAAATAATATAACTTACTTTAGAACAAATGATAAAGAGATATACTCAAATTAAAATGCTATATTTTGAAGTTGAGGGGCAGAGTACTCTGTTGACAGTTGAAGAAACCTTTAAAAATATTTCAGTAGCAGCCATTTTTAGGACAATTCTTCCTAAAAAAGGAAATTGCCTAATTTAGAAAGAATTATCCTAAAAAAGGATTTCAGTCGCAGCCATTTTTAGGACAATTCTTCCTAAAAAAGGCAATTACCTAATTAAGGAAGAATTGTCCTAAAAAAGAATATTCTTCCTTTATTAGAATGTCCCAGGGAGGTACCCAAGACATCCTAAAGGGTTGTCCTAGTTTAGGCTAGAATATCCTAAAATAGTCTGTCCCTGGGATGACCTGTGTTCACTGGGTGGGTGGTCATCTATATGAAGAATCATTATTTTTTTTAAATCACAGCATACTTTATTTATTATATATAAAGCACCTTTCCAAACATTTTATGGAGTAGGATAAATTGCTAAACTAGGAAAACGCTCAGTGTAACGCGTTGATGAGCGAGCACAGAACATGCAACATCCCCATAGTAACGATGCATGACACGGCACAAGACGATTTTCTCTGCAATTTTTCAATCTCCATAATACTCTGGATGAATAACCGATCCATTGTGTCGTGAAGTCTTACCTACATACCGTCTCCAGAAATCTCTTGTGACATCCCATACTAAACTCGTAAAATTACAATTGATACTTGACTGATTGGGCTTACAATATGTTAAATTTAATATTAAGTTGGTCTTGATCCCCATGCAAAATTTGAACTTAATGTGAACATTTTCATTGTCGACCAATCAGACCAATCTCTTGTGACATCCCATACTAAACTCGTAAAATTACAATTGATACTTGACTGATTGGGCTTACAATATGTTAAATTTAATATTAAGTTGGTCTTGATCCCCATGCAAAATTTGAACTTAATGTGAACATTTTCATTGTCGACCAATCAGAAGACACAATCATCTCTTGTGACATCCCATACTAAACTCGTAAAATTACAATTGATACTTGACTGATTGGGCTTACAATATGTTAAATTTAATATTAAGTTGGTCTTGATCCCCATGCAAAATTTGAACTTAATGTGAACATTTTCATTGTCGACCAATCAGACCAATCTCTTGTGACATCCCATACTAAACTCGTAAAATTACAATTGATACTTGACTGATTGGGCTTACAATATGTTAAATTTAATATTAAGTTGGTCTTGATCCCCATGCAAAATTTGAACTTAATGTGAACATTTTCATTGTCGACCAATCAGAAGACATTATTTAAACTTAAACCAATTAGAGGATTTGGCCTTCTTACTGCATCCGATTTTATGCGCTAGCTCAAAAATGCTTTCATTTTACTGTACATTGTGGATAGCTTGGCTGCTCGACAGGCCTTGCCTTGGAACAGAAGCTTAAAAATGATGACAATTTAGTATACATTTTTCAAGATTATGTATGTGATAACTAGATGTCTATTCACCCATTTGACAAACGCATTTTTTTTATCACGGTCTTCTGAACCGTTCCCTTTCTGAATGAGCTCATTCAGAAAAGTTTCAGAAAGCCGTGATAAAAAAATTCGATAAGTCAAATGGTGATTTTGGTGAATAGACATCTAGTTTTCACAAGAATGTGTATGAATATGTGTTGAAATGAAATATGCCGATTGTATTTGAATGTTGACACTGAGGTAAGCATCAATTTCTGTTGTTTCGCAATGTAATTATAACTTTTACTGAACTCATTAAGATTGACATTTAATGATGATTTAAGTGACTTGGAACATGCGCACTAAAGAGTGGTCACACATAGTGACACGCCCTTTTTTAGTTCGCTTTGAGGGCGCCACTAGTTTATGTTTTGGTCTTTTCCTTTATTTCTTCTTTATCATTTGTATTATGCCCATTTTCCTTTTCCATATAAGACTGGATTCTTCTACATTCTCTCTTCTCTTTTATCATTCCATACAGCATCTTTTTATTTCGTTCAAAATCTATTTCCAATTTCTCCACTAACTTTCCCATTGTATTTTCCTTTGATTTCCAAATTAAGAAATTTACATGTCTCTTCATTCTTTGATATTCCATAATATTGATTGGAGTACGCTGCTTTTCTTTCCTACACCACGCCGCTCTCTTGGTTTTGACAGCCTTCCTAATTTCAGAGTTCCACCATGATGTTTCCTTCGGTTTATTTTTTCCTTTTCCTCTTCCACTTAAGTCCTCAGCATTTTTAATAATGCTATACTTGAAATGATTCCATTCTTCTTCAACTGCTTTTATTGTACCGTTTGGACATTGAATAGTAATGCAATCTCTGAAATTATTTTTGATTATTTTGTCTTGTAATTTCCAAACTCGAAGTTTATTTCTTCTCAATTTTGTAACCGTTTTCGGTATATGTCTATGAATGATTAATTCCACTACTATCAACCTATGGTCTCCATCAAATGACACCTTTGGCATTACTTGTACGTCTTTAATATCTTTTCTTGAACCAGCACTATATACAGTGTTGTGACTTATCTAGATAAAATTAGCTGTACAAAAACAAAAACTTGTAAAAAAAACTGCCAAGCACCTTCCCACTTAAAACAATTGAGATCTAAAAGAAGGGCCAAACAACAATATATTGTTTAAACATTTTCGCACTTAAAATTCGTGGAATCATTTCGCCCAGTTACTGCCGCCAAGCACAACACTATAAACCTAACGTTGTGTCCAAATTTGAAGAATAAATCTAAGTGCACCATCATTGTAAACTTTAAAAAAATTATAAAAATTAAAAACGACTTAAAAAATAAATTTAAAATTGAAATTAAAAAAATCAAAAATAAAGCTGTGTGTCAAGAAGAAGGCAACATAAGAATAAGATGACGACAAAGAAGACGACGAAAGAAAGAATATGACGATAAAGGAGCCGAAGAAAGACAGAAAGTAGGAAGAAGATAGAAGAAACTACGGTCGGTGCAAATTCAATGCGCCAAGCTTTATTTTTGATTTTTTTAATTTCGATTTTAAATTTATTTTTTAAGTCGTTTTTAATTTTTATAATTTTTTTAAAGTTTACAATGATGGTGCACTTAGATTTTATTCTTCAAATTTGGACACAACGTTAGGTTTATAGTGTTGTGCTTGGCGGCAGTAACTGGGCGAAATGATTTCACGAATTTTAAGTGCGAAAATGTTTAAACAATATATTGTTGCTTGGCCCTTCTTTTAGATCTCAATTGTTTTAAGTGGGAAGGTGCTTGGCAGTTTTTTCACAAGTTTTTGTTTTTGTACAGCATGTCATATGGGGTAAAGCTTATAGCAGCTTTCACTGATCATTAAGTGTTACCTATCATTACATTGTTAACGCCAACAACGTCACTTCTTGTCTAAAGTTTTCTGATTTTCTTCCAATAGTTCCAAAGTAAGTATAACGAAAGGGTCAATCTCTTTTCGTTAAATTTGTGTTATCTCAACTTTTAAATTGTTAAAAGTTCACTTCTTTTTTTCATGTGAATAACGAAAATTTTTAAATTCTTCCTAGTTCACTTTTATGTGTCACAAAAGCGTAAAAGCTTCCAGATTCTTACAACAAATTAAAATAAAATTCGGATGGTTTTGGAATGCAAAATGCTGTGTTTCGTAAACAGAGAAGTGAGAACCTTTCAATAGCAAAGACGAAAGCCGTCTGATTTATTGCCGCCGAGTACAATCTGCTCTGGGAGAAGCTACCACCCTTGCAGCATAGGCTTTCAGCAATACAGCAAGAGTATTAAAGTCACGGACAACAAGGGGTAGTTATTTGGGATGGGGTGGGGAGACTTTGTTGATAACCGGTATTGCGGCAATGAACTAATCAATAACTACTTCCCATCCCACAGATATTATTTCTTCCATGCAGTGAACATACCTATATTTACTCGAGAGTCTGTTTACTATTTACAAATAGCAGGTTGTTATCACATTCGCGGAAAAATCATAAATCCATTTCTAGAATGAAACGCGATCGTTCTGTAATTGTCTTCATCTGAGGAATCACTCAATGCATCAGACAGGAAATTTAAAATTGATTTTTCAAACAATGTGTAGTGAATTTAAAAGACCTAATTCAAATTTAATTTCAAAACCATAAAAAATTATAACAGGTATCTATAAAATCTGCATACCTAGTCTTCAATAAAAAAAAAATATTAATTTCATGGGTAACTAACAATGCATTTGCTATAATCTTTTATATACGAATCGAATGCGTTAAATTTATTCGAGTATGTGAGTAATTAGAGTAATTGTAAAATGAGAGTAGAGAAATGAGTTACGTCTTTTTAGCGAAACTTTTTAATTGCCTCTGCTATTTGGTTATAATCGAAAAAGCTGATCCGTAATTTTCAAAAGAGTTGTAGATTTGCCTCCCACCACTTTCGTATTTTTGTATTGGCTTAATTTAGCAAATTAACCTATGCCTCGACTTATTTTCAAATGTTTCGCGGTATATATTTGAGCATCAATGTCCCTAAAAATTGCAACTTTTTATGCATTTTATGATTTTTCAATACATGATGTGATGAAAGCACAGATTTACCTATGTGTCCCAGCCCCTGTATGTATCCTAAGAAAACAATATTTAGCTTATTTTTAAATTAATGTTATGACTGGTCATTAAAACACTATAGAAATTCATCTCTCTTTTTACATGACAATGTAAATATAAAATAATACATTTCAGCTAGAAATTATGAGTTTCAAGTGTGTCCCACAAAAGCTGTCTTTTTTTAACCTGTATTTAATTATAGGGACATCGATTTTTATTAATTTGGGTTGATAGTGGAGTTTTATTGCCATTATGTTGCCTCAATAACACTATTTCCAAATTTTTTCACGGAGCATCTCCACTTTCAACAAGGTGTTTTGAAGAAATTCTGTGCTCGAGCGCCGTCCACTTTGTAACGGATGAAAGTAATTGCAATCCTGCAATATTTAATTGAATTATTTCAGAATATTGCACATTTTCATGTTTGCAATGAAATATTCAAAATTAAATTTTTAGTTTCTATTATTTTGCTTGGAATTTTGCAAGTTCCTTTTGTCAATTTTGTAACAAGTCAACTTTTTAACGATCTACTTTTAAAAAGTGGACTAATTTGGATAAATAATAAAGCAAATGCATCAAAAGAAGCCGATGACATATGCAGAATGCAGGTTTTCCAGTTCAGTCAAGTCTTGATGTGTTTGTACAAGTATAATAATCTGTTAACTTTGGGACAGTCCTATTAGTAACACAAATGTTTATTTAGTAAGACATGTACACTTTGTAACGAAAATGAAAGCTGTGCATTTTTTTAGGTAATAAAATGAATATCGGAAAATAAACATAGTAGAATTTGTTAAATCAAGTTCATAGTAATTAGAAATGTAACTTATTATTTTTAAAACTTACTCATTCCCTTAAGCTGGGTTCCCATACTTCGCATCAAATTCGCTTCCGGTTCGCTTCGCTTTCGCAAAATGGCTACCTTTTAACAAAGGAAATCGTCCATGTTTACATTCGCATGTTCACTTGTTTCGGTTTCGTTTCGGTCTCGTCAAATTAAAATTGGCTCAACTTTAACGAAACCGAAACACGGGAACATGCGAATGTAAACATGGACGATTTCCCTTGTTAAAAGGTAGGCATTTTGCGAAAGCGAAGCGAACCGGAAGCGAATTCGATGTGAAGTATGGGAACCCAGCTTTAATGTTTTTTAGTTTTCGTTACAATAAGAACAATTTGAGTGTTTCAATTTTTTAATTAATACATTTTTATAAGTTCGTTGCTGAATGTTGTTTCAAATATGCAGTACTCCAAACTAACTTACTATACCGAGAGATTGAATTTAAATAAATATTTTTTTTATTAAAAAAAAAGTATCAAATCTACAACATTTTTGAAAACGATCCGGATGAATTGAGAGTGTCTGGACTTTAATATAATATGGAAAACCAGTGTTTTTTGAGATAACATCGTGTAAAATACTTGTCTATATGCAAATCGATTTTTACTAGTTCAAACTGCTGCTTCTTTTTCTACGAATAAGTAACAAAGCTTACAGTAAAAATAGAATAAAATTCAAAATAATTGTTTTTAATTTTGTTTTCCGATTGTAAGTTACGATGTAAGTTTACGATGGCAATCCTGAATAAAAGAAGGTGTCAACATTAATCAAACTAGTAATGAGCTCTACAAGATTTGGATGGAAACGATTCAAGATCAGATAAGAAGATAAGAAGGTGGAAAATAGCTTTAATTTCACATTGACGGAATTTACGAGTTTATGTATAATTTGTATGATAATATTTTCGTCTTCATATCTTCGTGTATGGGTGCCGGAATGTCCGGAAAACATAAAATTTTGTGCTGTTTTACGTAGAGTTGAATTTTGTAAACAAAAAACTTAAAATCTTCATTTCAAAGTGTCACAAAAACAAAAAATCCATGCCGGGCAAGGTGGGACCACCCACCACACCAAAGTGTCACATTTATGTGTTTCAACAAAATACACCTCAAAACGTTTCAAAATTGATTTCAAAGTGTCAAAAAACAAAAAAACCGCCAGCAGTGTGAGGGGCCGCACCACCACACCCCCCTTAATCCATGGAAAATCGTTTTCCTTGCTTTGGCCCCCCTCCCCCCTCTGGCTGAAATCCTGCAGGCGCCCATATGTTTTTGTGAAATAATCTTTGGCATTTTTTAGGCCCAATGTAAAATTTTGTCTTGTTGGAATTTGTGAGATTTCGATGTGTCACTATTAATCCATCCGATCAGAGGTTACCAGGGGGGGGGGGGGGGGTTCAGGTGGGGGGGGGGGGGTAATTTACTCCTGAAGATCACTGAATAGTAGAGGAAAACTCGAGATGTCTAATAAAATTATTTTGTCGGCCCTTCAAGGCATTATTTATAAAATTAAAATAGTGATTACGCATTATAACTTTGATTAGCGATAACTACTACCTTTTTCACCATAAGGTTCCTTTCCTCAGACCACATCACATTACTGTTTGGAAAGTATTATTTACGTTGAGCCAATGACTCGTGCTATTCGGATTGATTTGTTTACATCATTATCGATCGGTTGTGGTTCCCAAAGTATATAGCTAATAGGCAACATACATACTGCGATGTATGTAAAGTTGTCTAACATGCAGGCGCAAGCAAGGGGATGTGCCCTGAGGCGCCAGAAACAACTGTTACAGCCGACTGTACATACAACGCAATGTCAGATCAAATCAAGGTGACCTTCATCATCAGTCGGTCGGTCGAAGAGTCTACTATTTGTCAGAAGACGAGTACCTAGGTATTTGGATGGTCATATCAAAACTCTCGATCGAACCGTTTTATTTGTAGCGTTGAAAATCTAACAATTTAGTTGTTATCAACAACTTCTGTTACGATACAATTGTTTCGATTTGTTTTCAAGTGTTGTGTAAAGCAATATGTTATCTTTTTTCTGCCAAAATTAAAAACTATCGATCGTTTCATTAGTACCGGCTAAAAGGTAACATTTCGTCTGTAAAATGCCAACAATAACATTTTGTCAATCAAACGGTTTCGGTATTCTTCCAATAGCGTTTGTTACGAATCTATAAATAGATTGAAAACTCAAGTGTGCAGTGAAAATTCGGACACAAATTTCTTTCTTGATTGGATATTTTTAATTTTTTAGCATCGCTTGTCCGAAGTATTGAATTTTGTTGCGTCACATGAGGGCTAATTGTAACTAACGCTATAGTTCCCAAGTAAGTTTGGTATTTGATATTTCATTTTGACAATTTAAAAGTTTTGAACGCCTAATTGAGCCTTTTTCTAGTTTAGTAACTGCGAGCCCCCAAAATTCTGTTTTGACCACGAATTGTTTTATTATTGCAACTTTTAACGTGTATTGTCAAATAATTATTTTAATCCATAGAAGTAGAATATTAAAAGTGTACCTAAAGTAAGCGTTGAATGCATATCGGATTATCATTTTGAACACTTAACCTTGAACGCCAAAATGAAGGAAGTAAATAAAAAAAATAAAAAAATTAGCCCTTCGTGGAATCGAACTCACGACCACCAGGGAATGCGCTAGTGAGACGAACAATGTCTGCAGCAGCTGTGTTCTACCTCAAAGAGGAAGAGCGGAACATAAATATTGATAATTTCACTACTTCCGGTGAGAAATGTTTGGTTTTTCTTGAAGTGGAGTGTCTAGCAATGTATTGTCTTTAATGTTGCCAATTTTCATAACTCTAGATGGACCCGTTTGACTTTTATAAAATTTAAAATTTAAAATTGTAATAACTTCCCTTCCGGTTAAAATTTTTCATCGATTTTTGCAAAAGAGAGCATGAGGAGTTAATGTCTATGATTCTGCCAAATTTCAACTCTCTAGACTGAAAGATGCGACCTGTAGACGAGAGCAATCGTAGAGACGTGGGCAGTAAAACTACCTTACTAACTAAACTAACTAACTAACTAGCTGAAAGTGTGATTTTAACATGATTCAGGCCCAATTTTCACCCTGAAGGGATGATCGCAGCCCTTTGAAATTTGGTAGGTGTTGTCAGGTGGCTAAATATACCCGATAACCATGGGTTTTAACTTCCATTTCAAACTGCGTCTATGCGAGCCGATACCCCGAAATCACCACTTAAGCCGTTGCTGTATAAGTCTGTGGAAGTAAGCTCGCCGTTTATAAAAAGTAGACCTCGTACAAGACGGTGCTTGGCAGCGTCGAGCTATCGCCCGACTAGATCTAGATAATTTTTTAGATAGATATTTGTTTATCTATTATCTTATCTAGATAATTTTATAATTGGTTATCTTTATCTTTATCTAGATAAAAATATTGTTGTCTATTGGCAATTATCTAGATAAAAAATATAAAATTCGAAATATGCATTTGTGTGTACCCATGAACATGCACGTAACGAGTGCCTCTAACACTTACCAAACATTATTCCTGTTGTAGGTCGTTTGGAATGTATGGAAAGTTATTATTTTCATATTTGACTTTGCATGAAAACATTTAGTATTTAGGCCAGTGGTACTCAACCTGCGACACAAATTTTTGTGGCCCTCCAGTTGATTGTTTTATAACTTATTAAAAAAATTGTCCACTGTGAAAGTAATATTAAAAATAAAAAAATCGTTTCATTTGAGAGAAATTTTGAGAGTTGTCATGTTAGGACCCACGCATCGGGCTGAAATGTGACGGATGGTTCTTACATTTAGCGTCATACTTGTTGCAATAAAAATTAAGCCAATTAACAATTCCGAAAATTGTAAAAAGTGTTTGGTTTGGCGTGTGAAATATTGTTCGATTCGTTTCCTAATAAACAAAAGACACTGAATGAACCAGAACCAGACCCGTAGGCAACAATTAGAGGGTACCTGCTTCAGTACGTGCATTTTAAAGCCCAAGAATCACTTTAATTGTTAAATTTAAAAAAAAAACGCCCTGAGGGGCTAAAACTGAGGGGCTTCGCCCCCACACCCCCAATGAAAAAGTAGTTCCTACGTGCCTGGAAAGAACCTACCTGATCACGTGAGCATTGTTGTACGTAAAAAATGCGGCCCGCCAACAAAAGCAAATTCGTATTATTGGCCCGCAAGTCAAAAAGGTTGAGTCCACTGAATTACGTTCTATTGTTTAGTAAAAAAATTATCTATTATCTATTACAATTATCTAGATAAATATTTTTTATCTTTATCTATTATCTAGATGATTTTTTGGAATTTTATCTATTATCTTATATCTAGATAAATTTTTGGTGTGTTATCTTTATCTTTATCTAGATAAAAATAAAATGATCTAATCACAACACTGACTATATATTATAAAATCTATAACTGACTTATTCTTGCCATCCCAACTATACCGTGTCACTATCTTACTCTCTGATTTTTGAAACCAACTGTTGCCAACAAATAATCCATTCCTCAAATACATGTCCAACAACTTTTCTCGATTCGATTTCCATATCCATTTGCTCTTAATACTCTTTCATATCCTCTTCTCTCTTGACCAACTCTTGCATTAAAATCTCCAATCAGCATGACGTTTTCTCCAAGTAAATGGCTTTCTAAACATTGCATAAATTGTTCTTTCTCCTCCATTGGCCTGCCAACTTGTGGTGCATATACCTGTATCATTTCATATAATCTTGGCCCTAAATATATTTGCATCTTTATCATCCGATCACTAATATTTTCCACATGGACTTCATTTTGCTTCATCCTTGGACTTAAAATAATTGCCACTCCATTCTTGCCATCTTTGAGACCAGACCAGTGTATATAATACCCTCCTCTCAAATCTTTACCACCTTTTCCTCCCCACTTCGTTTCACTTAACCCAACAATGTCCAACTTTCTCGCTTCCATTTCATCGATTATTTCTTCTAATTTATCATTTAATGTTACCATATTTATAGTCGCAATCTTAATATCTAGTGGAGCGGTCGCTCCACGCCAGCCAAGTTGTACGGCGCGCACACTCTCATTTAAAAAGGCTGGAGCAAACCCACTTTTACTGTAAGCATCAAAGTGGCATTTTCGGCCTACTGGATCTTAAAATTGGGAAATCTCACATTAATGCGAAATATCTTCATTTCGAGCTATGGCCCACCCCACCACATATACCAAATTTGGGAATAATAGGTTACGCCCTTTGCGAGCTAGAGGGCCGTGAAAATCGTGTTTTAGGGCGGTTTTCATAATCAGTAATAATCTCAGTAGTAGTAGTAGTAGTAGTAGTAGTAGTAGTAGTAGGCTGGAGCTCAAATCCGGTAAACAGGCCACAGCCTAAACGGCTGAACCGATTGATCTCACATTTTTACCACGTGTGCACTTTTGGCGTCTGATTTGCCCTCCCCCCTTTGACTTTTTTTGTGCCGCCATTTTGAAACCGGAAGTGACATCATATCTCAACAACGGCTAAACCGATTGGAACGAAAATAGCGCCAAACGATTCGGACGGTCATCTTTATGGATTATCAATAGCAACAGACTAAAAATTTTGTTAACGAAACCGGAAATGACGTCATGAAATTTGAAATTCATCGATTGGCATTTCGGCAACAAATTTGATCCAATTATTTTGATATTTATGTAACGTATGTACTTTTGATATCTCATTTGACTTGTTATAAAACCAACAGAAAGCCGCCATTTTGCAACCGGAAGTGACATCATATCTTAGTAACGTCTTAATAGATTTGAAAGAAACCAGCGCTAAACAATTTAGACGGTAAACTTTATGTATTATCATCAATAATATTTGCAGTTTCCTATACTGAAACCGGAAATGACGTCACACATTTTAAAAATCTCACAAATTTACATTTTGATGCAATAAATATACTATTTGAGACAGCTTATAATAAGCCGGAGTGGAGGCCGTGACTTGACATAGTGGAAGAAAGGTGCAGGTCCACCTTTTAATTCAGTTTCTCTTGATTTATAATAATTTCGTTTGTCTGATGCATATCATTCTCTTCTGCCGTCTGTGGTGAGTTTTTTCATCCATAATTTTTAAGATTGTGATGAGTGTATGAGAAGATATCAGTTGAAATGAAATGCTGTGAGATGAAACTTTTGATTATGAGAAAACAAGATTATTGAACAAGGCACATAGATCGCTTTTTCGATGGAAGAACGAGATCAGCCTCCTGAATCTTCACTAGTTCAAGGTCAAATATCTCAAACTAGTCATACAATAATATGTCCAAACTGCACTGCTTCGTTTCCATCTGATTCAAAAGTGAATTTTCTTGATCACTTTGAGACGTGCACTGAAATATCAGACGATGGTAATCACCAGTCTTCCTTGCGAGGACCTGAGTTTCAAGAATGCCCATATTGTGACAAGTCCTTCATTCGTGTCAAGACGCATATCACTAGATGTCACAAGAATGAACTTGAAGTTACCGATAACACCGTATTGCCAAATCATAACGTACAAGTTGTTATAGATTCATCAACTCAGATGGCAGAAGAAGAAGACATGACTGGCAAACCTCAATGCTCACATTGTAATAAATGGTTTAAAAGTGTGCGAATCCACATTTTTAGAGCCCACCCGGACATTCATAGAGATCTTGTAGCTTCAAAATATACGCAGCAAGTTACGGGCATTGGTGTTGAATCACACTTAGAAACTTGGCTTCACGAAGCTAACAAAGCCGAGCTTTTAAATTCCCAGTATGAAGTTTATAAAGCTAATTGATGTCAAAACGGTCAACAATTCAAACGTGGAGGTGGAGTACTCATCGCAGTGTCCTGAAAAGCTACCATCATCTGTCACGAGAAGAGACATCGAAGCTCTGAGAGAATCTCTTGCCCTGGTAGAAAACGCCATGAAGAGGAATGATAACGTTGTTCGATGTGGGGATTTCAATCTGCCCCAAGTCTTCTGGCTTCCTCAACAGACTTCCTCAACATTCTAAATGTCTACAATCTGCATCAGTAACGGTCATCACTTAGATCTCCTGTTTTACAACTCTCCACTTTTACCCTTTTACTCTTTAATGTGTCTTGTTTATTCATATTTATATTTATTGTGTCTTATGTAACTTCTTTAATCATAGTTTAAAAATATTTGTTTTTGTTATGTTTAAATCCCACTTGTGGAAAACTTGTATTCTGTTGGCGATTTCAAATAAAATGAAAAAAATGAAATGAATGAAAATGTAATCATGTTTAAATTATAATTCAAGAGGTCAGTGATTTCAGCAGCCATTTTGAAACCGGAAGAAACGTGTAATATCTCGAAAACTGGTTGACATATCGGTATGAAAATAGCGCCAAACGATTCGGAAGGCCATCTCTATGGAATAGGAACAGTCAAACTAGAATTTTCCTATTTATGAGACCGGAAATGACGTCATTCAAGTTTATAAATTATTATAATCCCCTCCTATACAATAAATACTTATTCAGAAAGCTTAAAATTATACACATCATTTATAGTTATAAATTCTATGTGGCAGTGCAGAAAGTTCAGCAGCCATTTTGAAAACCAAAGTGTTGCCATATCTCGAAACTGGGTTGACCGATTGGAATGAAACCTTTGCTATTATTCATGAGAATAACTAAATTGTAAAGGGTGATTTTTTTAAAGGATTTAGTAATTGTTCATTTGATATGTGTCACACATAAGTTGTAAGAATAAACTAAAAAAAGTAGTGATATCCCCATAAAAAACACTCCGTGTAAAAATACCACCCAAGTCTCTTCAACTTAAAAAAAATTCGGCACTGAAAAGGAGTGATATCAAAAAATGAGCCAAGTCAATGATCTTCCAACATTTTTACCCGACCTTTGAAATAACAAAATCAAAACCACCAAGAAAGAAATACTGAAAAAAGACTTGGCGCGTCGTTTTTTTAAAGGTCCTACAGCCTCATGCTCTGCAGAAGTTGCGTCCGCAAGTAGATATTTGCGGATGTCAGTCCTCAACACCACAAGAGCGTGAGATAATAATCTTATGGACCGAATCCAGTAGACTCTGGACACTTGCGGCGATAAAGGCTGCAAGAACCTACTCACCTACATAATAAAAAAATTGAGTTTCAAACAATTTTAATATGAAAACTACATATAAATAGAACAGAAAGTTCCCTTGTACGTGCAAGCGTATTTTCCTATATCGTATTTGAAAAGAAAATCTTTTTCTACTAAGTCTTCACAACAGAGGTTTGTCATTATCTCAGTAATCCAGAGTTTATCGGACACTAATCCTGCACTGATTCCACCGCGTACTTCACATAGTGCACTGATAGTTTTTACGACATCCTTTTCAATGTCCATCAAGGTATTCCATTCTTGAACGTAACTAGTCACCATTTCCAGTAGATTGTCTAGGTTAGAGTGTGTAAAATACAATGACATAAATTACAAATTATATCAAAATAATTGATATTTTATATGCAGTAAGTTAAAATTGAACTTTTTACAACATTCGCTCGTGTTGAACATAATAGATTATATTATTATTACTTATTATTACTATGATGTATGAATAAATTGTACCTACCGGTAGGAATTCCCAGGAACTAGGTTATTCTTTTATCAACAATTGCATAGACCTCCTGAATATTTATGACGAATCAAGGGCTGCGATCACGATCTCTTCATTACGTTTTAAAAGACAAGTTTATGGAAATCAACAGGTATCAATATAGGTGAGTACTTGTAGAATAGAACCTTTAAAAAAACGACGCGCCAAGTCTTTTTTCAGTATTTCTTTCTTGGTGGTTTTGATTTTGTTATATCAAAGGTCGGGTAAAAATGTTGGAAGATCATTGACTTGGCTCATTTTTGATATCACTCCTTTTCAGTGCCGGATTTTTTTTTAAGTTGAAGAGACTTGGCTGGTATTTTTACACGGAGTGTTTTTTTTATAGGGATAATACTTACTTGCCTTCTTTCCATCTTTACTGAGACTGCACCTTTCTTTCCAGTTATGACCTTGTCTTCCACCCAATTTTCCATCCTCTTTCGTTTTCCCAACTCTGGTCACACTTTCGTTTTCCAGACCCATCGTGTCCGAAAAACCAATGGTCTGCGAAAAATTGTCTGTGTTGACATTCCTTGCCTTTCTGTGCTTGACACGTTTTCTTCCGTTTCTGCACCATTTGTTTCTCTGACGTTTTCGTTACATTGCCCCTCAGCTGATATTTGAACTTGAATAATCATGTCCAAATCGACCAACTCTATCCCTTCATCTTCACAAAGTGCTCGTATTTCTTCTTGAATATTAGTACTTGATGACACTAGCTTACAAAAGCTGATATTTAAAGTCTTAAAAACAGATTCGCCTTTTTGAATAACACGGCTAGATCTGCTAGCCGGTTTTTTGTATTTGACTTATTCCAAGTAATGTCATTTCCTACTCTGAGAATAATTGACTCGGGTACATCCTTCAGGTCACCATTACTCCAGTCACATTAGACCGAAAAGGGGCGTAACCTCAAAGTAATTGCAACAAAAAATTTTTTTCGCAAATTTTTATCGGGACCATGTATATATGTACCAAAAAAAAGTCTACCGATTTTCGAGCCGCCATTTTGTTTTTATTAGGGGTTGATTAAAAATCAATTAATTATTTTTAATTAACGCAATTGATACATTTATATCAGATGACAATGTTTTTTATTCATAAACAATGTGTTTTACATCATATAAAAAAAATCAAGACGATCAAAGAAACCCTTCTATGTATAATAAAATTTGGGGTAATTTACCCCCAAAAATATTAAAATGGCCACAGGGGCTAAACTAATTGACTTACAGACTTCGTTTTTTTACTGAAATGATCCTTTGACTGTAAGCTACAACATACTTAAAGTCTACTCACATAGAATAATTAGGACGACCGTAATTAATTTCCACTTACTTTGAGGTCAAAAGCTAAAGTGACCGGAGTACATCATGAATCTTCCACATGAGCTCCTTGATCTAAATTCCTGGATCTAGTGGAGCGGTCGCTCTACGCCAGCCAAGTCAAGTCGTACGGCGCGCGCACACTCTCATTTAAAAAGGCTGGAACAACCCACTTTTACAGTAAGCATCAAAGTGGCATTTTCGGCCTACTGTATCTTACAATTGGAAAATCTCACACTTTTGCAAAATATCTTACTTTCGAGCTATGGCCCACCCGACAACATATACCAAATTTGGGAACAATAAGTTACGCCCTTTGCGAGCTAGAGGGCCGTGAAAACAGTGTTTTAGGGCGGTTTTCATAATCAGTAATCTCAGTAATAGTAGTAGGCTGGAGCTAAAATCCGGTAAACAGGCCACAACCAAAACGGCTGAACCGATTGATCTGAAATTTTTGCCACGTGTGCACTTTTGGCGTCTGATTTGACCTTGCTCCCTTGACTTTTTTGTGCCGCCATTTTGAAACCGGAAGTGACGTCATATCTCGCCAACAGCTGGACCGATTGGAACGAAAGTTGCGCCAAACGATTCAGACGGTCATCTATATGCGTTATCATTAGCAAAAGACTAAACATTATGTTAAAGAAACCGGAAATGACGTCATGAAATTTGAAATACATCGATTGGCATTTCGGCAACAAAGGTTGATCCGATTATTTTGATACCGGAAGTGACATTATATCTCAATAACGGCTAAAAAGATTTCAACGAAACAAGCGCAAAACAATTTAGACGGTCAACTTTATTGAGCGAGCGTAGCGAGCGTCACCAGTCACCACGGTACTCTTATGGCACTTTCTCTGTGTGTGTGTGTGTGTTTTTTTTTGTGGTCACACCCCAGGTTAAACCGCTCAAGCAATCAATCTGAAATTTTGTACACATACTAACTTACTCTATGCGGTCCCTGGGATCGTTTTTGAACGGGATTCCGTGATTCGTTTAAATTTAAAAAAAAAATCTTTCGATTGGTTTGTTTTATCAATTTGAAATTTTGACAAGTCATTACCACTAACATTTTACCCAATCATACAAAGTTTCAGCCAAATCCTCCCATTGGTTAAAATTTAAAAAAATCTTTCATATGATTTTTGAAATTTTAACTATAGAACCGTATGACCGATCAACTTAAAACTTTGCATGGTCATCGGGACCAACATTATCTGTATTTTTGACAATTCTCAGACTTATCTGTGTTTAAATCCAAAAGTTAATGACATTTTACTGACATTTTGCGTGTTATCTGTCAAATTTCTCGAAAATGTTGATCACGGCTACTTCGACACTTTATATAGTTCCAAGGTTGTTAGAGCAGAAACTTTCAAACGTATGAAACTGATATGACCGTTCAACAGATCGTCTAATATTGTGTAAGTACACACACTTTTATCATATGAGTGGTCCCAGGTATATTTTTTTAAATATATGCTATGATTTTTGAATTTTAACAAGGAACATTTTTATCATAAAGGTTCAATCGATCAACTTAAAACTTTGCATGGCTATTGGGACTAATACTTTAGGAATATTTGGAGATTTTTATACCTACAAGTCTGACGAATTTCAAGAATTATTGGCTTTTAATGATATTTTCGATAGACATATTTTCGGTTCGAGGTGTTGCGCGTGTCCGTGCTCGCTCATCAACACGTTATACAGAGCGTTTTCCTAGTGTATTATCATCAATAATATTTACAGTTTCCCATACCGAAACCGAAAATGACGTCACACATTTTAATAATCTCACAAATTTACATTTTGATGCAATAAATATACTATCCCCATAAAAAACGCTCTGTGTAAAAATACCAGCCCAGTCTCTTCAACTGAAAAATAAATAATGAAATCAAAAATTCTGCACTGAAAAGTGGTGATATCAAAAAATTTGCCAAGTCACAACTTTATTTGAAAATCCAAAAATACTTGGCGCATCGTGTACATATAAAAAGTTGATAAGTAAAGGCCAGATATGAAATATGCCTACATCAAATATACATCTATACATATAATATAAATATATAATGCCTTAAAAAACGATGCGCCATTTTTTTTTGATTTTCAAATAAAGTTGTGACTTGGCAAATTTTTTTTTTCAGTGCAGAATTTTTAGATTTCATTATTTTTTTTTAGTTGAAGAGACTGGGCTGGGTTTTTTACACGGAGTGTTTTTATGGGAATATCACTGCTTTTTTTAGTTTATTCTTTTTGTACTGTATATATTTATTATTAGCTTACATAAGCCAGTTTGCTTACACTAATTACATAGAAGTAACAAGTAAAATATCTCTTCTAATTATCTACCCATAAAAACACTCCGTGTAAAAATACCAGCCAAGTCTCTACAACTAAAAAAAAGCTATGAAATCTTAAAATTCTGCACTGAAAAGTAGTGATATCAAAAAATGAGCCAAGTCAAAACTTTATTTGAAAATCAAAAAATACTTGGCGCATCGTATACTATATTATAAATAATTTAGAAGTACAGTCCAGATATAAAATATACATAGAATATACCTATAATGCCCTAAAAAACGATGCGCCAAGTATTTTTTGTTTTTCAAATAAAGTTTTGACTTGGCTCATTTTTTGATATCACTACTTTTCAGTGCAGAATTTTAAGATTTCATAGCTTTTTTTTTAGTTGTAGAGACTTGGCTGGTATTTTTACACGGAGTGTTTTTTTATGGGGATATCACTCCTTTTTTTAGTTTATTCTTAAAATTTGTGACACAAATCGATTGAACAATTTCTAAATCCTGTAAAAAAAATCGCCATTTACAATTTGGTTACTACTAATAAAAATCTGCTACATATTTGTTTAAATGGTCTTTCATGAATAATAGCAAAGGTTTCATTCCAATCGGTCAACCCAGTTCCGACTTCCGAGATATGGCAACACTTCGGTTTTCAAAATGGCTGCTAAACTTACTGCACTGCCACATAGAATGTATATCTACAATTAATGTGTATCATATTAAACTTTCTGAATATGTATACATTGTATAGAATGGGGATTATAATATTTTTAAATTGGAATGACGTCATTTCCGGGCTCATAAATAGGAAAATTCTAGTTTGACTGTTCCTATTCCTTAGAGATGCCCTTCCGAATCGTTTAGCACTAGTTTCATACCGATCTGTCAACCAGTTTTCGTGATACGACGATACTTCCGGTTTCAAAATGGCTGCTGAAAATATCTCTGACCCCTTGAATTTTAATTTAAACATGATTACACCTTATTATAAGCTGTCTCAAATAGTATTTATTGTATACAAATGTAAATTTGTGAGATTTTTAAAAAGTGTGACGTCATTTCCGGTTTTGATATAGGAAACTGCAAATATTACTGATGATAAATCTAAATCGTTTAGCGCTGGTTTCGTTCAAATCTGTTTAGCCGTTTTTGAGATATGATGGCACTTCCGGTTTCAAAATGGCGGCTTCCGGTTGGTTTTATAACAAGTCAAATGAGATATCAGAAGTACATACGATACATAAATATCAAAATAATCGGATAACCTTTGTTGCCGAAATACCAATCGATGTATTTCTAATTTTATGACGTCATTTCCGGTTTCGTTAACATAATTTTTATTCTTTTGCTAATGATAACCTATATATTTGACAGTCTGAATCGTTTGGCGTAAATTTCGTTCTAATCGGTCCAGCCGTTGACGAGATATGACGTCATTTCCGGTTTCAAAATGGCGGCACAAAAAAAGTCAAGGGGGCGAGGGCAAATCAGACGCCAAAAGTGCACACGTGGTAAAAATTGGAAATCAATCGGTTCAGCCGTTTAGGCTGTGGCCTGTTTACCGGATTTGAATTCCAGGAGGATACTACTAAAATTATTATTATTATTATGATGAAAACCGCCCTTAAACACGGTTTTCACGGCCCTCTAGCTTGCAAACGGCATAACCTATTGTTTTCAAATTTGGTTTATGATGTAGGGTGGGCCATAGCTCGAAATTAAGATATTTCGCAACTATGTGATATTTCTCAATTTTAAGATCCAGTAGGCCGAAAATGCCACTTTGATGCTTACAGTAAAAGTGGGTTTGCTCCAGCCTTTATATGAGAGTGTGCGCGCCGTACGACTTGGCTGGCGTGGAGCGACCGCTCCACTAGATATACTATCTTAACTTTCCATGCAAAATCAAGTCATTAAATTTGCTCTTAAAATTTAAAACACTATCACACATCCTAACTTCTAGTGGTATTTTATCATACATTTTGATTCCATCATTAAATATTGAAGATGCCCATTTTTTGCTTTTTACATCTTTTCTATAGCTAGCCATTTGAACTGCACTTCGCGTCTTAATATTATGGACACTTCCAACACATTCTATTTTACTACAGAGGTAATCGGGCATCATTCCTTTTCTAATTTTAAATATGAAAACTAATACTAACTAACAACAAAATAGAGTCATGAACATTTAACCACTTTAACATATCCAACATAACAACAATTGGCACATCTCTTCTACACCTCAAGATACTGCGCATGGCCTTATTTTGCAGTACCTGCAATTTACATATATCATTTTTGTTGGCCTGATATAAAATAGTGGAACCATACTCAAAATGAGGTTTGATTATTTTATTGTATATCATAATCCTAATCCATAATGATACATTATTTCCTATTCTCCGTAGATAACCCACTTTCTTTCCAATTTTTTTTGTAATATACTCCATATGCAATTTGAAATCAAGTTTTTCATCTAAAACTAAACCTAAATACTTAAAACTACTTACTATTTCAATATCTTCACTGTCCATTTGCATATTAACTGCTCCATTTACATTTTTATTAAAGTACTTTCCTACACCTACAAACATTCCTTTAGACTTGGACACATTCAACTTAAGCTTATTTATTTTCAGATATTGTGAAAAATCTTCCAACTCTTTGCTCATTATATTACCCATCACATCAATATTATTTCCTGCCACAGATAATACCGTGTCATCGGCATACATGTTTATAATGTAATTCTGCTACAAACACTTATATCATTAAGATATATAACAAATAATAATGGGCCTAAAACCGATCCCTGAGGCACCCCATGAACACAGTCTTCCACTTCAGATATTGCATTACCAAATCTTATTTTTTGTTTTCTTGCATTTAAATAATCCTTGATCCATGCTAACACTTCACCCTCCACTCCATACATATATTCCAACTTTTTAAGTAATCTATCAACATTAACTGTATCAAACGCTCGCTTTAAATCTAAAAATACAATGAGTTTTGACAATCCCTTATCCATATCCTCTAACCACTTGCTAATAACATTTTGCACAGCTGTCTCACAAGAATGTCTTTTTCTGAAACCCGCCTGGTTTACAGCCATTATTTTATTGTCATCAAAATATTTATAAAGTATTTATGAACTATTTATAAAGTACTTGTGTGACACATATCAAATAAACAATACTAAATCCTGTAAAAAAATTCCCATTTACAATTTGGTTACACCTAAAGAAAAACTGCGAATGGTGCTTATGATATTCTTTAAATGATCTTTCATGAAGATTAGGCTGGGCCGATTGTAACAAAACTTAAGCTATTCTTCTTGGATAATCATTTTAATCTTATACCAAAAGCAACTTTTCTTAGTACGTATCCAAATCGGTTGAGGCTTATTTTTTTTAAAGAAATTAGTCCTTCTTCCTCCGACATGTGCTACAAGCTGTATGAATAAAATAACAAAAGAAGTGATATTCCAGAAAAAAAAACACTCCGTGTAAAAAAGGTAGCCAAGTCTCTTTACTTTAAAAAAATTCAACACCGAAAAGGAGTGATATCAAAAAAGGAGCCTAGTCAATGACATTTCCAAATATTTTATCGTATTTTTGAAATAAAAGAATGAACACCGAGAAATACTTTACAAAAGGACTTAGCGCATAGTTTTTTTAAAGACATTTTTCTATTCATAAGCATGCTATTTATATACATCCATCATTAAGAATTTTTAGAATAATAGGGAAACATCTTTCAATTATATAATATCTAGTGGAGCGGTCGCTCCACGCCAGCCAAGTCGTACGGCGCGCGCACACTCTCATATAAAGGCTGGAGCAAACCCACTTTTACTGTAGGCATCAAAGTGGCATTTTCGGCCTACTGGATCTTAAAATTGGGGAATCTCACATTGTTGGAAAATATCTCAATTTCGAGCTATGGCCCACCCTACAACATATACCAAATTTGGGAACAATAGGTTACGCCCTTTGCGAGCTAGAGGGCTGAGAAAACCGTGTTTTAGAGCGGTTTTCATAATAATAATAATAATAATAATAATCTCAGTAGTAGTAGTCTCCTGGAATTCAAATCCGGTAAACAGGCCACAACCTAAACGGCTGAACCGATTGATCTCACATTTTTACCACGTGTGCACTTTTGGCGTCTGATTTAACCTTCACCCCATGAATTTTTTGTGCCGTCATTTTGAAACCGGAAGTGACGTCATATCTCGTCAACGGCTAGACCGATCGGAACGAAATTTGCACCAAACGATTCAGACGGTCAACTATATGGATTATCAGTAGCAAAAGACTATACATTATGTTAATGAAACCGGAAATGACGTCATGAAATTTGAAATACATCGATTGGCATTTCGGCAACAAAGATTGATCCGATTATTTTGATATTTTTGTAACGTATGTACTTTTGATATCTCTTTGACTTATTATAAAACCAACCGGAAGCCGCCATTTTAAAACCGGAAGTGACATCATATCTCAATAACGGCTAAATAGATATGATCGAAACCAGCGCTAAACAATTGAGACGGTCAACTTTATGTATTATCATCAATAATATTTGCAGTTTCCCATACCGAAACCGGAAATGACGTCACACATTTTAAAAATCTTACGAATTTACATTTTGATACAATAAATATACTATTTGAGACAGCTTATAATAAAATGTAATCATGTTTAAATTATAATTCAAGGGGTCAGTGATTTCAGCAGCCATTTTGAAACCGAAAGTAACGTCATATCTTGAAAATTGGTTGACTGATCGGTATGAAACTACCGCCAAACGATTCGGAAGGTCATCTCTATGGAATAGGAACATTCAAACTAGAATTTTCCTATTTATGAGACCGGAAATGAAGTCATTCAAATTTAAAAAATTAATATAATCCCCTCCAATATAATAAATACATATTCAGAAAGCTTAAAATGATACACATAATTTATAGATATACATTCTATGTGGCAGTGCAGTAAGTTCAGCAGCCATTTTGAAAACCGAAGTGTTGCCATAATATCTCGGAACTCGGTTGACTGATAGGAATGAAACCTTTGCTATTCTTCATGAAAGATCATTTAAAGCAAATATATAGTACCATACGCAGAATTTCATTTTTTTTATTTATTTTTTTATTTTTTTTTAGTCACACAGATACACACAGTACATTATTACAAAAAATACATCAAACAAAATCCTGCAAAGCCATGCAGGCTTATCTGCAGGTGTATATCATAAAAGAAAAATTAACAATACAAATAATGCGGTGTGACAACACAAGAAAAATACAAGATCAAAAAAAAAAAAAAACTCCCACAACAATAATACGCACCAATGCCGTAGTGAAACAACAAAATAAATCTAGACTCTATTATTATACAATGAATTATTACCAACGAGCAATCTGTCACAGCTTTTATAGAAGATCAGCAAAAATAAAATTAACAATTGAAAAGAAACCAATTTTTTAACTCGCGTTTAATTTCAGCATATTTGTTTAAATTCTTTAAGTTATCAGGGATTAAATTTAAAATATTCGGAATGTTAACAGCTAACTGCCTCTTACCATATTTGTTGGTATAGTTGGGGACTGTGTAAGTTATATGAGTTTGAGCTCTAGTATTTTTTGAGTGTACAAATAAATTCCTAAATTCAGGACAATAATAATGTTTTAAAATCAATCTGTACTTGAAAAGCTGTAAAAAAGGCAACAGATTAGCAAACTTATATAATTGATCAATTGAAGCCTTGTGCAATTTAATATGGGGTGGAGCAATTGTTCTTATCATCTTATTTTGAAGGAATTCTATACGTTTAACATGGCCAGCAGTAGCATTTCCCCACGCCAAGATTCCATACAGTAATGAAGATTCAGCAAGAGCACAATACACAGATCTGATAATTTCAAATGGTAATATAAATTTAAGTTTGTATAAATGAAAAGAGCATATTCGCAATCGATTACAGAGAATGTCAATGTGTGGCTTCCAGCTGAAATGGCGGTCAAGTAACACACCTAAGTAAACATAAGTGCTCACAATGACAATTTCATCCTCACATTGACAACATGTTGATCCGCAACTCATTAAGTGTAGACAAGAAGATGTATGGAATTTAACCTGTACAGGAGAATCAATACTAGAGTTGAAAGGTGAACACAAATGCATTATTTTTGTTTTACTTGAATTAATGATTAAATCGTGATCATGACTCCATTGCAATACCCGCGTAAAGTCCTCCTTTAGATATTGATTAGCAATTGAAAAATTTTTATGAACAGATAACAATACAGTGTCATCCGCATACATATAAATCTTACACTTTGAGATTACTCTGAACAAAGAATTCACATACAATAAGTACAAAATGGGACCTAAAATTGAACCTTGGGAAACACCGGTCGAAATACTTTTAATATCACTAGAAAAGTTATCAATCCTAACAAAAAACTTTCTACCCTCTAAGTAATTAATGAACCAAGACAATAATTGCCCTCTAATTCCAGCACTTTCAATAGCGAGAACCAATTTTCCATGATTTAAGGTGTCAAAAGCCTTAGCATAGTCTATAAATAAAGCTAAAACATTCATATTATTATCTTGCTTAGAGTTAACTAAATCAGAAAAGGACAGCAGAAGATCCGATGTGCTCTTCCCCTTTTGAAATCCATATTGCATGTTATTAATTATTTTATGATCCTCTAAATATTTAGTCAAATTTATAGCAACACATCGCTCCATTATTTTCTCAACAGCCGGCAACAACGAAATAGGTCTATAATTTACATATTGCATGTGACTGCCTTTCTTGTAAATCGGCTTAACTACAGAAACTTTTAAATTTTTAGGGACTAAACCAGTTTTAATGCTAACATTAACTAAATGTGCTAAAGTTGGACTAATTTCATCTACAATATTTTTTAAATCAGACACTCTTATTCCCTCAAATCCTGGCTTCTTGTTACTATCAGATTTATTTATAATATCCTTAATATCAGCTCACGTGATAGTTGGCATACGCATTGATCGATTAGCAGATGAAAGAGAGAAGTTAGATAACGTGCAAATATCACAACTATGCAATATTTTAGTCACTTCCGTAATGAACGTGTCCGCAAATTCATTAACTATTGTATTATTATTATTATATGTTTTACCAAGATATCTTCTAATCACTTCATCAACCGAAAGCTTCCGCAGCTTAGATTATATATCACTAATTACTTTCCATGTACCCTTTGCGTCCCTACTCGTTTCTACCAACTGTTGTTTATAATAGAGCTCCCTACTGCGAATTATTTCCTTGTTTACTAGATTCCTAAATTTTCTGTACTCTGCTCTATACATCGTTTTAAGAAGGTTGGAACAATTTTTCCATCGTCGAAATAGCTTATCCCGCTCCTTCACCATTTGTATCAATTCATTTGACATCCATTTTTTAATTGGTCTCGACTTCTTGAAGGTGTTAGAACTTTCAGAGCAACATGCATCATAACTAGTTTTAAAAATATCTTCTATACAATCATAAATCCTATCCCCATCTTGCTCTAATATAATATTTTTCCAATTAACCTCCTTCAATATCCTAATTAATTTTTTCTCTTGAAAATATTTACTACTAGTATTGTTTAATTCCGGTTCTATTATGAGTTAACCAAATTGTCAATGGCGACTATTTTTAAAGGATTTAGTAATTGTTCAATCGATATGACGTCACAAGTTCTATGAATAAACTAAAAAAAGGAGTGATATCCCCATAAAAAACACTCCGTGTAAAAAAAACAGCCAAGTCTCTTCAACTAAAAAAAATTATGAAATCAAAAAAATTCTGCACTGAAAAGTAGTGATATCAAAAAATGGGCCAAGTCAAAACTTTATTTGAAAATCAAAAAATTACTTGGCGCATCGTTTTTTTAGGGCATTATAGGTATACTATATGTATTATGTATATTTGATGTATATTTTCTATCTGGTCTATACTTCTAAACTATGTATAAACGATGCGCCAAGTATTTTTTGATTTTCAAATATAGTTTTGACTTGGCCCATTTTTTGATATCACTACTTTTCAGTGCAGAATTTTTTTTAATTCATAATTTTTTTTAGTTGAAGAGACTTGGCTGTTTTTTTACACGGAGTGTTTTTTATGGGGATTTTACATACTTACAGTAAAATATTTTCTATTTGAATATGTACGCTGTCGCTATGAAACTTGTTGCCTATGTTTTCTATAAATACACAATAGTTATCTTCGTAAAATTGTTTCGTGGTCAACATAATTAAGTCTCATGCGTTATACCTTCTCATCATGAAATAAATTTATATTAATCCACATTTTATAACAATACATTTCACAAAGTACACAGTCACATTGTATTTCTATTTAAAAAATTAACTTCGTACACTTGACACTTCAAAAATATATAAAAGTGTTCCATAGATAGTTAGTAATTATTTGACAACGTTTCATGATTTCCTTCAGTCAATTTCAAATTATGAAAAGATACCCTTCTAATATCACCATATTAACAGTACTGCAAGAATATATTGACTGAGTTCACTTCCAATTGTTATTTAATTCTTCCACCCTTATATTACTTATCAATTACAGCATGAAATCTTTCTACTATCGCCATTGACAAAACTATAAAATAGCCATTACTAAAAGTAGTTTGATTGATAGATTCTGGCTCTAATAGAAAGAGGAAAATTTACCTATAATTGTAAATTTCTTGCTTCTTTTAGGATCGAATGATGTCTTTAAAAAAACGATGCGCAAAGTCCTTTTGTAAAGTATTTATCGGTGTTTATTCTTTTATTTCAAAAATACGATAAAATATTTGGAAATGTCATTGACATGGCTCCTTTTTTGATATCACTCCTTTTCGGTGTTGAATTTTTTTAAAGAAAGAGACTTGGCTGCCTTTTTTACACGGAGTGTTTTTTTCTGGGTTTTGAATTATCATAAAACTTGAAAAGAACGAACACAGAATATCTAGTGGATTGTTGAAATGTCCTTTCACCATAACACTGTAAATGCCAAAGATTCTGGAAATCTCAACCTGGAATGTCGTAACCAATGTTGTGACTAAGCAAGATAAAATTATCTAGATAATAATTATCTAAATAGATATTTTTTATATTTTATTTTATTTATTTATTTATTTCTTATAGGTGTCTTATCTAGATAATTTTATAATTGGTTATCTTTATCTATATCTAGATAAAAAATATTGTTATCTATTGGCAATTATCTAGACTAGGAAAACGCTTGGTGTAACGCGTTGATGAGCGAGCACCGACACGCACGACATCGCCAATCATAGCACGATCCATTCAATCAAAGATAACTAACTATACATTATTTATTACCAATTTTCCTTGCAACTTTTCATAAACACTCTGGATCAATTAAATAACAGATTATTGTACTGATATTTTTCCATCAATCTCTTTGGACAGATAGTCAAACACTTAAAACAGCAATAAGTCTGTAAATTCTTGACCGATTGGGCTGGAAATGTGTAAAATATGATGCTATCTATTCAAAACGTTGTTTTCATAACTGTGAAACACAATCCATATCGTAAAATAAATTATTTTAGATAAGGTATACCTATACCTATACCTATGCTGCATTCTTGTAAGCCACTATTTGCTAATCTTGAAATCCTTACGTTGCCTTAAATGTATATTTATGCTGTAGTTATGTTCATTTTTAAAAATCACGAACTTTTAAACATTGTCTTAAACACCAACGGCGACTGGCATGACCACCAAACGAGGCAGAGGAATGTTTTGCGGCTTCCTCGCCATAGGACAGAGGTGGCTAAGAAGGCCCCCGATGGGCATTAAATTTAACAATAAATTGCCTGCCGACATAAAAAACTGTAATAGTAAGCTTGCTTTTAAATATCAACTCAAACAGTTTTTAGTTCGTAACTCATTTTATTCGATCGACGATTTTCTCAATATGAATTAATTGTGCATGCGCTTTTTGAATGTAAACATTTTTGTGTTGTATTGTAAATGTATGACGTGTCCAATAAGATTAGATTAGTTTGGTTTAATGGCGCGTCCAGGACGAGGTTATATTGCGCACATTATTTGTTATATTTAACTTTGTTGATCATAATTGGAGGGCAAGGGGAGGGGGTCGACCTAACGGACCCGATCCGGGGGAGTCCAGCACTGGTGGGAAGGCCAGGCCGGAATGGGGACGGACCGGGGGGTGTGAGGATTCGGGCCGACTGAACCCGATTTCAGGGGGATCACCATCTCGAGGGGAAAGGTCGGCCCGAGGGGACCGCAAATTCACGGGAGGGCATGGTTAGGCCGACCCTGGCTGCTCTTGGTCTGGGCCTCACCACTGATCTGTCCGGCATGGGTAGCCCTTACACATGAGCAAAATATGCTCGCCGGCGTAGCTGCAATGGATCATTGGCCAACACAAACCCCACCACCGCGATAAGGTGACAGCCGTCGGGGGGACGTGTCCAATATTATGTATGTAATCACAAGGACAAAATAAAACAAATATCAAATATCAATATGTATATGAAATACCTACATTACATTTTGACTACATTATGTATTGCAATATGATCCACTAAGAAAAGAATCTGTCTTACATCGATATTGAGAATAGCCATCTATAAACTTTGCTTTGCTACATAGAGCAACCCAGAATGCAGTGGAATTTCTGTTTTGAAATGTCATTTCTGACAGTTATTAAAACTGTCAATAAGTGCATCTATGTTCTTGACTGGTAGGGCTGAAAATTTGTAAAATAAGAGAAAATGTTGGTCTGAATGACCTTGCAAAATATGAGTTTGATTGATCAGATTAATCGAAGACCATTTGATAGGTCAAATGGTGGTGTGGCTATAGGCCGTTTTAAATTAAGTATACAAATGTCAGTAAAATGTCTATTACTCTTGAAGCTCATTACAGATTTGTAAAAAATCACTTATAATGCTGGTACACATGACCTTGCAAAATTTGGTGATGATCGGTCAAACTATTGCAGTTATATACACAGAGTTTCCTTCATCCCCATTGCCAAGCTAACTATAACTACACATCAAGTTTCCGATGCAACCAATGGAGCGAACTTGCTGAAAATTATTTTGACCATAACGAGAATAGTAATTAAAGTTGTGTGAAAAAATTGGCCTGATCCATTACTTCGTTTGGCAGGAGACGCCAAATACACAAATAAACACACACAAAAAAAAAACAGAGATTCGAGCCATAAGTTTCAAGTGGAGACGCTCGCTACGCTCGCTTGATAATAAATATAAAATTCAAAATATACGTTTGTGTGTAGTACCTACCCATAAAAAACACTCCGTGTAAAAATACCAGCCAAGTCTCTTCAACTAAAAAAAAAATAGAAGAAATCTAAAAATTCAGCACTGAAAAGTAGTGATATCAAAAAAAGGCCAAGTCAAAACTTTTAAAAATTACTTGGCGCATCGTGCATATAAATAGTATAGAAGTAGGTCGGTAATCAAATATACTCATCTATACATAAAATATATCTATAATCCCATAGAAAAACGATGCGCCAAGTAATTTTTAAAAGTTTTGACTTGGCCTTTTTTTGATATCACTACTTTTCAGTGCTGAATTTTTAGATTTCTTCTATTTTTTTTTTAGTTGAAGAGACTTGGCTGGTATTTTTACACGGAGTGTTTTTTATGGGATATCATTCCTTTTTTCAGTTTATTCTTACAATTTGTAGCATATATTGTGGAACCAAAGACTATAATTCCTTTAAAAAAATACGCCTTTTTGATTTGGTTGCTAAGAAAAGTTGTGCTTGTTACTATGTATATGCTATAAATAATATGCTATAAAGTATAGCGGAAGTTTCGTTCCAATTGGTCCAGCCGTTCTCGAGTTATGGCATCACTTCCGGTTTTCAAAATGGCGGCTGACTTCACTGCCACCTAAAATTTGTGTCTTTAAATGCTATGTAACATTATAAGCCTTCTGAATATGTAGTTATTGTTATAAGAGATGATTTCATTCAAATTTGGCATTTTTATGACGTCATTTCCGGTTTCGGTAAAAGTACATTTCTATTTTGACTGTTGATATTTCATTGAGAAGACCATCCGAATCGTTTGGCGCTAGTTTCGTCCCAATTGGTCCATCAGTTTTTAAGATATGACGTCACTTCCGGTTTCAAAATGGTGGCACAAAAAATTCGTAAGGACAAGGTATCATCAGACGCCAAAAGTGCATATATGGTAAAAATTTCAGATCGATCGGCTCAGCCGTTTAGGCTGTGGCGCTGTCAACAGTGTTTCCTGATATCATCAGAATCATCATCTTCAGAATCAGAAAGTGGTGTAATTTTACATATTTCACGGCCCTCTAGCACGAAAATGACATACCCTATTGTTCCCAAATTCGGTATATGGGGTGGGGTGGGCCATAGCTCGAAATTAAGATATTTTGCAACAATGTGAGATTTTCCAATTTTAAGATCCAGTAGGCCGAAAATGCCATGTTGTTGCTTACAGTAAAAGTGGTTGGTCTGCTCCTCAGTTTATTAGGCATTTACGGTATGTTGAGTGAGTGTGAGTGTACGGTACGACTTGGCTGGGTGGAGCGACCGCTCCACTAGATGAATATGCACGTTATGAGTGCGTAGTAAGTGAATTTTTATCACGTACCAAAAAAAAAATTCCGTCGTAGGTAGTTTGGAATTTATGGAAAGTTTTTATTTTAATTATTTGACTTTACATGAAAATAAGTAACGTATTTAGGTACTATTGTTTTGTTTAGTCAAAAAATTATCTATTACAATTATCTAGATAATTATTTTATATATTTATTCTTTATCTATTATCTAGATGATTTTTTAGAATTTCATCTATTATCTTATCAAGAATTTTTTATGGCATGTTATTTTTATCTTTATCTAGATAAAAATAAAATTTCTAATCACAACACTGGTCATAGGCACAGAAAACATATCTACACAATGATCCACTCAATGATGATTAAAGTAGGTAGGTACTTGGTTTTTTAATTTGAAACTGGGAATAACCATCAATACAGACTGGTACATAAAAGGAAGTAGGAGTAGTAGTAGTATTAAAAATCTTTATTAATTATCTTATTTTGCTATTTGTTCTAATACATTCATTACAAAACAAAAATAGGTAATACATTTAAGATGGCTGGGTAGTGAGTTTGACCTTGAAGAGTTTTTTAATCGATTTTTATAAATATCTTTTTTAGTGTAATTGTTAACAAAATAGGGCTATGTACGTGAATTCAGAACAGTCCAATGAAAATAATGTCATAGTTTGGAATAAGTTATTAGTTTTATTTTGTCTAACAGGTGTTTAGAACCCGAAAATTGTAATTTTGAAATGTTCAAGAAATGTTCAAGCAAAAGACAATTACAACGCAAAAAGATGAAAAGCAAAGGATACAGTTCGAGCAGCTCACCGCGAATCTTGGGACAAATTCATCAGCAATGTAGAAGACGATGTTCATGGCAGGCAAACAGTTGCGTATAAAATTATGAAACATCTAAACAGTACAGAAAGAGATACTGCTTGTCTGAACATTATTAAAGGTGACCAATGGGTTGAGCATTACAAAAAGTTATCGTATGATTCTAATGCGACATCCTCAAAGACCGTCCCTCAATGTAACGCAGATGTAGATAGAATTACATTTGAAGAGCTACAGGAAGCATTATTGGCGTCAATTATTGGGGTGCATCAGCGAGATGCATTTTGCTCTGGTTTATTCAACAGCGGCATATTGTGCCCCGGTGTGGCTAAATAGCTGCCACACCAAGAAAGTAGACACGCAACTCAACGTAGCTATGCGTACGATCACGGGCACAGTGCGATCTACTCCACTGGAATGGTTACCAGCGCTGAGTAACATTGCTCCAGCATATCTCCGAAGAAAGCAGGCGCTATTGAGGGAGCACTCAAAGATACTGAAGAGCCCTGACTTGCCCGTCAGTGAGGATTTGCTGAGGCCACCAAATGAACGTTTGCGATCTCGGAATCCACCTTTGCTCATGGCGAAAAGTTTGTTTGAGAGCAATTTCGATGTCAACGAACTATGGAATAGCCAATGGAAAGAGACTAATCGAAGCAGCCCAGTTTATGACTTCGACAGCCGAGACCGGCTCTCAGGTTTTCACCTTAGTAGAAGAGCTTGGTGCAACCTGAACAGGTTAAGAACCCAGCATGGGAGGTGCAATTATTTGATGCACAAATGGGGCTTTTCGGACAATCCGAGTTGTGTCTGCGGACATCCGAAGCAGACAACAGACCACATCATGAGCAGTTGTCCCGTGCTGGCCTTTCCAGGAGAGGAGGAAGACATCTTGCATCTGACAGAAGAAGCGATCGAATGGCTTGATAACTTAAATTTATAATTTGTTTTCTTGTTTATCTATTGTTTACTTGTATTGTTCCAATGAAAAACCATACGATAATAATTGGCGTCAAAGAACAGAAAAGCGCCTGGTTTAGATGGAATTAATGTGGAGCTTCTAAAATGTGGTGGAATATCTTTCAAGGAGCGGTTTTTAAATTTTCTAAATACATGTTGGATAAGTTACAACTTACCCAAGAAGTGGAGGGAAGCAAAAATTATATCCTTATTTAAAAAAAGGAATAGAAGCTGTTGTGAGAATTATCGTGGCATAAGTTTATTAAATACAAGTTACAAAATTTATGCAAAAATATTGAATAGAAGATTAATGAATATATCTGATGTTTTACTCTTGGAAGAGCAGAGTGGATTCAGGAGAGGAAGATCGTGTATGGATGACATTTTTACATTAAGACAAGTCATTCAAAAACGGGTTGAATTTAATCTTGAGACGCACATGGCCTTCCTTGATTATGAAAAGGCTTTTGACAGAGTAAACCGTGAGACGATGTGGAAGATTTTAGATAAGCGTGGCTACCCCAAACATTTAACAGAGGCCATTAAGGCATTGTACTACGAGACGCACATTTCAATAGCTATAGGAGGAGGTGGTTTACGTAAACTTGAGATCAATAGAGGAGTACGACAAGGGTGCTGTTTATCACCTAGCCTATTTAATATATACATTGACGATGTTCTGCGAGAATGGAAGAAACTATGTAAACCTGATATATATCTCAATGCTCATGAAGGTTTCAATACACTCCTCTTTGCCGATGTTCAGTTCAGTTGAGTTCAGTTTTATTTCCATTATCAATGAGTACATTTTAAAGAGGTACATACATATGAAATGACTCCTATGGTTGACACCATTCAGTGGAGTATGTGGAAAGGTTACATCGAACTAAATCTAGTAACCTAGTACATAATTACACATTACACATAATTACGTTGCAATTAAATTAAAATAAATTAACATCTATACATGCTACAGTTATATTTAAAATCTAGTTACATAGTAAATTATTTCACATTCACGAGATTCAATGTAAAGAAAAAAAATGAAATTAGAAATTATTAGAAATTATTATTAGAAATTAGAATGAAATTAGAAATATTATTGTTGTTATTACTAAACATATTCATGAAGGTACTAATAAGTTTATTTTTATTTGTCTAGCAGGAACTCATCTACCGAAAAATATACCTTACTTACTAACAGTTATTTCTATGGTGACGTGTACAGTTTTATTATTCTAATTTGTCTAGCATAAATTCTTCTATAGTATAATAGGCCTTATTTACTAGTAACAGTGTGAGTGACTTTTTAAACTCAGAATGTTTGTTTATTAATCTAAGTTTTTTGGGCAAAGTATTATACAGTTTTGTTTTGAAGTAAGAGTTTTTTTGTGTGCATTGGGTCCTGTGTCGATCTAGATGAATATTGTCCTTTTTCCTAGTGTCGTGGTTATGTATGTCTCAGTTTTGTGTTAATTCTACTTGTGATTTAACTGCGAGTATTGATTCTAAGATATATATGCTAGGTAGCGTAAGAATTTTGTGTTTGATGAAATGTTGTCTGCAGTCCGGTTAAGTGTAGGAGTTATTGTGATATCTTAGACCAAAGAGAGCACGGATTGCTCTCCCCAGAACTGTATCCCGTATCTTAAATGACTTTCTATGTTGGCGTATGTTTTCTAATTTGGCTGATTTTGTGTTCGTTATATCTATAATAGTTTTTAATGAGAAATATGATGCGTGTAATTTTCTTAGTAATATGTTACAATGGGTTTTCCAATTAAGGTTCTTATCTATGACAATTCCCAGGAATTTTGTTTCATCCACACCTTTGAGTTGAGTAGTTTCATTTCCTTTTGGTAATTCTATTGTCAGGGGTACTGTGTTTGCTTCATTTCTTAACTTAAAATGCATATAGTTTGTTTTCCTTTCGTGAATAAGAAGGTGGTTGTCATTGAACCATGTTGATGCTTTTTTCAGTATATTTTATGCTTTTTGTTCTAGATCTGAATTTGTTTTTCCGGTTATTGTTATGTTTGTGTCATCGGCATATATCTCTGACAGTTCTATTGTTTGTGGCAAGTAATTTATGTATATAATAAATAAGAGTGGGCCAAGAATGGATCCTTGCGGGACCCCTCTTTTTATATGTTCTATGTTTGATAAAAATTTAATTTCCTCTCTATTTTCCGTTGTATGTGTAACTTCAACTTGCTGAACTCTATTTGTTATATAGGATTTAAATAGTTGGAGTGCAAGTCCTCTTACTCCATAATACTCTAGCTTGTCGATTAGAATTGAATGTTCAATGCTGTCGAAGGCTTTACTTAGATCACAAAATACCCCTAGTGTTTGTTCCCCAGCTTCTATTCCCTGTTTAGTATTATGAATGAAATGGTCGATTGTGTTTGTTGTCGACTTATTTTTTCTAAATCCACTTTGACTGTTGGAAAGGAGATTTTCATTTTCCAGGAAAGCCACTAGCCTTGTGTGCAATAGTTTTTCGAAAATCTTGGACAGTGCGGGTAAAAGAGAGATGGGACGATAGATTTCTGATATCTTCTTGTCCCCTTTTTTATATATAGGTATTATTTTTGCTACTTTTAGACTGTCGGGAAAGATTCCTTTTTCAATACAATTATTAAATATGTGTTCTAGAGGTTCAGCTATTTTTGGAATGATTTTCTTAAGTATGCATGTAGGGATATTGTCCATGCCAGACGATCTTTTGTTTTTTTATTTTGCAACTATATTTATTTTTTCTGACTTACAAGTACTTTTTATAAAAAAAGATTTTGTAGGTTTTTTTGCTTTCACCAAGTGTTCGTGGAATGCATTTTTCGTAGTATTTATGGATGGTATTGATTTTTTTGCTATATTTTCAAAGTCAGTATTTAGAATATTTGCTACATTTTTTGGTTCAGATATTGTAAGATTTCCTCGTTTAAGGTGATACTAGCGCTCGGCCGTTTTAGAAAATTGGGAGAGAAAAATTGTTTCATAAGTGAATGTAACCTTTACAGGATGTTCACATGATCAGTCTGATTGTATATTAGTAAAACTTTTTCATTTTTGCTTATTGCATCGTTAATTAGGCGCCGGTTATTCAACAAAACCGCGCAAAACTATGAAATTTGCGATACGATTGGAGACCAAACCCGTAAACCAATTGATCTCAAATTTTAATCATGATTAGATGAAAGACAAACTTAGGGTAATCCCTTGGCATATTTTTGAAATTTAATTTTATACGGCGCCCAGGAAGACTAGAAAATAGCTCATTTTTCACCAAAAATCCACTAATTATTACTAATTAACGAAACAAAAAATTAAAATTGTACCAAGGGATAACCCTAAGTTTTTCTTTTATCTAATCACGATTAAAATTTCAAATAATTTGGTCTACCCATTTCGTCTCCAATCGTATTGCAAAAAGTGTCTAAAAAAAGTAGCAAAATCGCTCGCGCTTGCAGCACCTTAAGTACTAGATTTTTTGTTTGTTGTGTATTTGATTTAATAGTATGCTTTCTAACTATGTCCCATATTGTCTTTGTTCTGTCTGTTCCCGTTTTTTCTGCCATCTTCCCATGTATTTCTCTCCTCATTGCTGCATTTATAGTTTTTTTGTATAATTTTTTGTAAGTTTTGTACGTGTTTCTTATTGAATCTGTTTTGAAATGGACGAGCAATTGATAGAGACATTTTAGATTTTTGGCTGATTCTCGTATACCATTTGTGATCCACTCCTGTTTTTTAAATGTATTGCTAATTTTGACATTTTTGATTGGAAAACATTTGTTGAAATTTTCTGTGAGAATTATTGAGAACTTATCATATTTTTCGTTGCTATCTTCGGTATTGTACACGTCTTCCCATGTTAATTTCTCTAACACATCCATAAATAGTTCAGTGTTTTCTTTATTTAATTTTCTAGTTTTGATTGTTTTGTTTGGTAGGTGCATTTTTGAATTTAATTTGATAGAGATGAATTGAGCATTGTGATCTGAAAGATTGTTTTCTATTACTTCTGTTGTGAATCGGTTTTCGGGTAGATTCGTAGCTATATTGTCAATTATTGTACCAGAATGGAATCTTAGGTCTACTCTTGTAATTTCCTTTATAGTTAGTTTTTGGTCATAAGCAGCTAGTATGTTTTTGAGCTTATCAAATTTTTTGGATTCAGCAGCTGTATTGATATTAAAGTCTCCAGTTAATATAATATCTTTATTTTCATGGGAGATTTTTTGTAGTACTTGATCCAGAGTTTCCATGAATGTATTCATATCCCCTGCGGGTGTTCTATAGATGGCAATGATAATTATGTTTATTTTTATAGTATGCATGTTTTATTTCTATTGCTGATAGTTCTATATTAAGTTCACTGCTCATATAATTTATGTAATTTCTAGATACTGTGAAATTAGTCCATTTGGTGTTAATAAAGATTGCTGTACCCCCATGTTTGTGAATAGTTCTACTGAATTCTGTTTGCTTTGAAGTTGATCACTAACCGAACTAATAATTGTCAGACCTAGTTCACAAAATTATATATTTCAATTATTTAGGTAAAGTAAAGGTAGGGATCGACAGTGGTTTTGCTAGTATAAATTATTTTGTTGGTAGCACATCTAATATTTATTGAATCAACAGATTTTACCGCAGACTTAAATTTGTTTGGAAGCTCTTGCGGAAATAGTAAATATAGAAACCAAAGACGAAGAATATGAAAATTCATATGAAGAAAGATACAAAGATGAGCTTGTAAAGGTACATTTCATCTGGTACTTGGATGTTTGTTGACAAAACATATTTTTCTCTAATTACACATTAAAATCGTTAGGACATTTCACAAACTTTTATTTTTATAAAATCGTTCCAATATTTCGCCTTCCTTCGGAAGGCTTCTTCAGGGAAATGACAAAAGTTATAAATTGACAGTTCGAAAATGAAATGAAATAAACTCTTCGCTCTAATAAGTGAAAAATCCAACTGGCATATAAAAATCAAAGATAATCCCAAAGAAATTAATTACAGGTTATACAACCTAAAAAACCAAACTAAAACCAAAAAAAAACACAAATACGATATTGACATAATGAAAAAACATAAACCAGTTAACAATAATCTTCAGTTTCAATGATAAATTAATGCGAATATTCTGATTAGTTTATTAAAGAAATTCTCTCATCTTGGATTTTGATTTTTGTATGTGATCAAAGCATCATGGAAGACAATATTAACAAACAAACAACTTAATTTTTGGTACGATAATACTAAAAATTAATTATTGATTGCGCGTTATATGCAACTGGCGCGCTGAGTTTCGGACGTCACTGCCGAGCAACGCTGATTGGCTGCAGCCTCTACCATAGGATAGATGGCCGCGCGCTCGAACTCTCTGCTCTTCGCTGACATAGTTCGATCTATTTATAACACCATGATTTAAAATGTGTAAGTAGGTACACTGACTTTGTTCCTGAAAGGTACCCAATATGTAAGTCTGTTAATATAAAGTGTTTTACATGAAAACACATTTGCAACTGCTACCTCATTTGCAACGCGTGTAAAAAATTTAAATTGTAAAAAATTTAAAATAAAGCTTGGCGCATTGAATTTGCACCGACCATGTAGACCTTCTATTTTCTTCCTACTTTCTGTCTTTCTTCGGCTCCTTTATCGTCATCTTCTTTCTTATGTTGCCTTCTTCTTGACACAATGCGCCTAGCTTTATTTTTAATTTGTTTAATTTCGATTTTAAATTTATTTTTTAAGTCGTTTTTAATTTTTATAATTTTGTTTAAGTTTACAATGATGGTACACTTAGATTTTATTCCTCAAATTTGGACTCAACGTTAGGTTTATAGTGTTGTGCTTGGCGGCAGTAACTGGGCGAAATGATTTCACGAATTTTAGGTGCGAAAATGTTTAAACAATATATTATTGCTTGGCCCTTCTTTTAGATCTCAATTGTTTTATGTGGGAAGGTGCTTGGCAGTTTTTTTTTTACAAGTTTTTGTTTTTGTACAACATAGCCATTACTAAAAGTAGCTTGTCATAGATACTGGCTCTAAAACAAAGAAAATTAACCTACCTTGTAAATTTCTGTCCACTTTAGGATAGCATGATGACGATGTCTTTAAAAAAAACGATGCGCCAAGTCCTTTTGTAAAGTATTTCTCGGTGTTCATACTTTTATTTCAAAGATACGATTAAATATTGGGAAACTTGGCTCCTTTTTTGATAACACTCCTTTTCGGTGTTGAATTTTTTTAAAGTAAAGAGACTTGGCTGCATTTTTTACACGGAGTGTTTTTTCTGGGATAGTATTTCTGTAAGGTCAACCTGCGATATCTACCTTTCCCCATTCCCTTCATAGATCACAGAAAAGTTTTATTAAGAATGTATTACGAAAAGCCCGAAGTGGAAATATTAATTTATTATTACTTTTGACAGCTCTTTAAAAAAGTCAATAAAAAAGTGCAAAGTTCTTTACTGATTCTGAAAATTTTTGAAATAAGAGGAAATGGTAGTCGAAAAATATGCACGTAATCTGACCATTTTAGTTTTTCAGCCAATTAGTGACAATTTATTATAATTTTAACAATCAATGATTCAAAAAGTCTTTTGCAATTTGCAAACAATATGGTGCTTGATGGTGTACAAATGAATAGAATATGATGGTCATAGAAGATGTCTGATGAATCTGAGTCAAACAAATTATAATTTCACATTTTACAAAAGTAAGTATTTGTGTCCTGTCGTTTAGAAACGAATACTATTTTGTATATTAACTGCAAATTTAAAAGATTTGACCTCCGGTGGGATTTGAGCCCACGACCTTTAGATTGCCGGTGAGAGAATTTCATTTATTATAAAACAAATGACAGCTGTCCAATACAAGGATGACCACTAGGATCCAGCATGCTTACAATAGTATAATTCTAATGGATAAAAAATGTGACAAATATTAATTAAGTAAAGACTAAATATACCTACAAACTAAGATGAATTATTATATAAATGATTATGCAATATACTAGACGAATCTTTTAAAATTGATAAAACTATTTGATCTACGAGAACCAAAGAAAAAATGAAATGTGATTTAAGAAATTTTGTAAAAAAATCCGGAATTGAAGCTCTAGCTCCTAAAAGGAGACCGGTAAAGCTCCAGTATTGTTCTTTAATTTTGTATCTTTGAGCAAGATCGGGGATGCAATCGACGTAATGATCTTGTTTTTCCTTGTTCACGTCCTCCGCTTGTGATCCCCCTTGCTCGAATCTAATGGTTGGGTCGAGAATAAGGACTTTTTTCCGGTCTCTTCGAATGGCTATTATGTCTACTCTCTTCAAAGAGCCAGTAGTCGAAACACAAGAAATTTCTTCATGTACCTCCCACTTATTTGCTCGGAACGAATCTGCTAACAGGCTCCTCACTGTGTTGTGTCTGTTAATTCTCAACAGTTCTCCCTTCAGACAACCTCCGAGAACATGAGGTAGGGTTTCATACTCATTGCAGCCTGGTTGACGGCAACGGGTGTTCTCGAAAGATCTTCCTGGTACGGCACGAACGGCGGCGAGATTAACAGACATCTTGATGTTATTTATCCACTGAGAAGAAGCCAGTCCCTCCTTAGAGTGTAACCACTTATTGGCTCTTGTCGTTTCTCTGAATACTTCCACTCCACGTCCTTTATGTGGCAAATCAACCCATTCTTGAAATGATTTTTCTCTCATAGCATTTCGTAGTTTTCGGCCAGTAGTTCGATTATCAACTTTAATGCAATTTGTGAGTTCAAGCGTTTCAATACATTGAGTCATTTCTTGTTCAATATTTCTTACATTATGAAAGTGAGGATCATCGGCATTTAATAACTTTTTACAGTTATTAAAATTCTGCAGATGCGCCTCCCATGTTGCTCTCATAATTCCAAGGCCCCTGAATTTACGCGGAGAGTAAATAAAGGAATTTGGAGTATCACCTGGAAGACCAATCATTTCTTTAACTCCACTTCTGACAATCTTATCAATATCCTCCAAGAAGGATTTTGGTAATTGATTGGTCGGAGCACACTGTAGAGGATAGATCAGTGTGGGCCATATAAATTGGTTCAGAATATTCAATTTCTGATCAGGTTTCAAGAGAGAAGACGATACTAGTAGATGGATGTCTTTTTCCAGGTTTTTAATTATCTTCCCCTTATCTACTACTATCTCATCATGGAAGTCAATTCCCAGGTACTTAATTCGTTCATCAGGAGCAGTTGCTGGGATAACAGTGCCTGTATTTGAAACAACAGGAAGGTGTGAAAGTTTACCATTCATTATTACAATTGCCTTACTTTTCAAGGAATTAATATCTAGACCAATAAAAGAAAACCCTCTTTCCGCCATGGACACTAATTCAGACACCGCAGACATATTCTTCCCAATTACAGCTAAGTCATCAGCAAAGGCAACGGCCGAGATGTTGTCCATTTCCTTGACCAACGAGTATCCTAGGGAAGTTGATACTGTTTGCTCAGTCAGCTCCTTTATTATATGGTCAATTGCAAGGTTAAATAACGTGGGAGACAATGGAGCTCCTTGTGGAACACCTTTCTTCACAGAAATAAAATTCGATTTTGTTCTGTTTGCTTCGATCTTGATTACGTTATCCGTCACAAGTGAAATAATAATTTCCCGTAACTTGTTTGGAATCGGTAGACTTTGCAGGCACCGTTTAATGTGATCATGGCCAACACTGTCGAAAGCTTTGCTAACGTCAAGGAAAGTAACACAACAATCCTTATTGTGTAATTTGGCATCTTTCAGACACCCATTAATAATTGAGGAATTGATGTACGTTCCTGGTGAAGAAACAAAGCCTCTCTGATGTGCAGAAAATTGAACTAATGCTCGAAGTCTCTTGTCGATTACCTTTTCAATAACACGACGAATCACAGAGAAAATTGTAATGGGCCTCCAATTTGATAAGTTCTTTTCATCGCCGCCTTTATGAATCAATATCGTTCTCCCTTCCCTTAACTTCATTGGTACATAGTTCAATTCAAACATAGCGGATGCAAGTAAACTGATTGTTTTCCCACAATTCAGCTCTCGAAGTACACGAAGAAGAATGCCATCAGGGCCTGGTGAAGTATGGATGTTGATCTTCATCATTGCTTCGTTTATCTCTTTAACAGTTAATGTCAAATTATAGTTTCTATCCTCGACTTCCGAGCTCTGATTTAAATCACACAAATAAGACGACTTCATGTTTTCATGGCCGAGGATGTCAGTGAAATGATCTTCAATCAGTGGCATGGGTATGGTGCATGACGCAGTTCTATTAGTGTTCATTATTGTGCGGACAACTTTACGTCGTTGGTTATAATATTGAAATTGAGCCAAATCATAGCTATACTGCTGTTTTCTCTTTTGTTTATCACGTTTTGACTTACGTTGTGGATTGTTTGATGATTTGTACGTAATATTATTAAGGCCAATAGCTTTTGCTTTTCTTGCCTTATAAAACTTAATCGCAGGATGAACCAGCCCTGGAAGTTTATGCACTACTTCCGACAGAAAAACAATAAGTTCATCAACGAGAACATCAAGCTGTTCAATAGATTTGTCAGATGTTCGCAAGAATGTATGAAATCTCACCTCCCATTCAGTCATATCAATTTTCGGACCTTTCTTGGATATTCGAACTCCGAAAGTATCTCCTTCTTCCTTTGACGAGTTAATTAAGTCATCTACTTGCTCAGTCTCCATACGAGAGTCTTGACTGTGTGTTTGATAAGTATCAGCGATCATACTTCTCGCAACATCAGGGTGAGCACAGCGAATATGATTACGAAGTCCTCGAGGTTTATAGAAGGCCTTACACTCTGGACATTGTGAAGTTCTATTAGTATTATCGATAGATTCTACCGGAATGGCTTGTATATCAAGAATTTCACTGCTTAAATTTCTTTCATCTTCCGTGACTTCAAAATGCTCAGGATGACACCGATTTAAATGAGTTTTCAGCCTAACGTAATATTTTGAACAATAAGGGCATTGATCTTTCGCTTTTCTTGATAATTCAGCATTACATTTATCAAAATGATCAAGGAATAAAACGTTACGAATATTGGGGAAAGACTCATGACAATTCGGGCATATAACAGTGTGCTCTGTTTGAGTGTTTTGACATCTTGGTTCTGGTATATTTTCGACTGAACTTGAATTCAAGCCATTGTGTGACTCTGCCTGAGACTCGCTTCCTGGATCTTGAGTTGAATGCGACCGTGTGCGGTGACTTGACATGGTGCATATTCACTGACCTTGCATGAGCTTCAGCTTTTTCTAGCCCTTCTTCAAAATGAGCCGAATCGAAAAACCTCGTCAATATGATTTAAACAAAATAAATCAGGGAAACTAACCTGATCAGTCGATAGATAATTTCTGTGAGATCACTCACATATACAAAAACACAATAAAATCCAGATAAATAAGAACTTTTAAATAAATTTGCCGGAGCTGTATAGACAGCAAACTTCCATATCCACTGCCTAGTGGATACTCTACCTAGTAGAGTATACTAGTGGATGCTCTACCAACTGAGCTACGGAGAATCCTTCAAATTTGCAGATTTCATAATCCATATGACTTGTACAAGCTCAGGAAAGTGATGTTTTGCCAGAAGACCGTGGATATCCATCCACGCTTGACAGCTGACAAACATCGACCTGATATGGACCTTCTCATGATGCAATGAGCCTCTACATTTCTACATTTCAAACATAACAGATGCTCATTATGGTATGATGTTATGATGTTATGATGTATGATGCTGTTATGTTTGAAATGTAGAAATGTAGAGGCTCATTGCATCATGAGAAGGTCCATATCAGGTCGATGTTTGTCAGCTGTCAAGCGTGGATGGATATCCACGGTCTTCTGGCAAAACATCACTTTCCTGAGCTTGTACAAGTCATATGGATTATGAAATCTGCAAATTTGAAGGATTCTCCGTAGCTCAGTTGGTAGAGCATTAGACCGGCAATCTAAAGGTCGTGGGCTCAAATCCCACCGGAGGTCAAATCTTTTAAATTCGCAGTTAATATACAAAACATCATCCCATCTGAGATTGTCAGATTATTTCTACATTTCAAATACTATTTTATTAATTCGAGACATTTATTATTATTTATATTATTGTAACGAGTACCTATTTATTTACAAGAATATTAATCCAAGATGGAGTCCAGCCAGTCTTCTAGATCATCTTCTTGCTTTGGTTCTGAAACAAATGTTTGTCCTTCTGAAGCAAGTAGAAATGATCTACAAATATTATGTGTAGTTTATGTGAACAAAATGTCAAGGGAATTGGTGTATATTAGTAGGATATTTGTGATTTTGACATTTGAGCTTCAACTGTACTTGCAAAGTGGAAGTCCAAATGTCCGTAATTTTGTGTTTCACCGAGAAAAAAAATGTTTCTCTGAGTTAAATATTCCACTCTGACTGTTTCTGCTAAATTTATTGAAATAAAAGTTGGACGGAAATCAATGATGACACATGTGTTGAAAATTACTTTTGACCTTTTCAGCTTTCAACAATATCACTTATTTGCAGGGTATCTTTGATTTAAATCAGCTTTTTAGTTTTTACTAATGCTTATATTTCAAGAATTTGAAAGTGGCGGGTCACTGAGGCTACTTTCTCGATAAATCACGGGACATGTAAAATATTTTTTCTCATTTTGTGGAAAACTTCAGAACTAATATTAGGATGATGCTCCTTAAATAGGGATATCCTTACAAGGATGTACTGGGGACCTCCTTGGTACATCCTTATAAGGAGGACTCTTCCTAATTGAAGATGGCTTATTCTAAAAAAAGCAACTGCCTAATTTAGGGAGGGATATCCTAAAAAAGGCAGATACCATTATCATTTTTTAGGACAAATTCTTCCTAAATTAGGCACCATATCCTTTTTTTAGGATGTTCCTCCCTAAATTAGGCAATTGCCTTTTTTTAGGATATATTACACTAAAAATTGCCGCTTTGAAATATTTATATAGGTTTCTTTAGCTGTCAACAGAGCACTCTGCTCCTCAACTTCAATATATATTATTTATGTTTTACTCAGATATCTTTATTGTTTGTTTTAAGTAGGTAAGTTAAATATTATTTCCAAAATCTGGCAAATATTATTAGAAATTGTAACAAAATGAGACATGTTGCTTTACATGATTGGACAAAAATGTGTATTTCCTCTTTAGTAGTTGTCCCCTGCAAGTAGTTGTCCCCTCCATATTATTTGTAGGTATGATGCATTCAAACTATAAATGAATATATTCTTCATATTAAGGAATGATAGCAGCTGATATGACGCTGTCATGTTGGTGTTTGTTGTCGGTGTCCCGCAAGTGATGCAAAAATGCTTCACTTTTTTGGTGAAGTGAACCTACCTCTGTCATAGTATTAGTGTATATCTATCGATCTATCTATATATTATATCGCTCTGTCGTGTATTAAATATATTAAATAAGGCATTTTGAAAAGGCACTCATCGTAATATCGTGGAAAATGATCTACCTAATCTAGGAAATTATGTCCTAATTAGGAAATGGATATCCTTAAATAAGGCAGCACCTCCTTAAAAAAGAGAGTACTTCCTTAAAAAAGGCAGACCATCCTTTTTAGGATGGTCCTCCCTCCCCAGGATGTACCTGGGAGCCATTTAGGATCCCCATTAGGAAGCTGTGGGGAAGCTTTTAGGATCATTTTAGGAAGGACTGGGGATATCCTACACCCTTAATTAGGAGGGACTGGGGAGGTCCCAGGTACAACCTTGTGTTTGCTGGGAAATCCCAATACACCACCATTAACTTCAATCTTTCATTTATAATATTATGTCAACACATCTCTTCAAACATATACCAAATTACACTGTTACAAGTTAAACAACACACTACACAGCGTATGACGTCACGAAAATGTACACCGGTGCAAGATGTAATTTCAATGAACTGTCAGTCTACATTTCAACAGCTCATAACAGCTCGTTTTATGGTATCTTGAAATTAAAATAACTATAATATGAACTTGATTCAGTGTATAAACTTGGAAATACTTCAGTTTTGTTTACCTTTGATCAACAATCGAAAATTGACATGCAAGGTCTTCCCAGGTAACCCGCGAAATAAAAACGCACACCCCGACTGGGAATCGAACCCAGATCCTTGAGTCGTGCAGTAACAGAATTCAAATTAGACATTTGTCACATCGGTCTTATAATAAGCTGAAAATTTGCACAAATGTTCTTCACCCCCTAACACATCCACCATTCAAAAAAACCCAAAAAAACTTCACCGGAAGTCACCCCAAAAAAATAAAAACAAAAAATTATGGACGTCCAGGGAATCCGGTCATTTCAAACATACAATGCGTTATCTACGAAAGTAATTGGAATAAAATTATGAAAAAAATACAGGATACCAAAAACATATTGGCAAAGACATTGGTGCAGGTGTCATTGGGCAAAATGTTTTTGTTTTGATTGTATGCATTTTTGAAACTGCATTTATTTTGCACTCGTTTTGACCGCACTTATTTTGTATTTTAATCGTTTTTTTAATCGTTTGAGAAAAATTTCTCGCGATGACCTATTATTTTTTTGGGTGGAAAATGAAGAGTATATATCCATGAAGTTTTGTGAATTTTTTCAGATTTATTGGACGCGATCTAATTAGTGAAATGGTATTTTTAGTTTAGTTTCCGCGGAACGTTTTTCCTCTCGCGCTGCTCCCGACCTGACTAGACACATTTACACTATTGCGCGTTAGGATTGGTAGGTTCGAGCTTTTCGAGGTACAATACAAATTACTTTATAATTGATAACTTTTACTCTGGTGTAGTATACAATCTGTAACATTATGTTCGCAAACATCTCACACTGTAAACAACAAACTTCGTGTTTCGTTTTCAATTATTTTTAGAATTGTAAAATAAGAAACTATTATGTATGAAATGTGAGATGTGAGCTCATATAGCGCGGCGTAAATAATTTTATGATTCGTTTAAGAGGTTTTCGAGGCAATGACACTCATTTATTATTGTATTACGATACCGGTATGTGTTGCTGATGTTGATATTGTCAATTGTGTAATCTAATTTTTTTTATCGACTGCAGGGGAGGGCGGTTTCGCACTTAGGACAACTATGGGGTCAACTTTTCACTTTCTTTTTTCACAATTACATTCAACAACTAACTATGAAATAATCAGTTAGCGTATAGCACTCACACTTGACTACAGTTGTTACTTGTTTCCACAGTCCGATTTCTTATGTTCTCTTTACTCTCTAAAAACCCACCAGTTTCTCACAATTCTTAAAAATTATATAAAACTATTTATGATTGGTTGACACAGGCCAATGGTATGAGCTCTTTCAGAATCAGGTGCAGTGTTTGGGTGCAAGTTAACTTGAAACCACCCTCAAATATTAAGATTTTTACTTTCCACCCTCACTCTTGACCTTTGACATTGACCAGATGGTCTACCCTTAGATCTGACCCCCAAGAAATACACTAAATTTTATAGGTTTAGAACTAACAAGCACCGAATCTTATTTCTTTGACTCTTCATTGCCGCAGGACATGGCTTTTAAACTTCACTTTTACTTCAAAAGACCAAAACTGAAGTTAAACACGTGTAGTGATTAAAATTGACAAGTTGATAAATTTGGAAAAGACATTAAATATCAACATCCCACTGTCCTGCGGTATGTTGTGTTCAGGATAATGCATTCAGTTCAGAACATTCCTGAAAGAATGATGTGCATTTCCTTTTGCTCAGTTTTCAAAGTGCAGTGAAAATGTTTTGCGTATAGTGTATATAGCTATAGTGCATATAGTGTATAGCTATTTGCGTATAATCTGTTACCTACCATCTAACAATTGACCAATGTAGGTGGGCGTTGCCTTATGAAAGACAAAAGTATTACCATGGTAACTCCAGGGTTGTTAGAAAAAACAATTTTTCATTCAAACAAATGAAATTTAGAAAGATCAAAGAAATAGCTCACACGTGTTTAATCTAGTTTAATTTATCACTTGAAATAGTACAATCAATATATTTAAATCATATAAATCATGTTTGATGATTTGCTGGACAATTATTACAGATGCTACAACGAAACAAATTATATTTTGCCAGGTATGTTGCCAAAGCGTTTTACTTTTTAATGGCGTCTGTCACTGGATAGTTTCGTCAACTTAAAAAGGCCCTTCCTCTCTTATGAGAAGTTAATTAAGACTGAACAATATTCAAGTAGATAGCTTAAAGCAATACTATTATTAACGGCAATTTGTTGATTGTAAAACTGTTAAATTCTGTACGAATTCAACATTATTCTAATAATATCATGTGTTCAATTTGTTGTGTATACAAGCTCTTTGGTTGTGACCAAACATTGACTTTTGTTTTATGACGTCGTAGTTTGGTCAGATCTACATTGGTCAATTCTATATTTTATTATATTTAATACTAAATGTGGGGGTGAGAATCACAGTCACATTCTTGAACAATAATGGGTAAAAGCTGTTCACTCATATGTGACTGATTGAATCTTTTCTCAAGAGAAAGAAGATGGTAATGTCACACATCTGAATAAACCATCAACATCATCAGATAACTCAGGAGATTTTTGTATTTTGTATTATGTATTATGTAATTATGTATGTATACATACATACATACATACATACATAATTACACAGTAAGTGACAAAAACCTACTATGAACAGATCACGTTTTTACTTTCGAGTAAACTCGTATGAATGAAGTAAAGTAATTGTGATGCAACTGTTTATTATAAAGGCCGTATCGTTAAATTTATTATGACAGACTATAAAATGTGTTGAGTGGTTATGGCAAAGATATTATTAAAACTCGGTTATGGCTTCGAACCTTCCAAACCTAATGCGTATTGCATACTACTAGCGTATAACGTGTGTTGCCAGGTCCGGCGCAGCGGGACAAGAAAAAACTTCCACGAAAACCAAGCTAAAAACTAAAAATACCATTTCACTAATAAGATCGCGTCCAATAAATCTGAAAAAATTCACAAAACTTCATGGATATATACACTTTATTTTCCACCCAAAAAAATAATAGGTCATCGCAAGAAATTTTTCTCAAACGATTAAAATACAAAATAAGTGCGGTCAAAATGAGTGCAAAATAAATGCAGTTTCAAAAATGCATACAATCAAAACAAAAACATTTTGGCCAATGACACCTGCACCAATGTCTTTGCCAATATGTTTTTGGTATCCTGTATTTTTTTCATAATTTTATTCCAATTACTTTCGTAGATAACGCATTGTATGTTTGAAATGACCGGATTCCCTGGACGTCCATAATTTTTTGTTTTTATTTTTTTGGGGTGACTTCCGGTGAAGTTTTTTTGGGTTTTTTTGAATGGTGGATGTGTTAGGGGGTGAAGAACATTTGTGCAAATTTTCAGCTTATTATAAGACCGATGTGACAAACTTCTTTATTTGACGAGATAGAGGTTTGTTACTGCTCGGCTACTTCGGGTTTCCGGCCCTATACTTCAACGATTAAGCTACCGGGGCGCATTCTTAATCAGCAGGTTGGGTTGCCATACAACTCTTGCGAGTCCGAGTATCTGACCTATACACGAAGACTGAAGACACTTCGACTTCATTTGATAACGTGAATACATCTCTCTCGAATGGCTATGCTCAAACTTCTGAGCTAGGAGTGGATTGAATGGAATTGAATGGATTTAGTGGATTTGAGTGGAAATAAAAGCGCGCACCCCGACTGGGAAACCTGGGTTGTATGGCAATCCAACCTGCTGATTAAGAATGCGTCCCGATAGCTTAATGGTTAAAGCATAGGGCCGGTAACCCGAAGGATCTGAGTTCGATTCCCAGTCGGGGTGCGCGTTTTTATTTCGCTGGTTACCTCTGAAACACCATCCCTAAGTGAGAGATTCACTAAAAATGTCCATCATTATCATGCAAGGTCTTGCCACAGCTGTCCCAGCAATGTGAACTGGTCCGGCTAGTTCCTCAGTCGGGGACACGGGTCGTAGATACGTGAGGCAGAAAGTCGTACAAGTTAAAACAATAGAGCGAGGACTGGTTGAAATAGGTGCATCATACGTAAATACAAAGTTGAATGGTAAAAAAACCCACGTCTCGTGGTTTATTCATAACCTCTACGGTACAATGGAATGACGAACAGAATGAGAATAAACTAAATATGAAGTTGATTGTACATGATAAAAAAAACAATGAGACATGTTCTGAAGTGAATGAAGTTACTATTTAAATTGAACAATGCAAGAAACAGGGAAAGATAATGAAATAATAAAGTGAGGCAAAGCCTGACTTACCAACCTCTTTCTTCTCGAGAAACTACTACACACTAACTGTTAAGCCTCATTTACACTGTTCAAGTTTGCTTTCAAGTCCTTGAATTCAAGCCCTTGAACTCAACCCTTGAATTCAAACACTTGAATGGGCATTTACACTGTTCAAGCTTCAAGTCGTAACATAACCTAAAATATTCACTTCTTGCAAAGAACATGTTATTAATATTGTGCTAGATTTTCGATGCCACATAGACACATATTGTATAATTAATGAAACAGTTGTCTCTCGTGACTATGACATATCGGTAACTAATTAATATTTGCTAGAATATGTTAAAATCTGGAATTGGCGGGAAAATTTTGAAAGATACTGGAGAGAGGGGCGGAGCCAGAGTTGTGGCGTGGGTTCTGATTGGTTCAAGTCGTTCAAGTCTTTCAAGTCTTCAAGGAAAATAGGACATGTTCTAAATGGCTTCAAGTCTTGAATTCAAGGGTTGAACGATTCAAGTTATCCGTTTAGACTATTCAAGGGATTGAATTCAAGGGTTGAATTCAAGGACTTGAAAGCAAACTTGAACAGTGTAAATCAGGCTTTAAAAAGGGGCTAGTGGTGACTTGCTTTGGTCAGCACGTATTTAACTTGATATCTTCCTAATCTTACTTCCCTTCAAATTGTAAAGAATAAGGCGTTCACAACGCGTCAGAAAATAATACAGAAGGGTTAAATTTGTTTAACATATCGAAACTAATAAGCTGCAATCGAAGTTGTCCGAACAGTTTGGACGGCCTAGCTAGGGTCTGATCAGGACGCCCAGCACAGAAAGACACGAGGGCAAGTACTCACGTATGACTCACTAATATCATGCTCAGTTGTTCCTAAATAAAGAAACACACCTAGCTCTGCACCAGCAAGGATTAAGAAAGGAGTCTAAGAAAATATAACTAGATGCGAACTACTACGACAGTAGTAGAATAGCCAGAGGGGCACAAGACCGAAAAGTTAAATTTCAAATACCCCGAGTACGAAGTGCCGTGGTTGAAGTTCTGTGACCGTCCTCCCTGTTGACCAACTCTGAAAGAGATCGAGGTAGACGTTTCGATTTACCAGCAAGACAATATGAACTAAGTAATCATAGAACATTCTACCCCTGCGGCGGATCCAACCCCTGTTCTGATCAGTTGTCACAAGAGTCCAAGCGGCCGTGAGCGACCTTGAACTATCGATGCACTATCTCTCGGCGTACCGAGTAACAATTACAGACATGATAATGACAGGCGCGAAAAGCAAGCTGTTACAGTCTGGCATCATTGTTGAATATTGTTTCATTTGTTTTTCATTTTTGATAAGTCGCAGTTGCCAATGTCAACGTAGACACTACAACTACTGTATATGATATTTAAAGAGATGTGTCCACATAATATTATAAATGAACGATTGAAGTTAATGGTTGAGTATTGGGATTTTCTTAATTCTGTTTTCTTGATAAATGGCCAGCAATCAAAGTAAGTCCCCATTTTATTTTCCATAAGAGAGTTTATTTACAACCTCCGGAAGTGTCAAGTGAGCGTGGCACAAAATCGCTAAATTGCAACCCTTCTTCTCAGCCTTACAGAATAATAAGTAACTGTATCTTAAGTTGGCTGTATATCACGTAACTTTATTTCTCTACATCCGATCAATAGAAATAGTTACCTATGAGTACATACCTTACATGGTTCATCTTGAGTAATCCAAGGTGATTTATGAAGAAAATTCACTGCATACTGGAGCTTATCAATAATGTTAGTCAATATTATTTAATTTTGCAGTGATTTAATAATAAAAACAACACAAATCTCGTGTAAACGTACGCGTGTGAAGACTGTCAAAACCAAGTGCTGTTCGTTTAAACATTACATTCATAATAGTGGATATAATTAATATCTCAACATTTCGTTGGAAAGAGGAAGAAAGAGCGCATGTTATATATTCTGACATTGCGTCAGGTTTGTGATGCATATATGCCTTTTTATTAGAGTAATGTTTGCTGTTCTTGGCAACTCGTAGAATTTCCTTCAACTTCAGGTCTTGATTTGAGAATATTTAGGTTCAAGGAAGTAAAATCATCTAATATGTTATTTTCGCAGTTCTTTTCTGCGTAGAAGTTCCAACAGATGTGTCCTAACTTATCTGATGAGTGAGAAGTATTTGCTGAACTGAACCCTTCCAACTGAAAATGTGTAGCTTTTTGGTTGAAAAGTCACGTGATATACAGCCACCTTAATGCATACAAATGTTCACTGTAGGTTTCCTTCTTGGAAGTTAGAGAACTAAAACTAACTACTAAAACATTGGTTATCAAAAAAAAGCCAAAAAAGCCAAATTAGTGAGGGCTGTTAGCACATACATTTGGCAAAATAGTGCAAAATGTGATACTACTTTTTCCTTTGGCAGTCTTATAGGAAATTTTCCGCTCTTTCTTAATTTCGATATCCTCAAAAAATCGGGCGGCCATTTTGGGCCCCAGGACTGTCCAAAGTGCCAAAAAGTGTGTATTTCAGTGAAATTATTAAACTTTTGTAAATTTATTGTTCTTGTATAATAAACGATGTGTCAGGAACGTACGATAAAAAATTAAAATTGTAAGTCTTACCAAAGTTGTATTTATTCAAGAAATTAAAGATGTCGGCGAGTTAGCTCTAAAATGGCCGCCATTTTCAGGGAATTCGTGTTTTTAGGTTGCAGTTGCTTACGTAGGTTTGTATTATGGACTTTTAACTTAATAATCTATGGGTCACGAAATTAACCCTTTGGGGGGTGGGGGGTGGAGCCCTAAAGGTTACGATGCGTATACAATAGCCCACACTAGCTAGATAAAAATGGTTCCATGCACATACTAAAGAAAATGTGCTCTCTTCAAAAAAAAATACGAGAACTCAAAATAATGCCGCCATCTTGGATAAAAAGAGCTTATATTTATTTTTTCGTAAATTTCAGTACGTTCTCTATACAATACGAAAAAGTTTATTTGACATAAAATATATCCCTAATTCTAATAAAGACATTTGTAATTTGCATATTCTCTGTATCTCCAACCGTTCTCCCTAAAACTTCATTTGTGTCTTGATAAAACGTCCCAAGATAGGGATTTTAACATGTAATTTTAATTCAGGAGGCGGTGACTCGATACCTTTGCAGTGAACAAGGGATGAGCAAGGTAGCCAATTTATCATCCTTTTTCAACTGCTGTGCGCAAAATAACGAAATATAAACGCGTCTCATACAAGATGGCGGCATAATTTTGGGATCTCGTGATTTTTTTCGAACAGAGCACAGTTTTATTAGTGTGTGCAAGAAATTATTAGTCTCTATCTACTATGGATTATTTTACACACATCGAAACCTTTAGGTCTCCACCCCCCACCCCCCAAAGGGTTAATTTAGCGATCCATCTATTTTTAAGTTAAATGTCCATAATATGAACATACATAAGCAACTGCAACCTTGAAACACGTATTCCCTGAAAATGGCGGCCATTTTAGAGCTTACTCGCCGACATCTTTAATTTCTTGAATAAATACAACTTTGGTTAGACTTAGAATTTTAATTTTTTTATCGTACGTTCCTGACACATCGTTTATTATACAAGAACAATAAATTTACAAAAGTTAAATAATTTCACTGAAATACACACTTTTTGGCACTTTGGACAGCCCTGGGGCCCAAAATGGCCGCCCGAGTTTTTGAGGATATCGAAATTATGAAAGAGCGGAAAATTTCCTATAAGACTGCTAAAGGAAAAATTAGTATCACATTTTGCACTATTTTTGTGCTTACATCCCTCACTAAATGAGCCCGGGCAGTGAATTCAGTTACTTTTGATTAGCACAGAAACCAGACAAAAGTTTCCAAGCGAAATCCATTTTCTGCATCCAGGAATTTCCTCATGAGTTTTGGGAGTGACTTTTTACAAACTCAGCTAAAAGGACAGAAATGGATTGCCATGTTTCTGATATTAATACTAGGAAAACGCTCAGTGTAACGCGTTGATGAGCGAGCACGGGTACGTGCAAATTCTCGAACCGGAAATGCGTACACAACGCACAGAAAACATATACATCCATATGGAATTGATTATGATATCAACTTAAAAGTGTATGCTTTTCATCGAAACTTTAAAATAGCATCTAAGCACCTGGTTCATAAAGCAAATCAGAATCAATTTTCAATTGGCACTGGAAAACATTCATTTCGATACTTCATTACTGACAGATATTAAAAATGTAAATAACTTCATACGTTCTTAACTGATTGGGATGAAATTTTGTAAAATAAGAGACAATATTGGTCTTAATGATCATGCAAAATATGAGTTTGATCAGAATTATCGAAGACCGTTTTCATTTTTCAGCCTATCAGGAGATATTTATTTAAATTTTAACCAATGAATCTGAGTAACGCGTTGATGAGCGAGCACGGATACGCGCAACACCTCGAACCGAAATTCTGTCTATCGAAAATGTCATTAAAAGCCAATAATTCTAAAATTTCGCCACAGATTTGTATAGAAATCTCAAAACATTCCTAAAATATTGGTCCAAATAACCATGCAAAGCTTTAAGTTGATCAATTGAACCTTTATGATTGAACTGTTCCGTGTTAATTTTCAAAAATCACAGGATCTCCTTCAAAAAATATACCTGAGACCACTCATATGATATAAGTGTGTCTACACAATATCAGATCGACTGTTGAACGGTCATTATCAGTTTCATTTGCGTTTGAAAGTTTCTGCTCTAACTACCTTGCCTTGAACTGAAGAGTCGAAGTCGCCGTGAATTTGACAGCCAACACGCTAATAGTCCGTAAAATGTCAATAACGTTTGGATTTAAACACAGATTAGTATGAAAATTGTCAAAAATGCAGATAATGTTGGACCCAACCATCATGCGAAGTTATAAGTTGATCGTTCAATCGGTTATAGTTTAAATTTCTAAAAACACAGGAAAGATGGTTTTAAATTTTAACCAATGGGAGGATTTGGCTGAAACTTTGTTTGATTGGGTACAATGTTGGGGGTAATGACTTGTCAAAATTTCAATTTGATCAAAACAACCAATCGAAAGTTAATTTTTTTTAAATTTGAACCAATCAATGGATTTCAAAAAAATTAGGGTCTGCAACAATCAGAAATGTTACGTACATGTGTGCAAAATTTCAGCTCGATCGAAGAAAAACTCTGACCTGTATATCGTCAGTAACAGAAAAAAAAAAAAACAAACAAAAAAAAAAACAGAGGTCCGTGCCAAAAGAGCCAAATGGAGACGCTCGCTTCGCTCGCTCAATTATTTTAGCATGTAATTGATTTTTTATTGCCCAAAAGTATTTTTTGCATTTTACAAGGTTATACTTAAGAATTTTCTGAAGCATTCGCAAAATTTCTCTGCAAAGGTGAATTTTACTTTCTTTTTTTGTATGATAATATTTTAGTATAATATTTGTAATATTTATAATATAATATTTGATTTTTTGGTGCCTAAAAGTAGGTTTATGAAATTTTTACCTTTTAAGCATGTGTAAATTTACACACTTGGCACAACTATTGTCAATATTTTTATTGTATTAATGTGTATTTATCAACTTTGAGGTTGCATGGAAGATCAGGATGGGGCTCCTAGAGTCGAAAACTGAATGTCGCCCTTTTGTGTACCGATTATGCAAATAAAAAAACTGAAACTAAAATTGATCGGAGTACAAACGTAAACGTTGCTGTACAATCAAAACTTGTTATTATCATTGAAATGTGAGGTCACCTACTAGAGTAAGACAAGGAGATTGCTTGGACCGACTTCTGATGCTGCCATCTACATTCAGTCAATCAGAGTTATTCAGCGATCAATTTTAGTTGGGCCAAACTTTTTTTCTACTTTGAAGTCAATTTAATCGGTACCTACCTTACTTTTTTCTACTTAGAAACACATAACTTCTGCCATTTTTAAGATAACTTAATGCTTTTCTTCTACCGACTCCTAAGGAGACAAACGAGTAGGACATAATTTTAAAATTCAATGTGGTTCAAAGTGCGCAACAATTAAAATTACCTCGCATAAAAAATGTATGACTTATTTAAAAAAATTATTAAACTTTATAATTTGCCTTCATGAAAAATCACTCCTAGGAAAAATCCCTCCCTCAATAGACTTTGAAAGATCAAAGTCTATTCAATCAACATTAAACAAATCGGAATCGTATAATGAACCTCTAAATCATTACTGTACCTAAAAATTAATTATTTTACATACGCGGGAACGCGGGATGCGTATTTCCGGAACATACACGATTTGGGGCCTATCTCCGCCCCCTGTGTTATACGGCACTGGCGCATGCGCTCATTGACGTGTAGTCGATCGCCAACATGGGGCAGTTGAATCGTGTTTTGAGTTTTGACAGTCAGGTGTTTATTAGTGATATTAAAGTGTTTATTGATGATCAGGAAATGTGAGGTGAGAACGCGGATGGAAGGCAAAGATTACAGCTCTGAGTGTAATGACTGGGTAAAACGTTTTGGAGAGAACTCGAAACCCAACTGGTGTGTGCGCAGTTCGTGGCTAAATCTAACCAAGTTGAACAACAGAAAAACCTTTGTGTGCCAACACAGCGACTTTCAAAAGGCTCACACTCTACTCTAAAATATACTCTAAAACATACTCATACTCTAAAAATTGTTTGCTAGAATAAAAATTAAAGTGAAGTTGAACCCCTAACACCTATGAAATATAAGTTGACAATACTATTAGTCTGAATGTAAACTTGCTGTCAGAAACATTCAATAAGGGGAAGTTAAGCAGGAATAAAATAAATTTTAAAATTGGTTTACATACTTTTTTAAGTATATAACACTTTTTTTTACCAATAGGTACACCTATATATTATTACTTACTAGGAAAACGCTCTGTGTAACGCGTTGAATGAGCGAGCACGACACGTGCGCAAACATTAACCGAATATGCGTTCGTTAACACACAGAAAACATTATTTTAAGTCAAACTGAAAGCAAACTACGATCCACTGAATCAATATAAAACAATGTGTCATTGTATGACCACCATTAATGTGTAATCCGAGATATACCTAACCTTCAAGGAAATGTCAGGCTAGACAGAAGCTCAGAAACGGAATAAATCCAACGTTTCCAAGAAGAAAATAATTTGAAATAATCAATCCCCTGGACAAAAACTGTAGATACCTAATATCTATGCTTTAAAAGCGATTCAATTTTACTAATACCTTCACAAAGTACACCAAATTGCCAAAATTATCAACGAAAAGAAGCACAATGCAGGAGAGATTTGGAATGACGTGTGAACGCTAGAAGAGAACAAACGCCACTCAATGATATTATTGAAATGTGAGCTTATGTTTCTAATCCCTCCTGGATGCAAAATCAGCCAAGTAGAAACACGGGAGGCACGGCCATCAGAACTACGAATTGACGAAAAGACAATCAAGGTCCTTAAAAACTCGAAATGATTTGTTGGAAACTATGATCCAAATTGAATTATTCAAATTTGATCAACTCAATACACATAAAAATATCTGCTTTTCACTAAAAAAGTGTACATACCATCAAAACACTCTTGTACCTAAAGCAAATCAGATTCAGTTGCATTGGAAAGACATTCATTTTCAATGTTTCATTTCTGACAGCTATTAAAAATGTCAATAAGTGCATACTTTCTTGACAGATTCGGCTGAAAATTGGTAAAATAAGTGACATTGTTGGTCTTACTGACCATGCTAAATATGAGTTTGATCACATTTCTCGAAGACCATTTTCATTTTTTAGGCTATCAGGAGATACTTATTTTAACAATGAACCAATGGATGGATTTCAAAAAAAAATTGGGTCTGCAAACAGAGAAGGTTGTCTTTACATGTGTGCAAAATTTCAGGTCGATCGGTGAAACGGTGCGACTCCTATTGCTTCCTTTAGCATACAAAAACAAAAACAAAAAAAAAAACAAAAAAAAAAACAGAGGTCCGTGCTAAAAGAGCCAAATGGAGTCGCTCGCTTCGCTCGCTCAAATAATATATAAATGAGTTTTTTAATGTTAATTTTTATAGTGTCACGTACCTAGTGTGGTGAATGGTCTAAATACTAATATAAAAATAAGCCCGACCAAAACTGATAACCCGTGCAAAATTACAACTTTATCAGCTCTGCCATGATATGATGAACAAATATTTTTTTATATTTTAATTTGCCTAATATTTTACATTTTTTAGGAACAAAAGCAAATTTAAAAATACTTGGTTCATAATTTTATTTCCCTTTCTGAGGACTTAAATTACTCCTATTACATTTTCAATTCAATTCAAATTCCATTTGAAAATTTTTGTGTGAAGAAAAGGGAATATGTATGGATTTACTAAAACCAATATTTCAAAATAGCAATATATGTTAGTAAAACACACTATTTTCACACTCAAAAGTGAAAATGTTCATTCTTATACATGAATTTGAAATTCCGCCCACATTTCAGTAGATAAACGGTAAACCTAAAGAGTGAAGAAATATTGATCGACCAACAATCATGTCAATCATGTCATGGTTACAGTAAAATATGACATCTGTTAGGTTTACCGTTTTCGCACTAAAAGTGCAAGGAATTTGAATTTCAAATTTATTGAGCGAGCGAAGCAAGCGTCTCGTTTTGGCTCTTTTGGCACGGACCTCTGTTTTGTTTTTGTTTTTGGCTGCTAATAGCCGATACACAGGTCGCACCGTTTCACCGATCGATCAGAAATTTTGCACAAATGTAAAACCAACCTTCTCTGTTTGCAGGCCCTAATTTTTTTGAAACCCATTCATTGGTTCATTGGTAAAATAAATATCTCCTGATAGGCTGGAAAATGAAAATGGTCTTCGATAAATCTGGTCAAACTAATATTTTGATGGTCATTGGGACCAACATTGTCTCTTATTTTACAAATTTTCATCCTAATCAGTTAAGAATGAATGAACTTATTGACATTTTTAATAGCTATCAGAAATTAAACATTGAAAATGTTGTTTTTCCACTTCAACTGAATCTGATTTGATTTAGAGTGTGTTAGATGCTATTTTCAATTTTCAGTGAAAAGCAGATACTTTTATGTTGATTAAATGGATCATATTTTAATAATTCAATATGGAACGTATTTCCAAACAAATCATTTTGAGTATTCGCAAAACTAAGGACCTTGATTGACTTTTCGTAAATTCGTACCTATAGTTCTGATGGCCGTGCTTCCTGTGTGTTTCATAGAGTGGCGTTTGTTCTCTTCTTGTGACCACACGTCGTCATTTCAAATCTCTCCCGCATTTTGCTTCGTTATTTTCGCTGAAAATGTTTGGCAATTTGGTGTTCTTTGTGAAGGTTTTAGTAAAGTTCCTCCGCTTTTGTAGCAGGTGAACATTATTTACCGAGAGTTTTTGTCAGAACATTGATATTTCATAATAGTCTTCTTCTACCAAACGATAGGTACAATGTTGGATTCATTACGTGTCTGAGCTTTTGTCTAGCCTGACATTTCCTTGAAGGTTAATAATTTTTTTAAAGGTTTGATTCATTCAGTTCAAAACATTACATTGTCTTATTTTGTCTTACATTGTCTTATTTAGAAATAACCATTCTTGTGAAACTGCGTTACAGCTTGTTCTGGAAAATTGGCTTAATGAGTTGGATAACAATAGGGTTGTTGTTGCAGTCTTCTTAGATTTTAGGAGGGCATTTGAAACAATAGACAGAACATTGCTCTTAGAAACATTGTGGAAATATGGCGTAAGAGGTGTAGCTCATCAATGGTTTAAAATGCTAGATATCGAAATATTGACAATTGAACTGAAGGGATGCACAGTAACATCAGTATATAAACCGCCCAGGACCCCATTCGACTTCCAACCTCCTTGCAATTATTTCAACCAAAAGATAAGGTTTGTTCTTGGGGATTTTAATAGCCACAGTACCAATTGGGGGTACCTCACTACGGATGACAATGGGTTAAAAGTGGAAACGTGGGCTGAAAATGAAGGGTTAACACTGCTGCATGATCCAAAACTACCACCATCTTTTAATAGCGGCAGATGGAAAAGGGTATACAATCCGGATCTAATATTCGTGAGTGGAAATATCAGTCAACAATGTGTGAAAGATGTATGCGAATCAACACCAAATACGCAACATAGAGCATTAAAACTACAAGTACATGCGGTGGTTAAGGCTGATACAATACCATTCAAAAGGAGGTTTAACTATCGGAAAGCTGACTGGAAACAATACACGAGGAGCCTGGATATGCAGATTGGGGATATAATACCATCTGTTCAGAACTACGATACATTTGTGGAGCTAGTTCAGAAAATTTCGAGACAGCTTTCATCCCTCGAGGTTGTAGAAGACAGTACATTCCCGGAATGTCGGAATCGGCAAGTGAGCTATTGGAAACATACACGCAATCCTTCGAGACCGACCCATTTAGCGAATCTACCATCATGGAGGGAGAAGCACTCATGGTGGAGCTAGCTGAAAACCGGAGAGCAAAATGGCATGAGCTGATGGAAAGCATAGACATGATGCACAATAGCAAGAAAGCTTGGGGGTTAATCCAAAAAACTGAATGGAGATCCAACAAAGGCAGGGGTGCACACAAACGTTACACCTAATCAGGTTGCACATCAGTTACTCATGAATGGGAAAGTTAAACTGAAGCTCAAGAAGAAGAAACTGGTGAAACAAGTGTCCGAAGTCCCTAGTAGCTTAGAAAAGGATTTCACTCTTGAGGAGTTAATACTCGGAATACAAAAGCTGAAGAATGGCAAAGCGGCAGGTATAGATGACATTATGTCAGAGCAAATAAAGAACTTTGGTCCAAGAACGATACAGTGGTTGCTGAGTCTCCTTAACGAATGTCGAAGAACGTGCCGAGTTCCGAAAAGTTGGAGAAAGGCGAAGGTTGTGGCGCTGCTTAAGACAGGCAAAGAGCCACAGGATCCCAAAAGTTATCGGCCTATTTCGCTGCTTTGCCATATATTCAAACTGTACAAGAGGTTGATATTACATCGCATTGCGGATTCTGTTGATGATAAACTAATAAGAGAACAAGCAGGATTCAGACCTGGTAAAGCTTGCACCGGGCAGGTGCTTAACCTGTGTCAGTTCATTGAGGATGGTTTTGAGTCGAAACGAGTTACAGGGGCTGTTTTTGTGGACCTAACCGCAGCTTACGATACAGTTAATCACAACCTTTTGCTGAATAAGGTACATGGAATGACGAATGATTACCATCTCACGGAAATAATAGGGTCTTTGCTTCATGCTCGAAGATTTACTGTGACGTTGAATGGTAAATGGAGTAGATGGCGTATGCAACGGAACGGACTGCCTCAAGGTAGCGTCTTAGCACCAATGTTATTCAACATATATACAAACGACCAGCCACTACCTGAGAGCACTAACCATTTCCTGTATGCCGACGACCTGGCTATAGCAGCTCAGGCAGCATCGTTTGAAGAAGTAGAGGCAAGGCTTTCCAGTACTCTGGATATCTTAGCAGACTACTACGGTGCTAATCAGTTGCGGCCAAATCCTGCAAAAACGCAGGTATGCGCTTTTCATCTGCGAAGCAAAGAGGCGAAAAGAAAACTCCAGGTATCATGGCTAGGTAAGAGTATAGAAAGCACTGAGAATCCTGCGTATCTCGGTGTTACTATAGATCGCATGTTAACCTTCAAGGAACATTGCAATAAAACTAAGATGAAAGTACAGGCCAGGAATAACTTGCTTCGCAGACTCGTTGGTACCACATGGGGAGCCAAGCCGCATACTGTGCGGACAACCGCTTTGGCTATGTGCTACTCTGCTGGTGAGTATGCATGCCCAGTGTGGAACAGTTCAACACATACAAAGCAAGTAGACACTGCCTTGAACGAGACGTGCAGAATTGTAACTGGGTGCTTGAGACCAACTCCTAGAGATCAGTTAAATTTGTTAGCCGGGATTGCACTGCATCAAGTTCGAAGGAGTGTTGCAACTGATATTGAAAGAACAAAGCAAATCAGAGACAGCAGGCATCCTATGGCTGAGTACAAAGGTCCTCATCAAAGGCTAAAATCACGGAAGAGCTTCATGCAGGTCTCCAAAGAGATCCCTGATTCGGCTCGAGATGAGCGTCTGTCGAGATGGGAAGCTGGCCTGCAGCGACGTAACATTCCGGGAAATCCAGCAGAAGAACTGCCTCCAGGGAAATACCTCGAGTGGAGAATTTGGAGGACATTGAATAGGATAAGAACTGGTGTGGGAAGGACAAAAGCAAATTTAATGAAGTGGGGCTATTCGGAAGACGAAGATCTCTGCGAGTGTGGAGAGCGGCAAGAAGGGGAACATCTTCTTCGCTGTGTTTTGGCACCAGGTCCCTGCACACATGACGACTTAGAGAGGGCTAGTAGCATAGCAATTGATGTGGCCACATTTTGGCAAAAACAAAAATATTTAGTAATTAGGTGTTAGTTGTAAGTTTTAATTATTGCTTCCGGACACGAAAGAAGAAGAATGGTTTAAAAGCTATCTAAGCAATCGAAATCAGATTACCTTTTAAGACAATGAAATATCGAGTGAACGTATTAACAGCTTAGAGATACCCCAGGGGTCGGTGCTGGGACCACTACTTTTCATACTGTATATTAACGACATTTTTGTGTAAGTAGTTCAGTACCATCAAAAACACTCCGTGTAAAAATACCAGCCAAGTCTCTTCAACTAAAAAAAAAATATGAAATCTAAAAATTCTGCACTGAAACGTAGTGATATCAAAAAATTAGCCAAGTCAAAACTTTATTTGAAAATTAAAAAATACTTGGCGCATCGTGTATATAAATAGCTTAGAAGTATAGGCTAGATATAAATACATATACTTATAGTATACCTACAATGCCCTAAAAAAAACGATGCGCCAAGTATATTTTAATTTTCAAATAAAGTTTTGACTTGACTAATTTTTTGATATCACTACGTTTCAGTGCAGAATATTTAGATTTCATATTTTTTTTTAGTTGAAGAGACTTGGCTGGTATTTTTACACGGAGTGTTTTTTATGGGGATATCACTTATTTTTTTAGTTTATTTACACAACTTGTAAAACTGATTGGGGCAACAATGGATAGTTCCTTAATTCCTTTAAAAAAATACGCCATTTCCGAATTAGTTACTAAGAAAAATTTTGTTTGGAGCTAAATATAAACTTAAAGTGATATGCCATGAAGAATTGCGAAAGCATCGTTCCAATAGGTCCAGCCGTTTTCGAGATATGGCATCACTTCCGGTTTTCAAAATGGCGGCTAAAAGTTCTTACACATTGTATTAATATGTATATAAATACTAATATTTCATTATAAGCCTTCTGAATATGTAGTAGGTTTTTATATAAAGGGGAAGTGAATTCAGGCAAATTTCGCTAAACTATGACGTCATTTCCGGTTTCAGTAATTAAAAAACTTTAATTTCACTGTTTTTATTTCATAAAAAGGACCGTCTGAATCGATTGGCGCAAATTTCGTTCCGATCGGTTTAGCCGTTTTTGAGATATGACGTCACTTCCGGTTTCAAAATGGCGGCACAAAAAATTCATAAGGGCAAGGTATTATCAGGCAGACGAGCTGTATATGTGGTGTAAATTTCGGGTCAATCAACCCAGCCGTTTAGGCTGTGCCGGAGACCGCGGAATTTATTGGAAGATGAATTATCATAATCTAGTGGAGCGGTCGCTCCACGCCAGCCAAGTCGTACGGCGCGCACACTCTCATATAAAAAGGCTGGAGCAACCCACTTTTACTGTAAGCATCAAAGTGGCATTTTCGGCCTACTGGATCTCAAAATTGGAAAATCTCACATTGTTGCGAAATATCTTAATTTCGAGCTATGGCCCACCCTACAACATATACCAAATTTGGGAGCAATAGGTTACGCCCTTTGCGAACTAGAGGGCCGTGAAAACCGTGAAATTGTACGGCTTTCTTCAGATGATTATAATCCCCATAAAAAACACTCCGTGTAAAAAAACAGCCAAGTCTCAACTAAAAAAAAAAAAAATTATGAAATCTAAAAATTCTGCACTGAAAAGTAGTGATATCAAAAAATGAGCCAAGTCAAAACTTTATTTGAAAATTAAAAAATACTTTGCGCATCGTGTATATAAATAGCTTAGAAGTATAGGCTAGATATAAATACACACACTTATAGTACCTATACCTACAATGCCCTAAAAAAACGATGCGCCAAGTATTTTTTAATTTTCAAATAAAGTTTTGACTTGGCTCATTTTTTGATATCACTATGTTTCAGTGCAGAATTTTTAGATTTCATAATTTTTTTTTTTAGTTCAGACTTGGCTGTTTTTTTACACGGAGTGTTTTTTATGGGGATATCACTTATTTTTTAAGTTTATTTACACAACTTGTAAAACTTATTAGGGCAACAATGGCTAATTCCTTTAAAAAAATACGCCATTTCCGAATTAGTTACTAAAAAAATATTGTTTGGAGCTAAATTTAAACTTAAAGTGATATGCCATGAAGAATTGCGAAAGCATCGTTCCAATAGGTCCAGCCGTTTTCGAGATATGGCATCACTTCCGGTTTTCAAAATGGCGGCTGAAAGCTCTTACACATTGTAGGTATTAATATGTATATAAATACTAATATTTCATTATAAGCCTTCTGAATATATAGTTGGTTTTTATATTAAGGGAAGTGAATTTACGCAGATTTCGCTAAACTATGACGTCATTTCCGGTTTCAGTAATTAGAAAACTTTAATTTAACTATTCTTATTTCATAAAGAGGACCGTCTGAATCGATTGGCGCAAATTTCGTTCCGATCGGTTAAGCCGTTTTTGAGATATGACGTCACTTCCGGTTTTAAAATGGCGACTACCGGTTTGATTTATAAAAAGGAACCTCAGACGCCAAAAGTGCACATGTGGTAAAAATTTCAGATCGATCGGCTAAGCCGTTTAGGCTGTGGCGGTGATAGCGGTGTTTCCTGATATCATCATCAGATAGGTTTTAAAAGGGGTGTAATTTCACTGTTTTCACGGCCCTCTAGCACGCAAATGGCATAACCTATTGTTCCCAAATTTAGTATATAGAGTGGGGTGGGCCATAGCTCGAAATAAAGATATTTCACAACAATGTGAGATTTTCCAATTTTATGATCCAGTAGGCCGAAAATGCCATGTTGTTGCTTACAGTAAAAGTGGTTGGTCTGCTCCTCAGTTATTAGGCATTTACGGTATGTTGAGTGCGTGTGAGTGTACGGTACGACTTGGCTGGGTGGAGCAACCGCTCCACTAGATAATAATAACCCCATAAAAAACACTCCGTGTAAAAAAAACAGCCAAATCTCTTCAAATAATAAAAAATTATGTAATCGTATGTATCGTGTAAATAAATAGCTAAGAAGTATAGGCTAGATATAAATACATATACTTATAGTATACCTACAATGCCCTAAAAAAACGATGCGCCAAGTATTTTTTAATTTTCAAATAAAGTTTTGACTTGGCTCATTTTTTGATATCACTACGTTTCAGTGCAGAATTTTTAGATTTCATAATTTTTTTATTAGTTGAAGAGACTTGTCTGTTTTTTTTACACGGAGTGTTTTTTATGGGGATATCACTTATTTTTTTAGTTTATTTACACAACTTGTAAAACTTATTGGGGCAACAATGACTTATTCCTTTAAAAAAATACGCTATTTCCGAATTAGTTACTAAGAAAAATATTGTTTGGAGCTAAATATAAACTTAAAGTGATATGCCATGAAGAATTGCGAAAGCATCGTTCCAATAAGTCTAGCCGTTTTCGAGATATGCCATCACTTCCGGTTTTTAAAATGGCGGCTGAAAGCTCTTACACTTTGTATTAATATGTATATAAATACTAATATTTCATTATAAGCCTTCTGAATATGTAGTTGGTTTTTATATAAAGGGGAAGTGAATTTAGGCAGATTTCGCTAAACTATATCGTCATTTCCGGTTTCAGTAATTAGATAACTTTTGTTTCACTATTGATATTTCATATAGAGGACAGTCTGAACCGATTGGCGCAAATTTCGTTCCGATCGGTCAAGCCGTTTTTGAGATATGACGTCACTTCCGGTTTCAAAATGGCGGCACAAAAAATTCATAAGGGCAAGGTATCATCAGGCAGACGAGCTTTATATGTGGTGAAAATTTCGGGTCAATCGACCCTGCCGTTTAGCCTGTGGCGGAGACCGCGGAATTATTGGAAGATGAATTATAATCATAATCATTATCTGAAAGCCGTACAATTTCACGATTTTCACTGTCCTCCAGCTCGCAAACTGCATAACGTTTTATTGCCAAACTTGGAATATATGGTAGGTTGGGCCATAGCTCTAAATTAAAATATTTCGCAACAATGTGAGATTTCCCATTTTTAAGATCCAGTAGGCCGAAAATGCCACTTTGATGCTGACAGTAAAAGTGGGTTTCTCCAGCCTTTTTAAATAAGAGTGTGCGCGCGCCGTACGACTTGGCTGGCGTGGAGCGACCGCTCCACTAGATGATTCATCTTCCAATAAATTCCGCGGTCTCCGCCACAGCCTAAGCGGCTGGGTTGATTGACCCGAAATTTTCACCACATATACAGCTCGTCTGCCTGATGATACCTTGCCCTTATGAATTTTTTGTGCCGCCATTTTGAAACCGGAAGTGACGTTATATCTCAAAAACTGCTTAACCGATCGGAACGAAATTTGCGCCAATCGATTCAGACGGTCCACTATAAGAAGTAACAAAAGTGAAATTAAAGTTTTCTAATTACTGAAACCGGAAATGACGTCATAGTTAAGCGAAATCTGCCTAAATTCACTTCCCTTTATATAAAAACCAACTACATATTCAGAAGGCTTATAATAAAATATTAGTATTTATATACATATTAATACAATGTGTAAGAGCTTTCAGCCGTCATTTTGAAAACCGGAAGTGATGCCATATCTCGAAAACGGCTGGACCTATTGGAACGATGCTTTCGCAATTCTTCATGGCATATCACTTTAAGTTTATATTTAGCTCCAAACAATATTTTTATTGTAACTTATTCGGAAATGGCGTATTTTTTTAAAGGAATTAGCCTTTGTTGCCCTAATAAGTATTACAAGTTGCGTAAATAAACTAACAAAATAAGTGATATCCCCATAAAAAACACTCCGTGTATAAAAACAGCCAAGACTCTTCAACTAAAAAAAAATTAAGAAATCTAAAAATTCTGCACTGAAACGTAGTGATATCAAAAAATGAGCCAAGTCAAAACTTTATTTGAAAATTAAAATATACTTGGCGCATCGTTTTTTTAGCGCATTGTAGGTATAGGTACTGTAAGTACATGTGTTTATATCTAGCCTATACTTCTAAGCTATTAATATACACGATGCGCCAAGTATTTTTTAATTTTCAAATAAAGTTTTGACTTGGCAAATTTTTTGATATCACTACGTTTCAGTGCAGAATTTTTAGATTTCATAATTTTTTTTTAGTTGAAGAGACTTGGCTGTTTTTTTACACGGAGTGTTTTTTATGGGGATCTAGTGGAGCGGTCGCTCCACCCAGCCAAGTCGTACTGTACACTCACACTCACTCAACATACCGTAAATGCCTAATAAAATGAGGAGCAGACCAACTACTTTTACTGTAAGCAACATCATGGCATTTTCGGCCTACTGGATCATAAAATTGGAAAATCTCACATTGTTGTGAAATATCTTAATTTTGAGCTATGGCCCACCCCACCACATATACCAAATTTGGGAACAATAGGCTATACCATTTGCGAGCTAGAGGGCCGTGAAAACAGTGAAATTACATCACTTTCATCTAGTGGAGCGGTCGCTCCACCCAGCCAAGTCGTACCGTACACTCACAGTCACTCAACATACCGTAAATGCCTAATAAACCGAGGAGCAGACCAAACACTTTTACAGTAAGCAACAACATGGCATTTTCGGCCTACTGGATCTTAAAATTGGAAAATCTCACATTGTTGTGAAATATCTTAATTTCGAGCTATGGCCCACCCCACCACATAAACCAAATTTGGGAACAATAGGTTATGCCATTTGCGAGCTAGAGGGCCGTGAAAACAGTGAAATTACATCACTTTCATCTTCTTCTTCTTCTTCTTCTTCTTCTTCTTTAGATGACGATGATGATTCAGATATCAGGAAACACCGCAATCACCGCCACAGCCTAAACGGCTGAACCGATCGATCTGAAATTTTTACCACATGTGCACTTTTGGCGTCTGAGGTGCCTTTTTATAAAACCAACCGGAAGTCGCCATTTTGAAACCGGAAATGACGTCATATCTCGAAACCGGCTGAACCGATCGGAACGAAACTAGCGTCAAACAATTCGGACGGTCATATATATGAAAATACAATAGTCTAAACAGAAATGTACTATTACTGAAACCGGAAATGACGTCATAAAAATGAAAAATCAGACTTTAATCACCTCTTACTACAATAACTACTTATTCACAAGGTTTATAATGATACAAAACATTTATATAAACAAATTCTACGTGGAGTGCTTTCAGCCGCCATTTTGATAACCGGAAGTGATGCCATATCTCGAAAACGGCTGGACCGATTGAAACAAATCTTTCGCTTTTCTTCATGGAATATCACTTTAAGCATATTTTGGTACCAAACGCAACTTTTCTTAGTAACCAAATTGGAACAGGCTTATTTTTTAAAGGAATTAGTCATTGTTGTTTCGATATGTGTTACAAATTGTTTAAATAAACTAAAAAAAATTGTGATATCCCCATAAAAAACACTCCGTGTAAAAATACCAGCCAAGTCTCTTTAACTATAAAAAAATAGAAGAAATCTAAAAATTCAGCACTGAAAAGTAGTGATATCAAAAAATTTGCCAAGTCAAACTTAATTTGAAAAACCAAAATATACTTGGCGCATCGTTTTTAAAGGCATTATAGGTATATTTTATATATTTAGGTACATATGATTTTTGGCATATATACTAGATTAATACCCGATGCGCCAAGTATATTTTGGTTTTTCAAATTAAGTTTGACTTGGCCAATTTTTTGATATCACTACTTTTCAGTGCTGAATTTTAAGATTTCTTCTATTTTTTTTATAGTTAAAGAGACTTGGCTGGTATTTTTACACGGAGTGTTTTTTATGGGGTCTTCTTTAGATGATGATGATGATTCAGATTCAGAGGGTCAGGAAATACCGCAATCACCGCTACAACCTAAACGGCTTAGCCGATCGATCTGAAATTTTTACCACATGTGCACTTTTGGCGTCTGAGGTGCCTTTTTATAAAACCAACCGGAAGTCGCCATTTTGAAACCGGAATAACGTCATATCTCGAAAACGGCTGAACCGATCGGAATGAAACTAGCGCCAAATGATTCAGACGGTCGTCTATATGGAATATCAATAGTTAAAGTAGAGATGTACTATTACCAAAACCGGAAATGACGTCATGAAAATAAAGAACTAGATTTTAATGACCTCTTACTACAATAACTACATACTCAGAAGGCTTATAATGATACATAACATTTATAGAAATAAATTCTAGGTGGCAGTTATTTCGCAACAATGTGAGATTTCCCAATTTTAAGATCCAGTAGGCCGAAAATGCCACTTTGATGCTTACAGTAAAAGTGGGTTGCTCCAGCCTTTTTAAATGAGAGTGTGCGCGGGCCGTACGACTTGGCTGGCGTGGAGCGACCGCTCCACTAGACTATCAATCTTTTTGCTGATGACACTTTAATATCATATTCTGGAATAAATTTGAACGACATTAATGAACAAATTAACTTAGTATTAAGCAAGATATTAGATTGGTTGAGAGGAAATAAGCTAAAGTTAAATCCCACAAAATCTAAATGTATGTATTTCACTTTATCAAATATAGTCAAAGAGAGAATGTTCAGGTCACAACATAACATCCCATTAATTGTTATAGATGAAGAAACGATTGAAGTTGTTAAAGAGTTCAAATATTTAGGGGTAATTTTAGATGAACATTTGAAAATGATGAAAATATTGAATACCTGTCCCAAAAAATCAGTAAAAAATAGGGTTTCTGTCTCGAGTAAAACGCTACCTCTCACCTTGTGTAACACTAAAGATATATCAAGCCATTATATTGCCCCACATTGATTATTGTAGCACACTTATGTGGGGAATAGATAATTTGGCATTAAACAAGTTACAAAAATTACAGAATAGGGCATTGAAATTAGTATTAAATTGTGACGTTTATTTTGTGTTTTCTAGGTATGTGTTAACTCATCTTCGGTTCTATGTTTGCGCACGTTTCCGGTGTTCACTCGTCAACGCGTTTCACGGAGCGTTTTCCTAGTGTATGAAACTATTCGCTTTTGAGTGTGAAAATGGTGTGGTTTACAAACATGTTGTTATTTTTAAAAATAAGCATTTTATTAAACACATAAAAAATGTAGGCATAGTCCCAGTAGCTCTGTCTGACATTAATACTTTTGTGCACCCATTATGGATAAGTACCCATTTTTGCGGTTAATAGAAGATTACAATGATCTTTTAGCAATGCTAACAAAAATAGGGGTTTAGTATAATTGTCAATTTTTAAATACCAACGTTGTAAATTACTATTGAGGTCTTACTGTCAATTGTGGATTTAATTTTTATATTTTTTGAAAAGAAGGTACCCATTTTCTTAATACATTTTTAAAATTTGTATTACTATTTCAATTGTCGAATTTATGAGATAATATAAGAATTACCTGACATGACTTATTTTATTTATAACATTCCTTTTGAGGCTAAACCTGTTTTTAGAATTGGATGTACTTTATGCACACTATGAAAAATCTCAGTTGTATTTTTTTAAACTATGAAAACGTTCGGTGTAACGCGTTGATAAGCGAGCACGGATGATCTTCCCGAAATTCACTAAATAATCCCTGAATAATCAAGGTAATTATATACGAAATGTCCGCACGGCTAAGAACCTGGTCAGGTAAATGAAGGAAAACATTACAGAATGTTCAAATGGATGTTATATTCATCCTTCATCTCCCAGTGAACTTTTATTTGGTATGAAGGAAGATGACGCACAGAAGTTTAATTGTACTTCATGATCAAAGCTGTGTGGAGTTCTCGTCTATAATTACCATATTCACTTGCAGGATCACAAAAGATTTCAGATTTTCTTCAGAAACTGAAAAGATTTCCACAAAACCTTGTTCATTGTATTCAATCTTATAGGAATCCTGCTCGTGACGTCACAGTGGTAGAAAAATGGAGGTTGAGGCGGTAGGGGAAATGTGTCAAAGCTATAAATATTTAATATACATCATATTTATAAGATGAATATTTAACGTGAACATGTGAATGGATAAATATTACGTATTATTATAAACTTGTACTTACTTAAATATCTTTCTTTCACAAGTAATCACTCTAAATATGAGATTTGGATTGCCGCAGTCAGATTTGTTTATTCCCTATAGTTTTATATAGGTTACTATGGCAACCTTTTTTCACGCAGGATGCCTATAGACGAAATGTCAATTTTGAAAACAAATATCACGGTCTCCAAGAAGTACTACAGACATTTGCAGTGATCATGGTCAAATAAGTATTTTATAAACTTTCGCATAAAAGATGTCGTTGCTATGGTAATGATACCTAAACAACATAAACCCAATTTCCAATGAAACCAATGGAGCGATCTTGCTGAAAATCTACGTGTAAACGACCAGTATAGTAATATAAGTTTTGTGAAAAAATGGGCCTGATCCATTACTTCGTTTGGCAAAAAATGGATAAAACACACAACGACAGACAGATAAAAAAAAACAGAGATTCGAGCCATAAGTTTCAAGTGGAGACGCTCGCTCCGCTCGCTTACTAATCTGATATTGGCTTTATAATATACATAATTGCATTTATCCTTTACATGAAATAGGACGTCATAGTCTATTAGAAATAAAAACACGCAACGATTTAACAACTAATTTCTTTATAATGCTATCCTAAAGGAAAAATTAAAAACTCAATAATTTGTAAAATTTTCAATCGAATAAGCTAAACATTTCAAAATGTCATGGCGACAATGGTCTTAATAGCGTGAACATTATCACTTCTAACGGATTAACTGTGTCAGTGTAAGCCTATGCCATTTCAAAATATAAAAGATCAGCACACAGTATTCATTTCTTTGACGTAGATAAACAAGATTGTGAAAACCGTTTACCAAGTAATAAAATCATCCTGGTATTTTATTTATACATTTCAAGAAAGTACGATTTTAAATATAACGAAAGACACAATCGTTATTATTCTACATTTCCAAATCTACCGCCACTTGCGTGAGGGAGGAGTCACAATCGGATATATATGACATAGGGACCGAAATCGTGTATGTTTCGGAAATACGTGGCCGGGCGTAGAGCTTAATGTCAGCCTCAACAAAAATATTATAAAATGTGGTCCTAATAGTAATTGGTTTTTAAAAGGGTTAAAACAAAAAAATCGCCCTGCGAGGCCGACAGGAATTGCTCAAAACTCTGAAACAAGTAGTAGTACGTGGTTTATAAAAAAAAACACTATATTTTGAAGAAAATACCACGAAAACAATGCATACAACTTTCCAATACATGCTATTTAGACGAAACATGTTTTTCCCTGAAAATGTGTTTTTAATATGCTTCAAAATTTCTCTAAGATGTATGACTCAGAAAATCTCCAGGAACGCTTCACTCCGAACCCCATTTTCCCACATTTTATTTAACTACTAGAGGGACCCGTCATGTCACACATGACAAAGGCAATAATTTGTGCGATAGTTATACAAATTGTATTAATGAAACGTTGGTAATTTATAAATAGATTTTTGAGCGAGCGAAGCGAGCGTCTCCATTTGGCTCTTTTGGCACAACCCCCTGTTTTTTTTTTTTTTTTTTTTTTTTTTTTCTGTTACTGACGATATACAGGTCAGAGTTTTTCTTCGATCGAGCTGAAATTTTGCACACATGTACGTAACATTTCTGATTGTTGCAGACCCTAATTTTTTTGAAATCCATTGATTGGTTCAAATTTAAAAAAAATTAACTTTCGATTGGTTGTTTTGATCAAATTGAAATTTTGACAAGTCATTACCCCCAACATTGTACCCAATCAAACAAAGTTTCAGCCAAATCCTCCCATTGGTTAAAATTTAAAACCATCTTTCCTGTGTTTTTAGAAATTTAAACTATAACCGATTGAACGATCAACTTATAACTTCGCATGATGGTTGGGTCCAACATTATCTGCATTTTTGACAATTTTCATACTAATCTGTGTTTAAATCCAAACGTTATTGACATTTTACGGACTATTAGCGTGTTGGCTGTCAAATTCACGGCGACTTCGACTCTTCAGTTCAAGGCAAGGTAGTTAGAGCAGAAACTTTCAAACGCAAATGAAACTGATAATGACCGTTCAACAGTCGATCTGATATTGTGTAGACACACTTATATCATATGAGTGGTCTCAGGTATATTTTTTGAAGGAGATCCTGTGATTTTTGAAAATTAACACGGAACAGTTCAATCATAAAGGTTCAATTGATCAACTTAAAGCTTTGCATGGTTATTTGGACCAATATTTTAGGAATGTTTTGAGATTTCTATACAAATCTGTGGCGAAATTTTAGAATTATTGGCTTTTAATGACATTTTCGATAGACAGAATTTCGGTTCGAGGTGTTGCGCGTATCCGTGCTCGCTCATCAACGCGTTACTCAGATTCATTGGTTAAAATTTAAATAAATATCTCCTGATAGGCTGAAAAATGAAAACGGTCTTCGATAATTCTGATCAAACTCATATTTTGCATGATCATTAAGACCAATATTGTCTCTTATTTTACAAAATTTCATCCCAATCAGTTAAGAACGTATGAAGTTATTTACATTTTTAATATCTGTCAGTAATGAAGTATCGAAATGAATGTTTTCCAGTGCCAATTGAAAATTGATTCTGATTTGCTTTATGAACCAGGTGCTTAGATGCTATTTTAAAGTTTCGATGAAAAGCATACACTTTTAAGTTGATATCATAATCAATTCCATATGGATGTATATGTTTTCTGTGCGTTGTGTACGCATTTCCGGTTCGAGAATTTGCACGTACCCGTGCTCGCTCATCAACGCGTTACACTGAGCGTTTTCCTAGTTATATTTTTATTCAATTGGGATGGTGGTGGAAAGTAGGAGGTGCAAGTGAAATAAGAAAATAGTTGTTCACAATTCATAGGTGAAATTATGGAAATGTGTTTATTAACATTCACCTAACTGAGGGATTCAGTAAAAATCATATTTCATACATATGCGCACTCATCTGCTTATGAGAATACCAAGTCGAATGAAGTTAGTCAGTTGTCAAACGTGGATGAAATTCACGGTCTTCTGACCCTATCTTCAAAATCGGTAAGTTGCTAACGCAGCTTATATTGGAACACAGCCGCTGCACTGTGAACTGCCTCTATAGCTCAGCTGGTAGAGCATCTGACTGGATATCGGAAGGTCGTGGGTTTGTGTCCCACTCGAGGAAAATATTTTCACATTGCAGTTAATATTTATTAATGAAGGAAAATGTTGAATAATTTTCATAATGTTTGGCGTATAGTGAAAACTATAGCAGAATTTCAGGATACACAATGTTTGCGTAAAAATTGCATCGGTCGATTGTGCCAATTTTCCTTGCAGTTCTCCATGAATGACTTCTATGAAGACTGACTGGAAATTGCGGGTTCTGGATAATGCTACGTAAGGTTGGGGACAGGCTAAGTTGAACCCTGTTTAGTATTGCCAGGTATAGGCTGACCCATGCTAGCGCGGGTTCAACTTAGCTTGTCCCCGACCATAGAGTTGACTAAGTAGGCAGCAGGCGATCTGTGGATTGGATTTTATTTTAAAACCGTTATTTTACCAACACCTGAGTTAGCTCAACTTGGAGTCCAGGATCATTACCAAAGTTAGAATCATCTCCATTATTAATTCCCGACTTCAGGTTCATAAAAATACTAATGTTATAAAAGTGAAATAAATCCACAGATTGCCTGCTGCCTACTACTCGTATATGTGAGAAACCAGGTTTGTAGAGGAATAAACCGACTCGGGAAAACGTGTGTCCTTGTGCTTTGTTGATGGTCATTGCGAAAGATAATCGGATAGGAAATTGCCTCGCGCTAAGCATAAATGGTAGGCCAAATTCGGAAGGTGTAACTGCATCGTGGGTGCCTATTCTCGAGTTGAAAGCGCATGCAAAAATGTTCGACTATGCGAAAGCAAGTAAAATTTTGTTTTTTCAATGTAAAGTTAGCTGAATCCATTGCACGTTGATGGAAAGAGAGTCAACATTTATAGGGCATAGAATTGCACAGTCTTTGACGGTAGCAATCTGATCGTCAGATATTGCCTCTCAGTAGTAAACAGCATCAAACTACAATTGTTTCTTTATCGAGGTGATTGTTAAGAACTTCTCCATTTCCAACATTGAGAAGGAATTGCATAAAATTATCTTCTCCTTCCATCACTCGCATGTTTTGACGTTGAGGCGAAGCGAATTGAAGTGTTGAAAATGTAACTGCTTATACATCAATTCGCCATAGACATGGGTGGTACGAAGTACGGTGGCTGCCTTATAATACAGGTAAAGTTTGCCTGAAATCACCTCCATGAAGAAAATACTTGCTTCCAAGTAAACGCGTATCGGTAGCGCGACGTCGGGCATAGATAGGTCATGGATTTGTACTCTTCTTATAGCGCATATCTTAGTGGCAGTGAGCATATTTTTATTTCCTTTCTCTCTCAGATGATTCCATAGCCAAATATTTTTCATGTCGATTTTTTCAAGTAACATAGTTTCACTGCCTACTAAAATTAATTTTCACTGCACAGTTGAAATTGACGTTTAAAATTACGACATCAGTAAAAGCGATGTTTTTCACGAATAACACGGTAAATACTGAACAGAATATCGCGAAACTGTTACTATAAATCAAGTCACGTAATTGTATACATTACTGGCGAGTTTCAACTTGATCGGTGGAAAATTCAAGATTTGTATAAAGAACCAAATTTTCAGCCACGTTGCTACGGGGACGACGTTCTTCTCTTTTAAGCATATTATAGTAAAGGATAATAGTAGATCTATGATAATATTGGCTGCTCAAAATACATAACACATTTTTAAATGTCTACAAATATATTATTTGGTAAATCCAAGAAGCAAATCTTTCTCATAAAAATGCATAAAATCCACTCCAGGATCCCACTTGGTTGTATCTTGAAACTCTGTCAAGTATTGGATTTGTCTAGCTCAGCTGTTGGAGCGAATTGCGAGATAATTGTTTCATAAGTGGGTGTTACTTTGACAGGATGTTCACATGATCCTGATTGTATTAGACTATTAGTAGAACTTTTTCATTTGTGCTTCGTGCCCTGTTAATTAGGCGCCGGTTATTCAACAAAACCGCGCAAAACTATGACATTTTCGTTACGATTGGAGACCAAACCCGTGAACCAAATGATCTCAAATTTACAAGTGTGTTTAAGGATGAACTTAGTGTTGCTACTTAGCATATTTCTAAAATAAATTTTAATATAGCATCCAGCGGATTTTGGCATCACCAAAACTGGCAAAACTTTAAATTGGCAAAAATATTATACTGGAAGGCAAAACATTAATACCAATGACTTTTGTCAATTAAATAATACTAAACCATGATTACTTATTCAAATTTTTTCGTCTCCAATCGCATCTTAAAAGTTTTGCGCGCTAAAGCAGTGTATATCGTGCATTATATTGTTGAAACTAACCTGCTATTTGCACCTGTGTTGTTTAAAGTTTTGCGCGCTAAAGCAGTGTATATCGTGCATTATATTGTTGAAACTAACCTGCTATTTGCACCTGTGTTGTTAAAAGTTTTGCGCGCTAAAGCAGTGTATATCGTGCATTATATTGTTGAAACTAACCTGCTATTTGCACCTGTGTTGTTAAAAGTTTTGCGCGCTAAAGCAGTGTATATCGTGCATTATATTGTTGAAACTAACCTGCTATTTGCACCTGTGTTGTTAAAAGTTTTGCGCGCTAAAGCAGTGTATATCGTGCATTATATTGTTGAAACTAACCTGCTATTTGCACCTGTGTTGTTTAAAGTTTTGCGCGCTTAAGCAGTGTATATCGTGCATTATATTGTTGAAACTAACCTGCTATTTGCACCTGTGTTGTTTAAAGTTTTGCGCGCTAAAGCAGTGTATATCGTGCATTATATTGTTGAAACTAACCTGCTATTTGCACCTGTGTTGTTAAAAGTTTTGCGCGCTATAGCAGTGTATATCGTGCATTATATTGTTGAAACTAACCTGCAATTTGCACCTGTGTTGTTTAAAGTTTTGCGCGCTAAAGCAGTGTATATCGTGCATTATATTGTTGAAACTAACCTGCTATTTGCACCTGTGTTGTTAAAAGTTTTGCGCGCTATAGCAGTGTATATCGTGCATTATATTGTTGAAACTAACCTGCAATTTGCACCTGTGTTGTTTAAAGTTTTGCGCGCTAAAGCAGTGTAAATCGTGCATTATATTGTTGAAACTAACCAGCTATTTGCACCTGTGTTGTTAAAAGTTTTGCGCGATAAAGCAGTGTACATCGTGCATTATATTGTTGAAACTAATCTGCTATTTGCACCTGTGTTGTTTAAAGTTTTGCGCGCTAAAGCAGTGTATATCGTGCATTATATTGTTGAAACTAACCTGCTATTTGCACCTGTGTTGTTAAAAGTTTTGCGCGCTAAAGCAGTGTATATCGTGCATTATATTGTTGAAACTAACCTGCTATTTGCACCTGTGTTGTTTAAAGATTTGCGCGCTAAAGCAGTGTAAATCGTGCATTATATTGTTGAAACTAACCTGCTATTTGCACCTGTGTTGTTAAAACTTTTGCGCGCTAAAGCAGTGTATATCGTGCATTATATTGTTGAAACTAACCTGCTATTTGCACCTGTGTTGTTAAAAGTTTTGCGCGCTAAAGCAGTGTATATCGTGCAATATATTGTTGTAACTAACCTGCTATTTGCACCTGTGTTGTTTAAAGTTTTGCGCGCTAAAGCAGTGTATATCGTGCATTATATTGTTGAAACTAACCTGCTATTTGCACCTGTGTTGTTTAAAGTTTTGCGCGCTAAAGCAGTGTATATCGTGCAATATATTGTTGTAACTAACCTGCTATTTGCACCTGTGTTGTTAAAAGTTTTGCGCGATAAAGCAGTGTATATCGTGCATTATATTGTTGAAACTAATCTGCTATTTGCACCTGTGTTGTTTAAAGTTTTGCGCGCTAAAGCAGTGTATATCGTGCAATATATTGTTGTAACTAACCTGCTATTTGCACCTGTGTTGTTAAAAGTTTTGCGCGCTTAAGCAGTGTATATCGTGCATTATATTGTTGAAACTAACCTGCTATTTGCACCTGTGTTGTTAAAAGTTTTGCGCGCTAAAGCAGTGTATATCGTGCATTATATTGTTGAAACTAACCTGCTATTTGCACCTGTGTTGTTAAAAGTTTTGCGCGATAAAGCAGTGTATATCGTGCATTATATTGTTGAAACTAATCTGCTATTTGCACCTGTGTTGTTTAAAGTTTTGTGCGCTTAAGCAGTGTATATCGTGCAATATATTGTTGTAACTAACCTGCTATTTGCACCTGTGTTGTTAAAAGTTTTGCGCGCTAAAGCAGTGTATATCGTGCAATATATTGTTGTAACTAACCTGCTATTTGCACCTGTGTTGTTAAAAGTTTTGCGCGATAAAGCAGTGTATATCGTGCATTATATTGTTGAAACTAATCTGCTATTTGCACCTGTGTTGTTTAAAGTTTTGCGCGCTAAAGCAGTGTATATCGTGCAATATATTGTTGTAACTAACCTGCTATTTGCACCTGTGTTGTTAAAAGTTTTGCGCGATAAAGCAGTGTATATCGTGCATTATATTGTTGAAACTAACCTGCTATTTGCACCTGTGTTGTTAAAAGTTTTGCGCGATAAAGCAGTGTATATCGTGCAATATATTGTTGTAACTAACCTGCTATTTGCACCTGTGTTGTTAAAAGTTTTGCGCGATAAAGCAGTGTACATCGTGCATTATATTGTTGTAACTAACCTGCTATTTGCACCTGTGTTGTTAAAAGTTTTGCGCGATAAAGCAGTGTATATCGTGCATTATATTGTTGAAACTAACCTGCTATTTGCACCTGTGTTGTTAAAAGTTTTGCGCTCTAAAGCAGTGTATATCGTGCATTATATTGTTGAAACTAACCTGCTATTTGCACATGTGTTGTTAAAAGTTTTGCGCGCTAAAGCAGTGTAAATCGTGCATTATATTGTTGAAACTAACCTGCTATTTGCACCTGTGTTGTTAAAAGTTTTGCGCGCTAAAGCAGTGTATATCGTGCATTATATTGTTGAAACTAACCTGCTATTTGCACCTGTGTTGTTAAAAGTTTTGCGCGCTAAAGCAGTGTATATCGTGCATTATATTGTTGAAACTAACCTGCTATTTGCACCTGTGTGGTTAAAAGTTTTGCGCGCTAAAGCAGTGTATATCGTGCATTATATTGTTGAAACTAACCTGCTATTTGCACCTGTGTTGTTTAAAGTTTTGCGCGCTAAAGCAGTGTATATCGTGCATTATATTGTTGAAACTAACCTGCTATTTGCACCTGTGTTGTTTAAAGTTTTGCGCGCTAAAGCAGTGTATATCGTGCATTATATTGTTGTAACTAACCTGCTATTTGCACCTGTGTTGTTTAAAGATTTGCGCGCTAAAGCAGTGTAAATCGTGCATTATATTGTTGAAACTAACCTGCTATTTGCACCTGTGTTGTTTAAAGATTTGCGCGCTAAAGCAGGGTAAATCGTGCATTATATTGTTGAAACTAACCTGCTATTTGCACCTGTGTTGTTTAAAGATTTGCGCGCTAAAGCAGTGTATATCGTGCATTATATTGTTGAAACTAACCTGCTATTTGCACCTGTGTTGTTTAAAGATTTGCGCGCTAAAGCAGTGTAAATCGTGCATTATATTGTTGAAACTAACCTGCTATTTGCACCTGTGTTGTTTAAAGTTTTGTCGCTAAAGCAGTGTATATCGTGCATTATATTGTTGAAACTAACCTGCTATTTGCACCTGTGTTGTTTAAAGTTTTGTCGCTAAAGCAGTGTATATCGTGCATTATATTGTTGAAACTAACCTGCTATTTGCACCTGTGTTGTTTAAAGTTTTGCGCGCTAAAGCAGTGTATATCGTGCAATATATTGTTGTAACTAACCTGCTATTTGCACCTGTGTTGTTTAAAGTTTTGCGCGCTAAAGCAGTGTATATCGTGCATTATATTGTTGAAACTAACCTGCTATTTGCACCTGTGTTGTTAAAAGTTTTGCGCGCTAAAGCAGTGTATATCGTGCATTATATTGTTGAAACTAACCTGCTATTTGCACCTGTGTTGTTTAAAGTTTTGCGCGCTAAAACAGTGTATATCGTGCATTATATTGTTGAAACTAACCTGCTATTTGCACCTGTGTTGTTTAAAGTTTTGCGCGCTAAAACAGTGTATATCGTGCATTATATTGTTGAAACTAACCTGCTATTTGCACCTGTGTTGTTAAAAGTTTTGCGCGCTTAAGCAGTGTATATCGTGCATTATATTGTTGAAACTAACCTGCTATTTGCACCTGTGTTGTTTAAAGTTTTGCGCGCTAAAGCAGTGTATATCGTGCATTATATTGTTGCAACTAACCTGCTATTTGCACCTGTGTTGTTAAAAGTTTTGCGCGCTTAAGCAGTGTATATCGTGCATTATATTGTTGAAACTAACCTGCTATTTGCACCTGTGTTGTTAAAAGTTTTGCGCGCTAAAGCAGTGTATATCGTGCATTATATTGTTGAAACTAACCTGCTATTTGCACCTGTGTTGTTAAAAGTTTTGCGCGCTAAAGCAGTGTATATCGTGCATTATATTGTTGAAACTAACCTGCTATTTGCACCTGTGTTGTTAAAAGTTTTGCGCGCTTAAGCAGTGTACATCGTGCATTATATTGTTGAAACTAACCCGCTATTTGCACCTGTGTTGTTAAAAATTTTGCGCGCTAAAGCAGTGTATAACGTGCATTATATTGTTGAAACTAACCTGCTATTTGCACCTGTGTTGTTTAAAGTTTTGCGCGCTAAAGCAGTGTATATCGTGCAATATATTGTTGTAACTAACCTGCTATTTGCACCTGTGTTGTTAAAAGTTTTGCGCGATAAAGCAGTGTATATCGTGCATTATATTGTTGAAACTAATCTGCTATTTGCACCTGTGTTGTTTAAAGTTTTGCGCGCTAAAGCAGTGTATATCGTGCATTATATTGTTGAAACTAACCTGCTATTTGCACCTGTGTTGTTAAAAGTTTTGCGCGATAAAGCAGTGTATATCGTGCATTATATTGTTGAAACTAACCTGCTATTTGCACCTGTGTTGTTAAAAGTTTTGCGCGCCAAAGCAGTGTATATCGTGCATTATATTGTTGAAACTAACCTGCTATTTGCACCTGTGTTGTTTAAAGTTTTGCGCGCTAAAGCAGTGTATATCGTGCATTATATTGTTGAAACTAACCTGTTATGCACCAGTGTTGTTTAAAGTTTTGCGCGCTAAAGGAGTGTATATCGTGCATTATATTGTTGAAACTAACCTGCTATTTGCACCTGTGTTGTTTAAAGTTTTGCGCGCTAAAGCAGTGTATATCGTGCATTATATTGTTGAAACTAACCTGCTATTTGCACCTGTGTTGTTTAAAGTTTTGCGCTCTAAAGCAGTGTATATCGTGCATTATATTGTTGAAACTAACCTGCTATTTGCACCTGTGTTGTGATTGGCTGAGGAATAATGTTCGCTTGCTCGGCAGAAAACTTTCTCTCCAGGGTCTAAAAAACAAGATCAAATCATAATATTAGTTAAAAAATTTGGCGCATCGTGTATATTAATAGCTTAGAAGTATAGGCCAGATATAAAATATACATAAAATATACAAACATATAGTATACCTAAAATGCCCTAAAAAATCGATGCGCCAAGTATTTTTTGATTTTCAAATAAAGTTTTGTCTTGGCAAATTTTTTGATATCATTACTTTTCAGTGCAGAATTTTTAGATATCATATATTTTTTTTAGTAGAAGAGACTTGGCTGGTATTTTTACACGAAGTGTTTTTTTATGAGGATATCACTCCTTTTTTTAGTTTATTCTAACAACTTGTGACACATATGAAATGAACAATTACTAAATTCTTTTAAAAAATCATCACCCTTTACAATTTGGTTACCACTAATGAATAGCAGCGTATGGTCCTAAATAATTGCTTTAAATGATCTTTCACGAAGAATAGCAAAGGTTTCATTCCAATCAGTCAACCCAGTTCCGAGATATGGCAACACTTCGGTTTTCAAAATGGCTGCTGAACTTTCTGCAATGCCACATAGAATTTATTTCTATAAATGATGTGTATAATTTTAAGCTTTCTGAATATGTATTTATTGTATAGGAGGGAATTATAATAATTTATACATTTGAATGACGTCATTTCCGATCTCATAAACAGGAAACTTCTATTTGTACTGTTCATATTCCATAGAGATGGCCTTCCGAATCGTTTGGCGCTAGTTTCATACCGATTTGTCTACCAGTTTTTGAGATATGAAGTTACTTCCGGTTTAAAAATGGCGGCTGAAATCTCTGACCCCTTGAAGTATATTTTAAACATGATTACAATTTTATAAGCTGTCTCAAATAGTATATTTATTGCATAAAAATAAAAATTTGTGACGTCATTTCCGGTTTAGGTATGGGAAACTGCAAATATTATTGATGATAATACATAAAGTTGATCGTCTTAATTGTTTTGCGCTGGTTTCGTTGAAATCTAATTAGCCGTTATTGAGATATGATGTCACTTCCGGTTTCAAAATGGCGGCTTCCGGTTGGTTTTATAACAAGTCACATGAGACGTAAAAAGTACATACGTTACATAAATATCAAAATAATCGGATCAACCTTTGTTGCCAAAAAGCCAATCGATGTATTTCAAATTTCATTACGTCATTTCCGGTTTCTTTAACATAATGTTTAGTCTTTTGCTACTTATCATGCATATAGATGACCGTCTGAATCGTTTGGCGCAATTTTAGTTCCAATCGGTCCAGCCGTTGACGAGATATGACGTCACTTCCGGTTTCAAAATGGCGGCACAAAAAATTCATGGAGTGAAGGTTAAATCAGACGCCAAAAGTGCACACGTGGTAAAAATGTGGGATCAATCGGTTCAGCCGTTTAGGCTGTGGCCTGTTTACCGGATTTGAATTCCAGGAGACTACTACTTCTACTACTGAGATTATTATTATTACTAGAGGGTCCCGTCATGTATAACATGACCAATGCGCACCAGTGAGGTATGCATAAATATTAAATATAAAAAGACTGCAATATTTGTCAGCAGATTGTGCGTCGTTAATACACACGTTACGTAATTAACATACCAAAAGCCCAACAAAATACGTAAATGAGGTACGAAGGAAGGCAATTGAATCATACGTATTATGATAAATCAATTACATAAGTCTTCAAATGTAAACCATGACCATGAGTATTAGTAAGAAAATTAAGAAAATGTATAGTGTCATAATGCGCCGTTAAAATAGAGGTGAAGTTGATATCGTGACCCGATACACACGACACATTCTTTATTTGTGATACCAATTCATAGTTTGCACGTGACATCATCTCATTGTTGAGAGGCCATATTGGTGTAACGTGTCAGAACGGCTGTCAATCTGTGTTTCGGTATTGTGGTGATATAATGGTTACCTGTGCAATAAACTGCAGAAGAAATTCATATGGGTATAAAACCACCTCATATACCAAATATCTTTGATTAACCGCTTATAATTAGCATTAATCGACTTGACATCTGTAAAATGGTTGAAATTTACTTTTGTACATTGTTGATGAAAAACAAATAAAGCTCGTGCAAACTATGAATACATGGTGAGCTTCATTATATCCGTTTCTCTGAGGTCAGAGGTAGGTATAAGAGCGGAAGGTCATATGTTTTGGATTTCTCAGTGCACACTTTTGGAATGGTAATCAAGCTCTATAAGTACCTACCATTGGACTGATGTTAACAAATACAGTTATATTGAAGTATAGGTACCCTTACAGAAGGCCCATGTCACCATTACAAATATGATTAGATGAAGAATTCAGCTCAGAATTACTGGTTATTGAGATCACTTTAAGAATCATTAAAATTGACTTCCGCCCATCTGCCTCTAAGGTACCTATCAGTATGCAATGTACAAATTTAAGAATTGATGTTTAAAACATTACCAACAGTAACTTGACGTCGTTTACATGACTCAATACACACCACTCTTAGTAAATAAGAAACGAAGGAAAATTATTTCCCAAGAAAATGTAATATAACTCCATCGACTTTGGTTTGATCATGTTCACGGCCTACGAAATTCAGAGCAAGAGAAAATAAGAAAAATAACATTTGAAGTTTCTTGCTGAGATGACGTTTTTAATGTCATGTGCTGGTTTAGACCGTATTAGTATCTTATTATGAATTTATTATAATTACAAAAGGATAAGGTGCTCGTCTTAGGTGAGTTTCGGTTATTAATTTATTCACAAAAGGCAGAAGATGTAATTTTAGACATGATGGCAATAAAACGCCTCCATCTTAGTAATAGTTTTCAATAAATACCGATGTCAAATCGAAGCGCGCAACCGTTCCTGACAGACAGACAGACAGACAGACACACAGACAGAACTGGGTAACTATAAGTAAGATAATTATTATGAAAACTGCCCTAAAACACTGTTTTCACGGCCCTCTAGCGCGCAAAGGGCATAACCTATTGTTCCCAAATTTGGTATATGTTGTAGGGTGGGCCATAGCTCGAAATTAAGATATATCGCAACAATGTGAGATTTTCCAATTTTAAGATCCAGTAGGCCGAAAATGCCACTTTGATGCTTACAGTAAAAGTGGGTTTGCTCCAGCCTTTTTAAATGAGTGTGTGCGCGCGCCGTACGACTTGGCTGGCGTGGAGCGACCGCTCCACTAGATGAAAATCATAACAATTCTAAATATTCCTACCATGAAACTTCCAAATAGTTCGACAAAGTGCAATAAATGGTAATAATAATAACCAAATTGTACCTACACGGTCGGTGAAAGGCAAAAATTAACCCTGGTTTCATTGCCAGGTATAGGTAGGCCGGCCCATGCTAGCGCGGGTTCATCTTTGCATGTCACCGACCTAAGTAATACAATTACACATTTCTTCAAAAAAAATTTAAAAACTCAAAAAATATTTGGTGCCCCCTTTTTGTGGATTTAAAGTTGTGATATTTGATTTCAGCCAAACACTTCTGTACTCTACTATACAGCACAATTCATTTTTTTTTATTTTTTTTTTAATTTTATTTTAACAAATATTTTAGATTGAAATGTTTAGTCCATCGCCTGATAAGGGTGGGAGCTCCCCCCCCCCCCCCTGCGGACTTGCTGCAACTATATTTTTTTGATAGAGGGACATACTTGAAGTTAAAATTCAGTTGTCTGCACTTTGAAATGTGAGGTCACTACGAGAGTGAGACAATGAGATCGCTTAGACTGACTTCTGATGGTGCGATCTTACATTTATCAGAGCTATCAGATTTATTGAACGTTCACTTTTTGTTTAGCTAAGTGTACATACCTAGGTACCAAGAAAATAAAGTGCTGGTGGGTGTGGTGTACAGGGGGGGGGATATATTAAAGTGACATTTTTGGTATTTTTTGAGTACTTTATTAAATAATTGTGACCAGACGGTAAGAGATAGAGTCTTTCTGAACACATATTTAGAAATTGGATATGAAACTACACTGCACAGTATTTTTTTAAAATCTCCTTTTACCGTCAAGTCAAAATTTTGACTTTTTTCCAAAAAAATTAAAATGCTTTGAAAATAAAAAAAAGTGAAAATCAACCAATAGAAGGTTACCTTGGAAGATAATATAGGATGGTTAAAGGCCCTAATAAGTACTTGCGTAGCTCCCAAAATGCAAAAAAGTCAATTTTTTGACATTTCCAAAAATATTTTTTACATACGTGATCAGAAGAAAATACTGTGAATTTTTTATCACATTCGGGAGTGGTAGTCATTAAGACTAAAAAAATTATTTTGCACATGCCCCCGAAATCAACATTTCGATTTCTTCCACTTTTTGGGGTTTTTGGGGTTTCTTAACTATGTTGGGCGGAATCACCCCCAACCCACGGGGATTTTCAGCGACCTAATTTTTTCGATAGAGGTTCATATTTTAAGTAAAAATTCACTTGTCTGCCCTCTGGCGCCTGAGGGGTGGGGTGTGTGTAAGAGAGAGAATTTGGGAAATTTTGAGACGTTGTACAAATAATTGTGACAGTACGATAACATATTTTATATATCTGATTTTATATTTGTAAATAAGATATAAATAGACACCCTTCTGTATATTTTTATAAAGCGTCCCCCCCCCCCCCGGGGTCAAAATTTTGAATTTTTCACATATGTTTGAAAAGAAGTGTTAATACCTACATGAAAAACATCGCCCCATCCATCACCCTAACAAAGTAAGGTTAATAAGTTATTAACTTAAGTTAAGTTAATTTATTGTTTGAAAACAATTAAAACAGATCATATTAAGTAATGTTCGTGGGTTTCCATGCTCTACCTCATCGATTGACGAATTTAGAATTTTTCAAAATAAATTCATAATTACACCTAAAACCGCCCCAAGGCTACCCAAAGCAACCGCAATATTTAAAACTAGTTAAATTTTACTGAAATTATAATGCTCAATCAAAAAATAATATGTTTTGAAACTCCGCCTGGGGGTCAATTCTTGAGATTTACGTTTTTAAACCGTTTTTGAGCGAGCGAAGCGAGCGTCTCCTTTTGGCTCTTTTGGCACGGACCTCTGTTTTTTTTTTTTTTTTTTTTGTAATTCTGTTACTGCCGGTATACAAGTCACAGTTTTTCTTCGATCGAGCTGAAATTTTGCACGCATGTACGGAACATTGTTGGGCGTTGCAGACCCAAATTTTTTTGAAATCCACTGATTGGTTCAAATTTAAAAAAAATTATCTTTCGATTGGTTGGTTTGATCAATTTGAAATTTTGACAAGTCATTACCACCGGCAATGTTCCCAATCCAAAGTTGGGAATACAAAGTACATAGTACTTTGTACAAATACAAAGTTTCAGCCAAATCCTCCAATTGCTTAAAATTAAAAAAAAAACTTTCCTGTGATTTTTGAAATTTAAACTAGAACCGATTGACCGATCAACTTAAAACTTTGCATGGTCATTGGGACCAACATTATATGTATTTTTGACAATTTTCCGACTAATCTGTGCTTAAATCCAAAAGGTATTGACAATTTAAGGACATTTTGCGTTTATCTGTCAAATTTCTCGAAAATGTTGATCACAGCAGCTTCGAATCTTCATAGTTCCAAGGTAGTTACTTTCAAGTAGAAACTTTCAAACGTATGAAACTGATATGACCGTTCAACAGATCGGTCTAATATTATGTATGTTCCCAGGTATATCATTTCGTTGAAGAGTTCCTGTGATTTTGAATATTAACAAGGAACAGTTCAATCATAAAAATGCAATGGATCAACATAAGACTTTGCATGGTTATTGGGGTAAACATTTTAGGAATATTTGGAGATTTTATACAAGTCTGACGAAATTCAAGAATTATTGACTTTTAATGATATTTTCGATAGACAGAATTTCGGTTCGAGTTGTTGCGCGTATCCGTGCTCGCTCATCAACGCGTTACTCAGAGCGTTTTCCTAGTACGTTTACATGTTATAAAGCTGGAAACAGTTGACAACTATCGGTTAGCCTTCAACTTTTTTACGTTTTAAACAATGAAACCGTGACACGGTTTCAAAACGTAAATCTCAAGAATTGGCCCCCTGGTGGGGGGAGATTTTGCCCACTTGCCCCGTTTTGTGGGAACATCAACTTCTTAGTTCAAGGTCACACAGAAAATAATGGGAAATAAAATTTGTAGGCATTTATCAAAGAAATAAATTCCTGCAAAGAGTGTTGAAAAATATTTATTCGTTCGTGAGTTATTTCGTTTCCAAAATTTCACAAAATTTGGCTACTTTTGTTGTTCAAAGTCACACAAAAAATGCATCCTAAATTTTTATGAGATTTTTTTTTGTTGATTTTGAATTTGAACCCCGATTTTAAATCGTGTGATTGCATCAAAAAATATTCGGGTTGGAAGATTGTATAATTTTGACTTTTCGGGGCCCCCCTGACCGCACCCACCAGGCGCCAAAGTGCAGACAAGTGAAATTCTACTTCAAATTTAACGATCTTTCGAAAAAGTATTGTCTCCATGCGTCCGCAGAGGGGGGAGCTCCGGCCACCAGGGCGATGGACTAGTTGACTTAGCAAGTGTTTGACTTAATATTGGAAGAAACAGGTGCTGCTGGACATGTCAAGAAGAGACATTGGTGATGATGACTGGACGGACAGAGAGAGGTGGCGTCTGGAGTGCGGGAAACGGCCGGTCTAGAGCTGTAGACAACCCGCTAATATTATTATGTTGACTTAGCCCATTTTTTGATATCACTACTTTTCAGTGCTGAATTTTTTGATTTTACATATATTTTTAATTTTTTGTTATAGAGACTTGGCTGGTATTTTTACACAAACTTAATTTGTTTAACTTTTCGGTCTTCCATCTTGGATAATAATATCCTCCACATTCCTCACATCATTATTTCTCACATTGTTTTCATTTCACACTGACATTTAGCAACTTGCTTCAGCCGCAAAAGTGAGGATTGGTCAAACACTTTCTCCTAGCCTTTGTCTCAATATTATTTAGATATCTAGTCGCGCGTTAGCGTGACGCTGCCAAGCACTAAGCTACACCACTACGCGAGTTATACTGGAAAGGCTTCAGGGCCACTTTCACGGTTCCGCCGACAATAGACGCAAATAGAAACGAAAGTTCAAAACTGTGGTAATCGAGTATATTTAGCCACATGACAACACATACCAAATTTCAAAGCTGTACGATCATCCCTTCAGGTAGAAAAATTGGTGAGAAACATGCTGAAAATAACTTTCATGGTCATTAGTTGGGCCGGGTAGGACCAACATCTATCGATAGTAAGCGGAAATTAGTGAATCTTATTGGCTATGGAATTCGCGCCAACTGGATTTATTGGTTAACTGCCCACTAACTATCGATAATTAATTAGCTAATCCAAAGTTGGTCCTACCCGGCCTTGGTTAGTTAGTTAGTTAGTCCCGACCAGCTTTGCGCTCATCTACAGATCAAACGGTTCGGCCTTGAAAGTTGAAATTTCGCACAAAAATAGAGACAAAAATCTAATGTGGCATGGTGTACAAGAATCGTAAATATTTTGACCGGAAGTGTATATATTTTTTTTTAACCTTGAATACATAATTTTGAAAAAGTGTCTTAACCGATCGACCTAAAAACCTTTACCCGATATGAAAAATTGCATCTGATGATAGTTTGTCCTTAAATTTTTTTTGTATCGCCATTTTTTAACCGGAAGTGACGTCATTGGATCGAAGAGACATTTTCCGATCGGAACGAAACTAGCGCCACGACTCAGATGGTCATCTATATGAAATATCAAGCGATAAAATAAAATTTCCTCGTGCCCAAAACCGGAAATTACATTTTTTTTACAAAACGGAAAATTCAGAGTGAATAAATAACTCGTTTCTTCTTCCAGAGTATTGCGAATATTGAAAAATAATTTTTATCGTACTATAGTTATCATTTACCAAAAACTTTCCCGCTTCAAGTTCTGCCGAACGTAAACTTTACAGCGAACTTTTTTTACTTTGAACTTTGAAGACCGTCAAATATTTCGACTTCTTCTATCCTTGTCTATACCCGATTTGGCGTAAGCACTCGAAACCTCCGTGTGACTGTGTTGTGGTGCACAAAACTTCCGTCCCGATTATATTAACCTATTTCGCGCAGTTCTAAGTTGATGCATCGGAGCGTACGTACATCATTGACGATTGACTGTTCTGCTTTCGAGATCTTCCGTCATATCGAAATACTCAGGATCGCCCGAAGGTCACAGCTAGGTCACAGCCAGTCAGACTCTTCATGGTCTAAGGACTCTTCTAGTCGGATCATGCGAGGGGGATGGGGTCATGTTACGCTCGTTAAATATCTTGGGAGTCCTTGATAATGTCAACATGTCATCATAACTCAGTTCATTCATTCGTTCGTGCTCCATTTAGCGCCAGTGCAAGAAGATCTAGTGGAGCGGTCGCTCCACGCCAGCCAAGTCGTACGGCGCGCACACTCTCATTTAAATTGGCTGGAGCAACCCACTTTTACTGTAAGCATCAAAGTGGCATTTTCGGCCTACTGGATCTCAAAATTGGGAAATCTCTCATTGTTGTGAAATCTCTTAATTTCGAGCTATATATACCAAACCATATATACCCCACCATATATACCAAATTTGGGAACAATAGGATATGACGTTTGCGAGCTAGAGGGCCGTGAAAACAGTGAAATTGTACGGCTTTCTTCAGATTCAGATGATGATGATTCATCTTCCAATAAATTCCGCGGTCTCTGCCACAGCCTAAACGACTGAGCCGATTGATCTGAAATTTTCACTACGTATCCAGGTTGTCAGCCTGTAGATACCTTGCTCTTATGAATTTTTTGTGCCGCCATTTTGAAACCGGAAGTGACGTCATACCTCAAAAACGGCTGAACAGATCGGAACGAAATTTGCGCCAATCGATTCAGACGGTCATCTATATGAAATATCAATAGTCAAAAAAGATATATATTATTACCGAAACCGGAAATGACGTCATAAAAATGAAGAATCAGACTTAAATCACCTCTTACAGCAATAACTACATATTCAGAAGGCTTATACTGACACAAAACATTTATATAAATAAATTCTTGGTTGCAGTGATATCAGCCGCCATTTTCTAAACCGGAAGTGATGCCATGTCTTGAAAACGGCTGGTCCGATTAGAACGAAGCTTGTGATATTCTTCATGGAATATTATTTTAGGCATTATTTAGTACCAAACGGAACTTTTCTTTGTATCCAAATCGAAATTGGCTTGTTTGTTTAAAGGAATTGGTCATTGTTGCTCCGATTTGTGTTCCAAGTGTGGGAATGATCTAAAAAAAGAAGTGATATCCCCATAAAAACACTCCGTGTAAAAATACCAGCCAAGTCTCTTCAACTATAAAAAAAATAAAAGAAATCTAAAAAAAATTCTGCACTGAAAAGTAGTGATATCAAAAAATGGGCGAAGTCAAAACATGATTTTAAAAACCGATATATACTTGGGGCATCGTTTTTTCAGGGCATTTAGGTTTATTATTTATATTTAGTTACATTTGACTTTTGGCAATTATTTATACACGATGCGCCAAGTATATTTCGGTTTTTAAAATCATGTTTTGACTTGGCAACCCTTTTTTGATATCACTACTTTTCAGTGCAGAATTTTTTTTAGATTTATTTTATTTTTTTATAGTTGAAGAGACTTGGCTGGTATTTTTACACGGAGTGTTTTTATGGGGTATTATTTTCTACAAACATATTAAATGTAATTTCAACTTTTTAAAAATATATTGGAAAATCAACTTACGAAATTATACTAATTGATGTATGATATAAATTAATATATTTACAAATTGTATTATCTAGTCGCGCGTTAGCGTGACGCTGCCAAGCACTACGCTACACCACTACGCGACAATTTATTACACCAATGACCAAATAAATATGTTATTTTTATGAATTATGATTAAATTTTATAATACGTGTGTTTTAAAACACGGCATAGGATGCAAATACATGTTGCGTATTCTTGCCGCTAAGTCGCGTGGTTTAAATATGCACGACACGAAGTGGAATGGACGAAAACGAAGAAATAATGGAAAGAAGACCGACCATTGGGGCCAACGGAAGTTTAAGGAAGCTGCTACTATGTCATGTTTTAGCAATGAAGGCTTCAACATAATCAACCAACCGAGTTTTCAATTTGACAATGTCTGGACTTCAACTCTAGAATCTAAAATGAAATAAGGTGGCAACATGTGCTCTGAAATAATACTCCCCGGCGCTAATAATTGATAATCTTTTTTGTAATTTATTTTAATCTTTAGAACGGATACCTAGAGTAGTCAACGTTTAAAGTTTTGTTTTCATCTTTTATAAGAAATGTTTTTACCTGATAACAGTTCAATTAGTTCTGATTTAGTTCTTTATAGTGAAATTAAACAATATGTTGCGCAATGAAATAACTCGCGCAACTCATTTCCTTATTAGTTCTTTTTGGGTTCATTGGAGCAGTCGCTCTACGCTAACCAAGTCGTACGGCGCACACACATATTTATTGTAATCTTTTGTCTATATTTATGTAAAGGTTCAACCATTTTACTACATAGAAATCATTATCAATTTATCACATAAACTTTTATAATCTCAATATTAGTAGTCATTTCATTTAACTTTAAGTCAATAAGGAATGGAGGCCGCGGTAGAAAACACAAAAAGCTGTGAAATATTGTACAAAAACAAAAACGTGTATAAATACTGCCAAGCATATCCTCGCCTAAAAGGATTGAGATCTAAAAGGAGGGGCCAAGCAAGATATTATTACAACAAATTCGCACTGAAAATTCGTGAAATCATTTCGCCGAGCTACTCCCGCCAAGCAGAACATTCAAAACCTAGCGTTTGCACAAAGGCATTAAATTACGAAGAAATTACAAATTACAACAAATACAAAATGTAATCCATCAAAGTAGACTTTCAAAATGATAATAATTCTTAAAAAATGTAATTATTTTAACATTCAAAATTAAATAAACAACGTTAATTTAAAAAAAATATATACAAATAAATTTATTAAAAATAAAAAAAAATAAAAAAAAATACATAAAAATATGTATAATATGTAATTGAAAGATGTTTCTCTATTAAACTAAAAATTCTAAATGACGGTCGTATATAAATGGCATATGCTTATGAATAGAAAAATGTCTTTAAAAAAACGATGCGCCAAGTCCTTTTGTAAAGTATTTCTCGGTGTTTATACTTTTATTTCAAAAATACGATTAAATATTTGGAAATGTCATTGACTTGGCTTCTTTTTTGATATCACTCCTTTTCGGTGTTGAATTTTTTTAAAGAAAGAGACTTGGCTGACTTTTTAACACGGAGTGTTTTTTTCTGGGATATCACTTCTTTTGTTAGTTTATTCATACAGCTTGTAGCACATGTCCGAGCAGAGACTAATTTCTTTAAAAAAATACACCTTAAACGATTTGGTTACTAAGAAAAGTTGCGTTTGGTATAAGATGAAAATGATTATCCAAGAAGAATAGCTTAAGTTTCGTTACAATCGATCCAGCCGTTTTCGATACATGACGTCACTTCCGGTTTTGAAAAAGCGGCCGAAAATTATGTCGTCTTGAATTCATAATTATACATAATAGCATAATATGTATAATTCTGTAAAGATTCTGTATTCTGTTCTGTATAATTTTGTATTATGTAATTCTACATAATTGCATAATTTGGTTGCAATCGGTACAGACGTTTTCAATATATGACGTCACTTCCGGTTTTAACAATGGCAACCGAAAATAATGTCGCCTTTAATTCATATTTATAAGTCCTACATATTTCCAAAATTTTGTTGCAATCGGTACAGCCGTTTTCGATATATGATGTCACTTCCGGTTTTAACAATGGCGGCCGAAAATAATGTCGTCTATAATTCAAAAATATTAGTCCTATATGTTTCCAAAATTTGGTTTCAATCGGTACAGCCGTATTCGATATATGACCTGACTTCCGGTTTTAACAATGGCGGCCGAAAATAATGTCGTCTTGAAATTATAAATATTAGTCCTACATATTTCCAAAATTTGGTTAAAATCGGTAGAGCCATTTTTGATATGACTTCACTTCCGGTTTTAACAATGGTGGCCACAAATAATGTCGTCTTTAATTCATAATTATTAGTCCTACGTATTTGCAAAATTCGGTTGCAATCGGTACAGCCGTTTTCGATACATAACAATGGCGGCCGAAAATAATGTCGTCTTGAATTCATAATTATTAGTCCTACATATTTCCAAAATTTGGTTGCAATCGATACAGCCGTTTTCGATATATGACGGCACTTGCGGTTTTAACAATGGCGGCCGAAAATAATGTCGTCTTTAATTCATAATTATTAGTCCTACAAAGTTCCAAAATTTAGTTGCAATCGGTACATCGGTTTTTGATATATGACGTCACTTCCGGTTTTAACAATGGCGGCCGAAAATAATGTCGTCTTGAAGTCATTAACTATTAGTCCTACACAATTCCACAATTTGGTTGCAATCGGTACAGCCGTTTTCGATATATGACGTCACTTCCGGTTTCAGAAAATGGCGGCCTAGAACTTGTAGTACCTGGCTACAGAACCTGGCTCTAGAACCTGGCTTGTACTTTCATCTTAGTTTTATTGCAATGTTCCTTGAAGGTTAACATGCGATCTATAGTAACACCGAGATACACAGGACTCTCAGTGCTTTCTAGACTCTTAAGGGCCGCGGAGCACCTATGTAGGTAGATTTCCGGACAGCAAAGCAACCTTACTCAGACCCTGCGATACCTTTTATTTGCATTTTACAACCTTATTTACAACACACCGTCGAGACCCTTCTTCGATTCATGAAGGGTGACATGTCTGACAGAACCGCAGCTCTTGACATCAAAGGATCAATAATCCCTTTTATAAATTTTTTGTTCTTATTGATCAAATATAATTTCTATATTTTTGATCACACAGACAAAAGTCCTAATCGAAAGTAGTTCAAAGGTTTTTTATTTGTAAAATTTGGAGCAAAAATGACGAAACGTTGCAAGCTAAACTTGTTTTATAGACAAGTTTAATTGAAATTATTATGATTATTATGATAATACTGTATGATAATACCGTATGATAATACAGTATACGTCATATTAGTGTGATATAACTATAGTGTGTGATGTGATGATAATATAGTACTAATTATCGCCGTCAATCACAAAAATTAGTGTTACATTCCTACAATAATAAACCAAAAGCATTATTTGAACTTCGCCGCCGAATTTGACATTGTTTCAAGTCTAATCGATTTGTGTATGATTGACAAGTGATTGTAATGATGCTCGCATGATTATGATATTATTTAAAAGTTTCAAATATTTATTGTTAGTAAACCTGGAGTGCTCTATGAGCACTATTTCGGATTTTTTAATGTCGTTGGTTTATTGGGTATTTGTTGCGTCGACGTATTCTAGTAGAAAAACAGGAAGAAAATATTATATGATTTCTGCGGTGAGATAATATCAAATTTAAAAAAAATCAGTTAGATGTTAAATATTGTACATCTGTTTTGAGTTCACAACCTTGTATCTATTCTACTGAGGTTTTAGTCGTGGTTTTCCTCAGTTTATAGAGCAAATGATGGGATGGTTCCCTTAGCTTAGTCCACGACAAATTCATGCCAAAGCATCCACGACCAATGCTGTACCAATGTTGTGACCAATGTGACGAATGTTGTAGATTCAGTTCCTCATATTCTCTAACACTGCAGTGCACTCCAATCATCTTAGTCCTCACCAATCACAAGTACCTATAAGTACATATCAGACGAGAATATCGATATATAATGCAGCTAAGTAATAATCCGTCAATATTTCAGGTTACTTTTATAAATCGAAAGTTTAGTATTATTTGAAAATTAGTTTTCAATAACGAAGCACAAGCGCATTGGTTTGAAATAAATAGCATATTGTAACGAGTTTTTTAGGTTAATATCAATATTATTATAAGTGTAAATATCAATTACTATGAATAAAATGTATCCAAATATAGCCACATCAATTCTTGCTAACCTGAACACTCCACAATCTCATTGAAAGTTATAACAATAGTGTCTTTCTAATAGCCATTTCACTGCTTTTGCCAAAATTATAATTTTATAATGATAATGATTATCAGCTATCAACAACGATCATCAAAATGATCACAATTAAAAAATAGGTTTGATCGTAATGTGCCTTAGTGGAGTGCGAGATTTCAATAACTATGCAGGTAAATTAATGGTTGAAACCTTCATCCCATTTTATGAGGGGGTATAATAAAGTTTATTATACGGTCAACCGAGACGAACAAAGCGACCCAAACATTCTGTGAGTTTCGACTAGCATCCCAAGTGAGCAGGCTGATATCGACACAAACTGACAATTATTTTAATTTCAGTATTTATTTTTTTCCTAATTAAATAATAATGACACTAAATTGTAACATAGTTAAGTCACAAATTATAATAATTTCGCATGTGCACAAAAAATACCAAAATTTTTCATAAAAGTGTGCTCGCCATTCACAACTCACGTCTAATTAGAGCAAATTGATAGAACTCAATTAAATATCATAAAATAGCCCGATAATGCCCGGTGTGACTTGACTAGGTGACATTGCCGTGAGTCTTCAGGTTCAACTACAAATAATTGTGAAAGTCCAAATTTGGGTTTTAAAATCTCAACCGCTCAAACAGCCTTAAGCTGGGTCCACATAGACCGTTTTTCCGTTTTGCGTTTTCCGTTTTTACTAATTAAATATCGACGTTTTTTGTATGACTGTCCACATAGAACGTTTTGCGTTTTGCGTCTTCTACAAAAACGTTTGTAAGCACCTTGATCCCCGCCCCGTCTTCTTTAAACTTTACATTCGAGATGTCAGGAGGCCGTGGAAATACAAAATTTTCATTCAACGTTATTTATATCTGTCTGTGACAGTTTGTGAGTAATTAGATGGGCTAATATTCTTCCCAGGTATGTAATTTTAAAATAATGTATCTAGCACGGCCTCCTTTATAAGTTCCGTTTCACTACACGTTTCCCGGCCTGTCCACCAACTGAAAATCAGAGGTTCCACGTTTTGGCACAGGCCAAGAGCGCTAGTTCACACCCTACGCCTACCTTATGAAAATCCTACATGACCAACTGAAGACAACATAGTGTGCAGTGATTGTTTTTGTCTTTGAAAGAGCTGTCAGTTTAAGAAAATGCAATTAGTAAGCCAATATTGTTCATGAATTCAACATTAAATATGATTTTAATGCTTTATAAGTTATATTTTAAGCAATTATTAATATATTAGTTCTTGAAATATAACCTCAGCACCAGTTTCGTCAACATATTAGGTCTGTTCGTTTACCCTGCCAAAAGCTACAGCAAACTGCCACAAGCTACAGAGGAACGATCTGATTGGATGATGTGCGTTTGTGGCAGTTTGCTGTAGCTTTTGGCAGGGTAAACGAACAGACCTATTGAATGTGACATATACGAAATTTATTGTAAGGTTAAAAAATGTACGTAAAATCACCTAACTTAACACATTTAATATGTAGACGAAACTGGTGCTGAGGTTATATTTCAAGAACTAATATATTAATAATTGCTTAAACTATTACTTATAAAGCATTAAAATCATATTTAATGTTGAATTCATGAATAATATTGGCTTACTAATTGCATTTTCTTAACTGACAGCTCTTTCAAAGACAAAAGCAATCACTGCACACTATGTTGTCATCAGCTGGTCATGTACTATTTTCATAAGGTAGGCGTAGGGTGTGAACTAGCGCCCTTGGCCTGTGCCAAAACGTGGAACCTCTGATTTTCAGTTGGTGGACAGGCCGGGAAACGTGTAGTGAAACGGAACTTATAAAGGAGGCCGTGGTATCTAGTGTCAGATCGGCCATGTTATTTGATCATGTGGCGTAGTCGTACGTGATAGGTTATTAAAGGTTTTACGTCACTTCCGCCGCACGTCTTTTTTAAAATCCTCGTTGAAGTTTATGCGGCGCGGCGAGGATAAAATCCGCATCGATAAAATGTATCGTAAGCTGCGGTTAGGTCCACAAAAACAGCCCCTGTAACTCGTTTCGACTCAAAACCATCCTCAATGAACTGACACAGGTTAAGCACCTGCCCGGTGCAAGCTTTACCAGGTCTGAATCCTGCTTGTTCTCTTATTAGTTTATCATCAACAGAATCCGCAATGCGATCAACCTCTCGTACAGTTTGAATGTATGGCAAAGCAGTGAAATAGGCCGATAACTTTGGGATCCTGTGGCTCTTTGCCTGGCTTAAGGTGGCTATATATCACGTGACACACCACGTGTCACTCTCTGGTAGGGTTGTATTTGATATTCAAATGAATATCAAATACAATGGAGAAAGAACTACCTCGTTCTTGGAAGTTACAATGACACAAAATGGCCGTGATTCAACCATAAAACTCTTACAAACTAATGTCAAGAAATCTAGCATTAGGGCGTACCTTCATGCACATTTAATAATCAAATTTATAGCGTGGTCTCTTACCTTATTTTCTAGGTTCAGAAGTTCCAAAAACAAGACGAAGAAACGACGGAGCATTTCCAAGAAATGCTCCTTGCTTTGGATCACAATGAGGGCAAACGCCGGCAACAGGTGATGTTGAACCCTGGCCAAGGTTAAACATCGAGCCAACACACAAAACGTGGCTAGTCGAATTCTACGTTACAGATTCTATACCACACTATACGCAATGTGTAAACCTACACATTCGCGCGTCCCCAATCAGGGTTAAGGCAAAACAAAAGAAACATCAAAAGAGCAATTCTAAACCGAAAGCGATGTTAGCTAACACAGTTAGTACGACAAGCAAAATTCCAACAAGTTGAACGGCAGAATTGATAGAAAATCGACAGTCAAATTAAAGCACGACCTTACCCTCAGAGATCACCAAAGCAAGAGACCGATTCCTCTGCGAATCGAACCCTCGTCCTATAGTTTGCACATGCGCACTAGCGGTCTTATAATGACATCATTTACTATTCATATCATAGAAACTCTCTCGACAAAACCAGTTGACATTGACAGAAACTAACCTCCCCTATCTGTTGAGCAAACGTAACCTCTGACGCTCTAGTTACAAGGGTGGCCGCCAGGTGGCAAGGCAGTTTATGCGGGAACAGTTCAAATATAAAAATGTGGCGATTTCAAATCGTCACAATGTTTCCAATAGCTCACTTGCCGATTCCGACATTCCGGGAATGTACTTCTTCTACAACCTCGAGGAATGAACTGTCTCGAAATTTTCTGAACTAGCTCCACAAATGTATCGTAGTTCTGAACAGATGGTATTATATCCCCAATCTGCATATCCAGGCTCCTCGTGTATTGTTTCCAGTCAGCTTTCCGATAGTGAAACCTCCTTTTGAATGGTATTGTATCAGCCTTAACCACCGCATGTACTTGTAGTTTTAATGCTCTATGTTGCGTATTTGGTGTTGATTCGCATACATCTTTCACACATTGTTGACTGATATTTCCACTCACGAATATTAGATCCGGATTGTATACCCTTTTCCATCTGCCGCTATTAAAAGATGGTGGTAGTTTTGGATCATGCAGCAGTGTTAACCACGGCCTCCTTTATAAGTTCCGTTTCACTACACGTTTCCCGGCCTGTCCACCAACTGAAAATCAGAGGTTCCACGTTTCGGCACAGGCCAAGGGCGCTAGTTGACACCCTACGCCTTCCTTATGAAAATCCTATATGACCAACTGAAGACAACATAGTGTGCAGTGATTGCTTTTGTCTTTGAAAGAGCTGTCAGTTAAGAAAATGCAATTAGTAAGCCAATATTATTCATGAATTCAACATTTAATGATTTTAATGCTTTATAAGTAATATTTTAAGCAATTATTAATATATTATTCTTGAAATATAACCTCAGCACCAGTTTCGTCTACATATTGCATGTGTTAAGTTAGGTGATTTTACGTACATTTTTTAACCTCACAATAAATTTCGTATATGTCACATTCAATATGTTGACGAAACTGGTGCTGAGGTTATATTTCAAGAACTAATATATTAATAATTGCTTAAAATATTACTTATAAAGCATTAAAATCTTATTTAGTGTTGATTCATGAACAATATTGGCTTACTAATTGCATTTTCTTAAACTGACAGCTCTTTCAAAGACAAAAGCAATCACTGCACACTATGTTGTCTTGAGTTGGTCATGTAATATTTTCATAAGGAAGGCGTAGGGTGTCAACTAGCGCCCTTGGCCTGTGACAAAACGTGGAACCTCTGATTTTCAGTTGGTGGACAGGCCGGGAAACGTGTAGTGAAACGGAACTTATAAAGGAGGCCGTGGTGTTAACCCTTCATTTTCAGCCCACGTTTCCACTTTTAACCCATTGTCATCCGTAGTGAGGTACCCCCAATTGGTACTGTGGCTATTAAAATCCCCAAGAACAAACCTTATCTTTTGGTTGAAATAATTGCAAGGAGGTTGGAAGTCGAATGGGGTCCTGGGCGGTTTATATACTGATGTTACTGTGCATCCCTTCAGTTCAATTGTCAATATTTCGATATCTAGCATTTTAAACCATTGATGAGCTACACCTCTTACGCCATATTTCCACAATGTTTCTAAGAGCAATGTTCTGTCTATTGTTTCAAATGCCCTCCTAAAATCTAAGAAGACTGCAACAACAACCCTATTGTTATCCAACTCATTAAGCCAATTTTCCAGAACAAGCTGTAACGCAGTTTCACAAGAATGGTTATTTCTAAATAAGACAATGTAAGACAAAATAAGACAATGTAATGTTTTGAACTGAATGAATCAAACCTTTAAAAAAATTATTAACCTTCAAGGAAATGTCAGGCTAGACAAAAGCTCAGACACGTAATGAATCCAACATTGTACCTATCGTTTGGTAGAAGAAGACTATTATGAAATATCAATGTTCTGACAAAAACTCTCGGTAAATAATGTTCACCTGCTACAAAAGCGGAGGAACTTTACTAAAACCTTCACAAAGAACACCAAATTGCCAAACATTTTCAGCGAAAATAACGAAGCAAAATGCGGGAGAGATTTGAAATGACGACGTGTGGTCACAAGAAGAGAACAAACGCCACTCTATGAAACACACAGGAAGCACGGCCATAAGAACTATAGGTACGAATTTACGAAAAGTCAATCAAGGTCCTTAGTTTTGCGAATACTCAAAATGATTTGTTTGGAAATACGTTCCATATTGAATTATTAAAATATGATCCATTTAATCAACATAAAAGTATCTGCTTTTCACTGAAAATTGAAAATAGCATCTAACACACTCTAAATCAAATCAGATTCAGTTGAAGTGGAAAAACAACATTTTCAATGTTTAATTTCTGATAGCTATTAAAAATGTCAATAAGTTCATTCATTCTTAACTGATTAGGATGAAAATTTGTAAAATAAGAGACAATGTTGGTCCCAATGACCATCAAAATATTAGTTTGACCAGATTTATCGAAGACCATTTTCATTTTTCAGCCTATCAGGAGATATTTATTTTACCAATGAACAAATGAATGGGTTTCAAAAAAATTAGGGCCTGCAAACAGAGAAGGTTGGTTTTACATTTGTGCAAAATTTCTGATCGATCGGTGAAACGGTGCGACCTGTGTATCGGCTATTAGCAGCCAAAAACAAAAACAAAACAGAGGTCCGTGCCAAAAGAGCCAAAACGAGACGCTTGCTTCGCTCGCTCAATAAATTTGAAATTCAAATTCCTTGCACTTTTAGTGCGAAAACGGTAAACCTAACAGATGTCATATTTTACTGTAACCATGACATGATTGACATGATTGTTGGTCGATAAATATTTCTTCACTCTTTAGGTTTACCGTTTATCTACTGAAATGTGGGCGGAATTTCAAATTCATGTATAAGAATGAACATTTTCACTTTTGAGTGTGAAAATAGTGTGTTTTACTAACATATATTGCTATTTTGAAATATTGGTTTTAGTAAATCCATACATATTCCCTTTTCTTCACACAAAAATTTTCAAATGGAATTTGAATTGAATTGAAAATGTAATAGGAGTAATTTAAGTCCTCAGAAAGGGAAATAAAATTATGAACCAAGTATTTTTAAATTTGTTTTTGTTTCTAAAAAATGTAAAATATTAGGCAAATTAAAATATAAAAAAATATTTGTTCATCATATCATGGCAGAGCTGATAAAGTTGTAATTTTGCACGGGTTATCAGTTTTGCTCGGGCTTATTTTTATATTAGTATTTAGACCATTCACCACACTAGGTACGTGACACTATAAAAATTAACATTAAAAAACTCATTTATATATTATATATAATATATAATATATAGGTGTACCTATAGGTAAAAAAAAAGTTATATACTTAAAAAAGTATGTAAACCAATTTTAAAATTTATTTTATTCCTGCTTAACTTCCCCTTATTGAATGTTTCTGACAGCAAGTTTACATTCAGACTAATAGTATTGTCAACTTATATTTCATAGGTGTTAGGGGTTCAACTTCACTTTAATTTTTATTCTAGCAAACAATTTTTAGAGTATGAGTATGTTTTAGAGTATATTTTAGAGTAGAGTGTGAGCCTTTTGAAAGTCGCTGTGTTGGCACACAAAGGTTTTTCTGTTGTTTAACTTGGTTAGATTTAGCCACGAACTGCGCACACACCAGTTGGGTTTCGAGTTACAAAACCGGAATATGACGTGATGCAATTTGTACGTCCATTGGTATTTCGCCAAAAAAAGTTGATCAGATTATTTTCATATTTATTTAACGTATGTACTTTTGATATCTCATTTTACTTGTTATAAAATCATACGGAAGCCGCCATTTTGAAGCCGGAAGTCACATCATATCTCGAAAACTGGTAGACTGATCGGTACGCAACTAGCGCCAAACGATTCGGAAGGCCATCTCTATGGAATAAGAACAGTCAAACTAGAATGTTTCTATTTTATTTATGAGACCGGAAATGACGTAATTCAAATTTAAACATTATTATTATCCCCTCTCTATACAATGAATACATATTCAGAAAGCTTAAAATTATACACATTATTTGAAGATATACATTCTATGTGGCTGGGCAGTAAGTTCAGCAGCCAGTTTGAAAACCGAAGTGTTGCCATATCTCGGAACTCGGTTGACTGATAGGAATGAAACCTTTGCTTTTCTTTATGAGAGATCATTTAAAGCAATTATATTGTAACATACGCAGATTTTCATAAGTAGTAACCAAATTGTAAATGGCGATTTTTTTCAAGGATTTAGTAATTGAATCAGTTATTCAAGTAAGGGCATCAGTCCACAAAATTACGAAATCAACTTTAGTGTGGGAATAGCATTAATGATGATAGACGCACGTATTCTGAAGAAAGGGCATCAGTCCGTTTCCCACACGGGATGGAAATACATAATCTAGCTTGCATGTATTCAAGACAAGTTCATCAACAAGCCATAAAATGACTAATTTCACTAACATATTCACATGTACTTCCTTGTAAAGTTTCTGCTTTGTTGAATAAATGGTATTTGAGCAAAATCATATGAATTAGCATTATTTTGAACATTATTAGTATATATGCAGTTCTGGGAAATGAACTTGTATTCAAGTAAGGGCATGAGTCCAGAGCAAAAAAACCATACAATTTTGATGTTATAAGGTTCGAATAAATAATCTGACAAACTAATATTTTTTACTGTTCAATACTACTATTAATTTTTTTCAAAAATAACTTCAAAGTTTTATAAGTTTTTTTTTTATATATCACAGAACTACTTACCATGGACTCATGCCCTTACTTGAATAAGTGATTCAATTGTTCATTCGATATGACGTCACAAGTTTAAAGAATAAACTAAAAAATGGAGTGATATCCCCATAAAAAACATAAAAAACATACCTATTCAACAAAAAAAATGAAATCTAAAAATTCTGCACTGAAAAGTAGTGATATAAAAAAATGAGCAAAGTCAAAACTTTATTTGAAAATCAAAAAATACTTGGCGCATCGTTTTTTAGGGCATTAGGTATATTATATGTATAGATGTATATTTGATGTATATTTTATCCCTATAAAAAACACTTCGTGTAAAAATAACAGCCAAGTCTCTTCAACTAAAAAAAATATGAAATCTAAAAATTCTGCACTGAAAAGTAGGGATATCAAAAAATGAGCCAAGTCAAATTTTATTCGAAAATCAAAAAATACTTGGCGCATCGTGTATATAAATAGCTTGGAAGTATAGGCCAGATATAAAATATCCATATGATATACATATACATAGTATACCTATAATGCTCTAAAAAAACGATGCGCCAAGTATTTTTTGATTTTCGAATAAAATTTGACTTGGCTCATTTTTTGATCCCTACTTTTCAGTGCAGAATTTTTAGATTTCATATTTTTTTTTAGTTGAAGAGACTTAGCTGTTATTTTTACACGAAGTGTTTTTATAGGGATATCACTCCTTTTTTTAGTTTATTCTTTCACCTTGTGACACATATCGAATGAACAATTACTAAATCACCATTTACAGTTTGGTTATTTCATGAAGAATAGCAAAGGTTTCATTCCAATCGGTCAACCCAGTTCCGAGATATGGCAACACATTGGTTTTCAAAATGGCTGCTGAACTTACTGCACTGTTACATAAAATGTATAACTAAATTATGAGTATCATTTTAAGCTATCCGAATATGTATGAATTGTATAGAAGGGGATTATAATAATTTATAAATTTGAATGACGTCATTTCCGGTCTCATAAATAGGAAAATTCTGTTGGACAGTTCCTATTCCATAGAGATGGCCTTCCGAATCGTTTGGCGCTATAGTTTCATACCGATCTGTCTACCTGTTTTCGAGATATAACTAACTTCCGGTTTCAAAATGGCGGCTGAAATCACTGACCCCTTGCATTATAATTTAAACATGATTACATTTTATTATAAGCTGTCTCAAATTCTTATATTTATTGCATCCAAATGTAAATTTGTGATTTTTAAAAAATGTGTGACGTCATTTCCGGTTTTGGTAAGGGAAACGCCAAATATTATGGATGATAAGACATAAAGTTGACCGTCTTAATTGTTTAGCGCTTGTTTCGTTAAAATCGGTCTAGCCGTTGACGTGATAATACGTCACTTCCGTTTTTAATATGGAGGCTTCCGGTTGATTACATAACAAGATTGATTGATTATTAGAGTTTAACGGCGCGTCAACGACGAGGTTATATTGCGCACATTAATTTTAACTTTTAACTTTGTTGAACTAAGTGGAGGACATCGGGAGGGGTTGACCTAACGGGCCCGATCTGGGGGAGTCTGAAACTGGTGGGAGAGCCAGGTCAGAATGGGGACAGACCGGGGGGTGGAGAGCTTCGGGCCGGTGGGACTCGATTTCAGGGGGATCACCATCTCGAGGGGGGAAGGCCGGCCCGAGGGGCCCGCGAATTTGGGGAGGGCATGGGACTAGGTCGACCCTGGACTGCACTTGGTTGGGGCCAACTCGTATGTGAGCCGGCCCCTTAAGCCCCACCACCACGTCAAGGTGGCAGTCCATTGGTGGGGTACATAACAAGTCAAATGAGATATCAAAAGTACATACGTTACATAAATATCAAAATAATCGGATCAACCTTTGTTGCCGAAATGCCAATCGGTAAATTTCAAATTTCATGACGTCATTTCCGGTTTCGTTAACATTAGTTTTTAGCTGTAGCTAATGAAAATCCAAAAAGTTGACCGTCCGAATCGTTTTGCGCTATTTTCGTTCCAATCGGTTTAGCCAATTGCACCAAAAATTAATGGGGTGAAGGTTAAATCAGACGCCAAAAGTGCACACGTGGTAAAAATGTGAGATCAATCGGTTCAGCCGTTTATGCTGTGGCCTGTTTACCGGATTTGAATTCCAGGAGAGTACTACTACTACTACTACTAAGATTGAAACGATTCAAGGATTCAACGATTCAAGATGGCCGAAGTGGTCGGTCACGGGAAAAAACTGCTGCTGAAGATAGAAGATTTTAAGGTGAAGGATCTCTTGAAAGTCCTTGAAAAGGTTGGTCTTAGCAAGGAAGGCAAGAAGGAAGAGCTATCCGAAAGGTTATCATGTGCAATTGTTGGTCTCATAGAGCTGTGTGACTCTGTTGGCCTCGTGATCGCCGAGAAACCCAGTGATTCTTCGGACCAGGTGGGTGGAAATGACCTTACTACTACGTCATCGGAGCTGTTCAGGGCTTTAATTAGAGAGAAAGACAAAAGGCTAGATTCCCAAGAAGAAATTAACGGTCTACTTAAAGAAAAGATTAGCTACTTAACTAAGAATAGTACTGTAGAAAGTGAAAAGGGGGCGTCGCCCTTTGTTTATGTCAGTAGTGCGTGGAATAGCCACACCAAGGCAGGGGCAGCACTAGACGAGGCGGCAGTGTCGATCAAGCCGACTGAGGGGAATAGGGGTGGTAGTAGCTTCCCACTCCTACCCCTCTCTCCACGAGTCGCAGACCGAGTCACGAGGTATGAGTCGGCCTGGGGGAGGAAAACTGATAAGGAACCAGCTGGTCGGCGGTCAGCTGCTACCACAACAACAAGCCTGGTTATCCCGCCTATTGATGATTTGCCGACGGTGTATGATTCCAACGATGATTTCAAAGAAGTTAGAACAAAGAAAAGGCGTCGGCAGCAGTACATACTGGGTACTGCAACGGCTACTGAGGGATTAAGCCAACTGGCAGTTGCGTCAAGAACTAACTTTCTACACGTGTGGCGATTAGATAAAAATGTCACTAGAGATGACGTTTTGCAATACATCGATAGCAAAATTTTAGTCTCAGATTGTTTTTTTTCCGATTCTGGATCTATAACATGCGAGAAACTTAACGCTCGAGGAGACTATAGCTCTTTCAAGGTTGGACTATGCTCTACACTTTACAGCACTCTCAGTGATCCTGAGTTCTGGCCTGCGGGCGCTGCTATTAAAAATTTTTTTTAGCAGCGCGCGAAGCCACTTCCAGTAACATGATTGGCAGTCATGTTCATGTAAGTAATGAGTTGGATTTGTCCGTGAATGGCCGAAGGAGGTGCACCGGGAATAATATTAATATTAATATTAGTAGTTTTATGTTTCACATCAATATTCGCAGCCTTCAGCGGAAAGTAGAGGAACTAGAAGTGTTTCTTGACACCTTGGATTGCAATGTAGACTTTCTCTGTCTGACGGAGCACTGGCTCAACAAGAGTAACGAAGACCTCATCATTATCAGCGATTTAACGTTGGCAGCAAGTTTTGCGAGATCTGAACAAGGTGGAGGAGGCTCTTGCATATACACGAGACACTATCCCTCTAAAGTAACATTCAAAAATATTCCCGTGAATCCAGTCACACGTATTTTCGAAATAGTCGCAATCGAGGTACTTCAAAATCCTTCGTTCATCCTCGCCACAGTTCACAGAGCTCCGGATCAATCCACACTTCAACCTTTCCTGGATAGATTAGAATCGTTCCTTGACAGGATGAGCAGAAGCGGCAGGAAGGTAGTGTTATGTGGGGACATGAACATCAACATCCTAGATCCCAAACTGAGCTCTCCTTTATACGAAATGGTTGGAGCATATGGCTTCTCAATTAAATCAAAAGAACCAACCAGAATTGTTCCCACCGGGATGTCAGCTTTAGACCTGATAATAACGAACTGGGACGGCCTTGGGCGTGTCCGCACCTTGGATCCCGGTCTATCTGACCATAATGGACAATTGGTGGAAATTGTCTCAAAACCATCTCAAATTAAGACCAAAGAACCACCGTTTAGAAGATCTTTTCGGGGCGTGGCCATCCAAGATTTTCACCTTGAACTGTCGTCAGTGGACTGGTCGAATGTGTTTACTGAAACTACAACTGATGGAAAATATAATGCATTCCTACGCACATTTTTGCTTCTATTCGAGAAGCACTTTCCCAGGAAGCCAACTACTGCTAGAAAAAGTGGCTCATCTAAGGGCTGGATGACACCGTCCATCCGGGCAGCTTGTGAAGAGAAGAGAAATCTCAGTCTACATCTAAAGCGAACATTCTCTGCAGGTGTTAAATCCGATCTAAATGCTCTAAAACGTAAGATCAGAACAGAGATATCAGCTGAAAAAACTGAATACCACTCCAAACTCATAAGACAATCAGAGAACAAGCCTCGCTCGCTGTGGAAATTGGCCAGAAAGCTGACGGGGACAGCGAATAAGGAAGAGGAGCCCATTTCTCTAACGAAGGAGGATGCTACGGATGACGACCCTATGCTAGTGGCGGCGATGCTTAACGAGTACCTTTTATCAGTCGGTGAACGCCTTAGTGAATCCTCGAACACAGCTTGGACTAACTCTAGTGGATCCGTGCAACATCTCAAGACAGTATGGCCCCAGGACGCAGAGCTTTTCACTCCCCAAGACATCACTGAGCATGAGATACTAAATATTCTCAAATCCTTCCATCCCAAATCATCAGCTGGAAGGAACGAAGTACCGATGAGCTTACTGAAGAAAACCGGTCCCATGTTTGCTACCCCTTTAGCACATGTCATCAACAGCTCCATGGCCAACGGCATATTTCCCTCCAAAATGAAGTATGCTTTAATTAAACCGTTTCATAAGAAGGGAGATAAGAAACTCTGCTCCAACTACAGACCCATGGCCCTCCTTACCTCATTTTCCAAGATATTTGAAAAATCAATGCACATAAGGATCCTGAGGCATCTTGAGAAATCATCAATGCTCTCCAATCAACAGCATGGTTTTCGCGCCGGTCACTCCACAGTAACTGCAGCCGTAGAATTAGTCAACGCCATCTCACGGGCCCTGGAGGAAGACAATCAAGCAGCTGCGGTGTTCTGCGACCTTTCCAAGGCGTTTGACACTCTCCATCATGAAACCATCCTACGGAAACTTGAGTGCTATGGCTTATCAGGAGTTTCTGGAAGCTGGATGTCATCCTACCTCACAGGAAGGTCGCAGAGAGTGGTAGTTGGGGACAGCAATGGGGTTTCCCCCTGGGAACAAATAAGTTGCGGCGTCCCTCAGGGCTCGATTCTTGGTCCGCTGATTTTCTCATTGTAGTGAACGACCTAGGTCCAAGCTTCACAATTCATAGCAGCAATACTAAGATCATCCAATATGCTGACGATACTTCGGCGGTCGTTGTGTCTCCTTCCCTGCATCAGCTTGAGATGGATATTGAATCTTCAACCAGGCTTCAAGAATGGTTCAGTAGTAACAAGCTTTCACTAAATCCTGCGAAAACCGAAGTAATGGTATTTGCACCGCGGAAGAATCGAGTCCTTCCGAACGACAGCATGACTTTGACATCCAGCGTGAAATTTCTTGGCCTCACCGTGGACAACAACCTGAAATGGACCCGGCACATCGATGAACTTTCAAGGAAACTTTCAAGAACTGGGTTTTTGATCCGGACTTTAGCCAGTCAATGTTCCCCAGCCATGACGCGCACTGTGTACTTCGCTCTGTTCCAAAGTGCGATTTCTTATGGGATTGTCCTCTGGGGTGCCTCTTCTGCAAGTCAACGTATCTTCATTGCGCAGAAGAGGGTGATTCGCCACATCTTGAAGCGGGGGCCCAGGGAGTCTTGTAGGGAGATGTTTAGGGAGCTGCGCATCATGCCACTCGCCTGTATTTATATTTATAATGTGTGTTTATTCACAAGAAATAACTTAGATTTATTTGACACCGCCGACCCCTCGATTCATAACACGAGGAGAGCAGGCCTCCTGTCCCATGAATTCTGCAAGTTAGGATTATCTACTCGAGGGGTCCTTCAAGCCGGACGAAGATTAATAAGCTTTAATAAGCTGCCTGCGGACATCAGGAATTCGTCCCAAGACAATTTTAAGTTTTTAATTAAGAAATGGTTGATTTTAAAGTCCTACTACTCAGTAGATGATTTTATGACTGACATGTGAATGACTTATTGTGTACCTGTTTTTCACTTGTAACTACCTTCTTTGTTCGTATTTTCTTGTCTCCTTAATTGATTTATACATGTTTTTCCTTCATTGACAACATTGACAACATTTATACATGTTTTATATTTTTAACAATGTAATACCACACATGTGCACAAATGACTGTAATAAATAAATAAATATATAAATAAAATTATTATTATGAAAACCGCCCTAAAACACTGTTTTCACGGCCCTCTAGCTCGCAAAGAGCGTAACCTATTGTTCCTTAATTTGGTTTATGTGGTGGGGTGGGCCTTAGCTCGAAATTAAGATATTTCGCAACAATGTGAGATTTCCCAATTTTATGATCCAGTAGGCCGAAAATGCCACTTTGATGCTTACAGTAAAAGTGGGTTTGCTCCAGCCTTTATATGAGAGTGTGCGCTCGCCGTACGACTTGACTGGCGTTGAGCGACCGCTCCACTAGATATCTGGCATATACTTCTAAACTATTTATATACACGATGCGCCAAGTATTTTTTGATTTTCAAATAAAGTTTTGACTTGGCTCATTTTTTTATATCACTACTTTTCAGTGCATAATTTTTTGATTTCATTTTTTTTTTGTTGAAGAGACTTGGCTGGTATTTTTACACGGAGTGTTTTTTATGGGATGTCTATTACATCAGTAACATGAAGGAATATGGCATTAAATAAGCTCTAATGGGTTTACTCAACACCAATTCAGTTGCAGGATTATCGTGAAAGACATTTGGAAACATATTCTAGTTCTATCAACCAGATTTCACTCAAAAACTGTTGAAGAACCATTAATTTTGCCAGAATAATAATCAATTCAATTCACTGATTAATCAAAACACACAAAACTGTTTACAAACTTAATTTATTCGAACGCTAAGTACAATTGATCTTGGATTTAAATTCTCGTGAAGTCTCGTGAACATAGATTAAATAATAGCAGATATTTTATAATTGTTGAGACATTGCTGAACACAGATATAGTATTATTTTTGTTGTGGGACAAACAGTTTTTAAGGAATTGATTTACAAAGTGTATTACTACCACAGCCGTGGTTAGTTCCTCCTCTTGTACTCTGTGCCGGGCCGCCACCGTCGCGCATGCGTATCAGAAGCCGAGGGGCCCCTTCCCGGCCCGGCACAGATGACAGGAGGAGAAGGAACGAACCACGAGTGTACAGATGCCCGTGATTACTACATTTCTTACAATTTCAAAACAGGAAAATTGATAATGAAATCACAATCCCGACGCTAGTTACATGCCGTTTTTCCTGCCATAATAATGTCCAATGACATTTTAAAAATTTGATGAGACTTGCCTATTGAATTACCCGCATAATCTCTCTCCTACATTAATCTATTCTGCATATCTCTGTTCTACATTGATATTTTCTGCATATCTCTATTCTATACATCTAGATATTCTACATATCTCTATTCTACATTGATCTTTCTACATTATCTCTATTCTACATCTAGATATTCTACATATCTCTATTCTACATTAAACTATGAATCTCAACAAAGAAGCCCTAAGCTAGTGCTGGCAATTTACATGATATTTTTCAATGTTTGGAATTCAATTAATTTTCCTTCAAAGACACGACTGTATTTATATTGAAAAAGTCATGCATTTCAGCGACTTCTTTGGAATTGTAAAGAATATAAATTTACACAGATAAATATAGAATTGATTAAATGGCCATTCCATCATTACGGGTTGGGACATTCACACAACTTAATGTCATATAAAATCATGTAGAATATAGTTTAAGCTCTCAAAATTTTACCATAAATATCATATCTCTATATTAGGTATAAGCTGTGAATATTTTTTTGACTACATCCATTGGTTTTCACACAAAAAATTTAAACATGAGTTACGGGTGGGACACATTTGAACCCTTCCTTAAAAACCCTCGTGGATGAGCAAGAAACTCTGTGAATCTAGAATTAATAAAGGGTTCTAGTGTTTTTTTTCAATTAATGACAATATGTCAATGCAATATAATTTCATTTGGACATGTTGTTTGCTTGCATTCTATGACTCTAGTGACTTGTTGAACACCGTTACGGGCTGGACAAGGAAATGTTACGGGTGGGATAAGTGTGAATAATATAATCCAAAAGTGGATTTATAAAGATTTTTAATGTAATTCGGTTAAAAAAAAAGTTAGAAAGTTCATGTACAAGGTTTTATACATAATAAGACATTTGAAAATATAGCTAATCTAGTGGAGCGGTCGCTCCACGCCAGCCAAGTCGTACGGCGTGCACACTCTCATATAAAGGCTGGAGCAAACCCACTTTTACTGTAAGCATCAAAGTAGCATTTGGGTAATTCCACCTCAGAACCACCAAAAAATCTCGAAAATTTCCATGACCCCTTCCGATTTTGATCAAACTTTGTGAAGTTGTTGTTAAAAGCAAATGATGAGACACGTATTTTTTTGTTTGGTCAATTTTGTCCCCCTTCTGGTACTTTCACCCCTTCGAAAATCTCACTTTTTAAGAAACCCTTATATACATAACTGCTTGTAACTTTGGACCCTGTTTCAGATATTTTAGTGATCTTTTTTAACATTTGTACACAAATGTAAGTAGTTTCATAATATGCAATGATAAATATAATTATATTTTAAATAAGGGGTGACCAAACCAAATTTTAACTTTAAATGGGCCCCCCAAAAAAGACATTTTTTAAAATTCTGAAAAAATTATATCTTGTTTATCATTATTATGTTAACATTCCCTGAAATTTTCAGAGTGGTAAAATGTTTTGTTATTTTTTTATGCATTTAAGTTCACCGTCGTATTTTGGAAGATCATAAAATTTCACTCTCCGTGTGATATTATGATATTAGGTGTGCTTCAATTATTGATTAAAATGAATCAGTGTTAGAATAATGACACAATTCTATATTGTTTTTGTCAGTTACGCGATATTTTTAAATAGGGGTAACCAAATCGGGAATGGTATTAAAGCAATTTAAAGCAAAACAGGACCGGAAGGCATCTAATGAACTTACAGATTCTACGACTAAAATTTCCACAAGATATAAGACCAATGAAAAATTAATTATTCAAAGAGTCAACTCCAGTTTTGCCCAAAGAAATGGGGCTTTCATTGGTCCTAAGTTATATAATTCTCTGCCTATTGATATTAGAAACACTTTGGTGTCGTCGTCAGCTTCTTATAAAATCTTTAAATCTAAGTTAAAAGTTTGGATATTCAATACGCCTGTTTCATCTTTAAAAAGTATAATTTATGTGATGTAGTTTACCATTTGTATAATTAGCATTTTTTTTCAGTTATATAATTAAAAATACAATTATACTGATCACAATTGTTTTCAATATAATATCATGACTAATGTAGGGTTGTCAACATCTATATGCTCATTGTAATTAATTGTTTTTCATCAGGACTTTGTATCTTATACCTATATGTTTTCTATTTGTATTTACATTACATTGTTCTAATTTTCCGCATGTACCTCCGCACAGGCCTTGGCTTATGGAGGTGCCATGATTTTTATTGTATGACTATGTATGATGTGTGAATATAAAAAAATAAATGAAAAAAAATGAAATGAAATTTAATATCCACTGATGCAGTCTTAATTTTTAGATTATGCGCTATTTCTCAGTACATTTTGGTGTTCGCAATCGCCAACGATTGTATAGATGTTCTTTGTTTGTCAGTTTTAATTGAGAGTTCAATGAAATATATGCAATGAGATAATTATATATTTTTATATACATAATTTTACTGTGATAATAATTGGTAAATTTTTTGGTTGACGTTAGTAAAAGCCCCGTAACCTCGCCAAGGTCTCAACCTTGGCGTAGTATGGGGTATTTTTTTATTGTGGAAAGGTTAAAACTACATATTGACAAGTGAGAGAAAAGGGATCACTTCGGGACTTTAACGATTTCATCTTAAGATTGAGCGGCATATGAATAGATTTTGGTGGATACAATGGAAACTGAGACAGGAATGAAGCAATGAAGTTTCTGAGTTCCAGTGATGGTGCGTGAACTCAGAAACCTTTCATTCAGGAGTCTTGCCTCGGCTGCGTGGTCTTCTTCCTTGCCCATTTCATAGTCATGAGTGGGCAAGGTCGAACATCGAAGCCGTCGACTTCACTTTCTGCACGAAGAAGACCACGCAGCCGAGGCAAGACTCCTGAATGAAAGGTTTCCGAGTTCACGCACCATCACTGGAACTCAGAAACTTCATTGCTTCATTCCTGTCTCAGTTTCCATTGTATCCACCAAAATCTATTCATATGCCGCTCAATCTTAAGATGAAATCGTTAAAGTCGCGAAGTGAACCCTTTTCTCTCACTTGTCAATATGTAGTTTTAACCTTTCCACAATAAAAAAATACCCCATACTACGCCAAGGTTGAGACCTTGGCGAGGTTACGGGGCTTTTACTAGCGTCAACCAAAAAATTTACCAATTATTATCACAGTAAAATTATGTATATAAAAATATATAATTATCTCATTGCATATCTTTCATTGAACTCTCAATTAAAACTTACAAACGAAGAACATCTATACAATCGTTGGCGATTGCGAACACCAAAATGTACTGAGAAATAGCGCATAATCTAAAAATTAAGACTGCATCAGTGGATATTAAATTGCTGTAATACCATTCCCGATTTGGTCACCCCTATTTAAAAATATCGCGTAACTGACAAAAACAATATAGAATTGTGTCATTATTCTAACACTGATTCATTTTAATTAATAATTAAGGCACACCTAATATCATAATATCACACGGAGAGTGAAATTTTATGATCTTCCAAAATACGACGGTGAACTTTAATGCATAAAAAAAATAACAAAACATTTTACCACTCTGAAAATTTCAGGGAATGTTAACATAATAATGATAAACAAGATATAATTTTTTCAGAATTAAAAAAAAAAAAAAATTTTTGGGGGGCTTATTTAAAGTTAAAATTTGGTTTGTTTACCCCTTATTTAAAAAATAATTATATTTATCATTGCGTATTATGAAACTACTTAAGTTTGTGTACAAATGTTAAAAAAGATCACTAAAATATCTCAAACAGGTCCAGAGTTACATGCAGTTATGTATATAAGGGTTTCATAAAAAGTGAGATTTTCGAAGGGGTGAAAGTACCAGAAGGGGGACAAAATTGACTAAACAAAAAAATACGTGTATAATTTTTTGCTTTTAACAACAACTTCACCAAGTTTGATCATAATCGAAAGGGGTCATGAAAATTCGTTGGTTGTTCTGAGGCGAAATGACCCATTTTCGGCCTACTGGATCTTAAAATTGGGAAATCTCACATTGTTGCGAAATATCTTAATTTCGAGCTATGGCCCACCCTACAACATATACCAAATTTGGGAACAATAGGTTACGCCCTTTGCGAGCTAGAGGGGGTTGAAAACCGTGTTTTAGGGCGGTTTTAATCAGTAATAATCATAGTCTCCTGGAATTCAAATCCGGTAACATGGCCACAGCCTAAACGGCTGAACCGATTGATCTCACATTTTTAACACGTGTGCACTTTTGGCGTCTGATTTAACCTTCACCCCATGAATTTTTTGTGCCGCCATTTTGAAACCGGAAGTGACGTCATATCTCGCCAACGGCTGGACCGATTGAAACAAAATTAGCGCCAAACGATTCAGAGGGACAACTATATGGATTATCAGTAGCAAAAAGATAAACATTATGTTAATGAAACAGGAAATGACGTCATGAAATTTGAAATACATCGATTGGCATTTCGGCAACAAAGATTGATCCAATTATTTTGATATTTTTGTAACGTATGTACTTTTGATATCTCATTTGACTTATTATAAAACCAACCGGAAGCCGCCATTTTGAAACCGGAAGTGACATCATATCTCAATAACGGCTAAACAGATTTGAACGAAACCAGCGCTAAACAATTTAGACGGTCAACCTTATGTTTTATCATTAATAATATTTGCAGTTTCCCATACCGAAACCGGAAATGACGTCACACATTTTAAAAATCTTACAAATTTACATTTTGATACAATAAATATACCCAGCAAACAAGGTACATGCCTGGCACCTCCCTGGCACATCCCAGTTTGACCATTTGGGATATGGCATTTGGGAGCTCCCTGTTACATGGCGGGGACCTCCCAAATGTTCAAACTACTTAGAAAATGAGTTTGAACATTTGGGATGTCCTCGCCATGTAACAGGGAGCTCCCAAATGTTCAAACTCATTTTGTAAGTTAGCTTGAACATTTGGGAGGTCCCCGCCATGTAACAGGGATGTGCCAGGCATGTGCCAGGGATGTGCCAGGCATATGCCAGTTTCATCCCAGGGAGCTGCCTGGCACATCCCTGTTACATGGCGGGGACCTCCCAAATGTTCAAACTCATTTTGTAAGTTAGTTTGAACATTTGGGAGGTCCCCGCCATGTAACAGGGATGTGCCAGGCATGTGCCAGGGACGTGCCAGGCATATGCCAGTTTCATCCCAGGGAGCTGCCAGGCTCATCCCTGTTACATGGCGGGACCTCCCAAATGTTCAAACTCATTTTGTAAGTTAGTTTGAATATTTGGGAGGTCCCCGCCATGTAACAGGGATGTGCCAGGCATGTGCCAGGGACGTGCCAGGCATATGCCAGTTTCATCCCAGGGAGCTGCCAGGCTCATCCCTGTTACATGGCGGGGACCTCCCAAATGTTCAAACTCATTTGTAAGTTAGTTTGAATTTGTGAGGTACTGCCCAGGGAGGGCCATTGCGCATGCAGCGGCTCGACTCCGCTCACGCTGTGACGTCAGCAAGAGACAAGAATGCTGCCGGCTGGCTGGTATAACACGTGCTTGTGCATGTTCGCGCGCTAGATCACACTGCAGTCTTTCAACGCATTGCTATTACTTGTTGTTGCGAATATGTAAAGAGCTTTTATTGATATGTAATGTAAGTGTATTTATTTAACTATGGCTATCAGCGCGGTTTTTGTTTGCCTGAATAGGTAGTGTAGTATTGTATAGGTACTAAAATAATAGTGCCGAGGAGGAAAATAATGTCATGCTTAGCTCATTTTCAACCGAGTGACTTTCATCTACCTAAACCAGGGGTCGGCAACCTGCAGCTCCTTGGTGCCTTTATATATTGGCTCGCTTTATAATTTACATAAATATCTGGAATCAAAAATCTGAAAATCCGAAACAAATACGGCCTGCGGGGTAACAATTGAAATGTTGTTTGATTCAGTTTGTTCAATTTAGAGTCCCATAATAACTTTTAAATTGTTGGAATTCTTAAAAACGCCCAGCGGGAAGGATATTTGATTCAGTTTGTTCAATTTAGAGTCCCAGAATCATTTTTAAATTGTTGAAATTCAAAACAAAGACGCCCTAGGGGGGGGGGGGGGGTCAACAACTTGGGGGCTTCGTCAAAATATCAACAACAAAAACTAGTAATTCAAATTATTATTTTCGGTGTATTATATTTGATTGTCTCTACTGCGGCTCCCAGTATTAGGTATCTAATTTATTACTTTTTGGGAAATTGGCTCCTTCACCAAAAAGGGTTGCCGACCCCTGACCTAAACCCTTAATTTACGCGGTAGGTTCTATTTGTTGATCAACTTCTTTACAAATATTGCCATTATTATACAATGTTGCGTATTTACATGAATCAACTCCTTTTCACAGACCAAATCAGCGTTTATATCATTTAGACTGATTTCTATCAAGAGTTTGACACAGAACAGAAGTGATGTACGAACGAAAATAATATTAAAGTGATGACAATTTTATTTCCATTCATCACATTTCCGGTGTTTGTAGTGTCCTCTTGGTATAAATAGCTACACGTCAAGATATTCATACTAAAATGCTTAGACGAAATAATATAGTCGTCCGCTATTATGATTTTGTCTAAGCTAAATGTGGCAGATATTTTATCCGTCCCTGTAAATAAACGAGATTAAAATTCATTATATAAAAGCTATTGAACAGATAACGCGTAATAATATATCCAAAGGGAGGCCAAAAAGTCCGCGAATAAAAGGGTAGTAAGTGGTGGGAGTCTATGTGCTGAACATAATCAAAACTGAACATAAATGTATCATTAATTTGATAGATCAACCAATAAGCAAGGCAAAACGTGACTAAAATTTCAATTGACGAAGAAAGAACGCCTCTAAAAATGTTGGTAAAGTTGCAACAATCCGGATTACCGATAAAATCTCAAAAATTGTTTGAGGTAAGGAACTTGATATCCACGCGAAACTAAATTGACGAGCATTGGCATTTTCATCGGGGTTGACTCTATTCGATATCAGAAAAAAAATAATGATGCAATTGTGCTAAGACTTGGTAGATAGGCTAATGAAAGGTCACATAATCGAAATATGTGCACTAGAACTCCCACGCCCCAGACAAACATTCCACTTCTCGATCTTTTTGACCTCCCCTCCTATGAGTAAGCCGCCGCGCGTATAGCGAGCGTGTCTCTAGCTGACGTCACTTTGGCAGGTGCGCAGTAGATTCTCAAACGCGTCGAGCGGAGTGACTAACCTGGTTGACGAGAAGAATACCATTCAACCATGGGTACTGCCATACTATAGGTACTTGTTAAAATAACAAGTAGCTCTTATAGATATTTCTAAAATTAGTTTGCTATAAGAACTAAGCATAACCTAAACTTAATTAGGTAATACCTATTCACCTCGAACTTTAAGTTTTTTTTTTGCCTGGGGCTTAACGTCGCACTGTTCTGCAGCGAGGCTAATGACGACGGAAAAAAGGTTTTATATATTTGCAAGGAAGGAAAATAGATAGAAGTAGTTAGCACTCCATTGCACCACGGAGTCTTTTTCTGATTTCGTCGTGACCGGCGTAATTCATTCGGCGTAAATCTTATAATAGAAGTGAAATGAATTCGATCGCGAGGAGAGAAGAGAGGCGCTCCAGCTGGGGCCTATTCTCGAGTTGATACCGCATGTGAAAATGAGACTAGATGCGATACCAAGGGAAATCTTTTGTTTTATCAAAGATAAAGTAATGTGCTCATTTCCGCATGGTGAACATTTTCAACAAACTCGAGATTAGGCACCCATTTTTACATAACATTCTTAAATTTTTATATATTATAATAACATAACTATAGTGAACTAGTAATGTTATTCCTTATTCCTTAGCCTGTTATTGCCAGGCTAACATTGATTTATTTAAAAATAATACATTTTAATTTACCTATTAGTTTAACTTCATATTAATTTTGTGGATCAATTATTTACGTGAGCATAACAGCCGCAACCTATCTCCTTTCAAATGCTCGTTTCAACTACTTATGTTTCAACGCACAAAACCTTCAGCTGCCATCGTGGTCCCTTGGATAGCGCTTCTGCCTGCCACCTGGAGGTCCTGCCATCGAAATCACGTCTAATCCATTTGCGTTTTATTTCAGATTCTATTCGCAATTGTAATAATCTCTGTAAATATCTTGTCGTAATGTAATTATGATGAAAACCCGTGTAGATATCGCTATTATAGTTTACTTTTTACAGTTTAAATTCAAAATAACCGTTAATTTTATGCAGCTGAACTCGCTGGAATGTACCAGAGATGTATAGCCAACGCATTTAGTTGTGATAAAACTTACCCCCAATCGCGACTACCAGTCGTACACAGAAGTAGTATAAGTTGCCTAAAATACAGATATTTGTATACAGAGGGGTGATTTGCAAGACTGGTTTTATCATTGGCTTTGATCACGACTTAATGCGTTGGCTGTACTTGGGAGGTGCCAGGCAGCTGCTGGGATGTGCCGGGCAGCTCCCAAAGATGTGCCAGGCAGCTCCCAGAGATGTGCCAGGCAGCTGCTGGGATGTGCCAGGCAGCTCCCAGATAGTCCAGTCAAATGAGAGATTTACCCAAAACAAATTGCAACATTTGGTTTTTTGGCGTCATTCTCTTCAGAAAAATGCCCTCTACAACATATCTGAAATCCGCCAAAATCCGCGCACCGGAAGTACTTTTTAATCACTGTTTAATTTTATTTCCCATGTTAATTTCGTCTTGCAAAAAAACTTTTTTTTATGTAACTCCGATATTGACGAAACTTGGCAGAATTATTCACCATCCTAAATGAAACAAATAGCTCTCTGAACATTTTTCTCTAAATCGTATCGTTTGGGAAATATTGCCCATCGAAAAGTCATATTTTAGTCAGTTTTCGACGATTTCGGTCACTTTGAATGTAATTTGACGTTTTGCGAGGTCCATATTTTCCAAACGATAAGATGTAGAGAAAAACGCTCAGAGAGCTATTTGTTTCAATTAGAATGATGAACAATTCTGCCAAGTTTCGTCAAAATCGGAGTTACATGAAAAAAAGTTTTTTTTGCAAGATGAAATTAACATGGGAAATTAAATTAAACAGTGATTAAAAAGCACTTCCGGTGCGCGGATTTTGGCGGGTTTTGGATATGTTGTAGAGGGCATTTTTCTGAAGAGAATGACACCAAATAAACAAATGTTGCAATTTGTTTTGGGTTTGGACATTTTTAAGCCTGATTTGACTGGACTAAGAGATGTGCCAGGCACCTGCTGGGATGTGCCAGGCAGCTCCCAGAGATGTGCCAGGCAGCTCCCAGAGATGTGCCAGGCAGCTGCTGGGATGTGCCAGGCAGCTCCCATGGACATGTGCCAGGCAGCTCCCATGGACATGTGCCAGGCAGCTCCCAGAGATGTGCCAGGCAGCTCCCAGAGATGTGCCATCTCTGGCACAAGAAACTTTTCACATACTTATCAGTAATTATCAAACAAGAGAAGACAACTCTACTGTAGAGGACTATTTGCTGGGATGTGCCAGGCAGCTCCCATGGACATGTGCCAGGCAGCTCCCAGAGATGTGCCAGGCAGCTGCTGGGATGTGCCAGGCAGCTGCTGGGATGTGCCAGGCAGCTCCCATGGACATGTGCCAGGCAGCTCCCAGAGAGGTGCCAGGCAGCTCCCAGAGATGTGCCAGGCAGCTCCCAGAGATGTGCCAGGCAGCTGCTGGGATGTGCCAGGCAGCTCCCATGGACATGTGCCAGGCAGCTCCCAGAGATGTGCCAGGCAGCTGCTGGGATGTGCCAGGCAGCTGCTGGGATGTGCCAGGCAGCTGCTGGGATGTGCCAGGCAGCTCCCATGGACATGTGCCAGGCAGCTCCCAGAGATGTGCCAGGCAGCTCCCATGGACATGTGCCAGGCAGCTGCTGGGATGTGCCGGGCAGCTCCCAGAGATGTGCCAGGCAGCTCCCAGAGATGTGCCAGGCAGCTGCTGGGATGTGCCAGGCATCTCCCATGGACATGTGCCAGGCAGCTCCCAGAGATGTGCCAGGCAGCTGCTGGGATGTGCCAGGCATCTCCCATGGACATGTGCCAGGCAGCTGCTGGGATGTGCCGGGCAGCTCCCAGAGATGTGCCAGGCAGCTGCTGGGATGTGCCAGGCATCTCCCATGGACATGTGCCAGGCAGCTCCCAGAGATGTGCCAGGCAGATGCTGGGATGTGCCAGGCAGCTCCCATGGACATGTGCCAGGCAGCTCCCAGACATGTGCCAGGCAGCTACCTTGGGAGGTGCCTGGCAGCCCGTTGTCCAGTCATAGTTACATGCCTGGCACCTCCCTGGCATGTAACTGGCAAATCTCATGAGAGCTGCCTGGCATGTAACAGTGTTTGCTGGGTACTATGTTAGACGGCTTATAATAAAATTTTATCATGTTTAAATTATAATTCAAGGGGTTAGTGATTTCAGCAGCCATTTTGAAACCGGAAGAAACGTAATATCTCGAAAACTGGTTGACAGATCCAACCGATTTGGAAGGCCATCTCTATGGAATAGAACAGTCAAACTAGAATTTTCCTATTTATGAGGCCGGAAATGACGTCATTCAAATGTATAAATCATTACTAGGAAAACGCTCTGTGTAACGCGTTGATGAGCGAGCACGGATACGCGCAACACCTCGAACCGAAATTCTGTAATTTCGTCACAGACTTGTATAAAAATATCCAAAAACTCCTTAAATATTGGTCCAAATAACTATGCAAAGTTTTAAGTTGGTCGATTGATCAACTTTATGATTGAACGGTTCCGTGTTAATTTTCAAAAATCACAGGATCTCCTTCAAAAAATATATACATGGGACCACTCATATGATATAAGTGTGTGTACACAATATCAAATCGAGTGTTGAACGGTCATTATCAGTTTCATATTATGCGTTTGAAAGTTTCTGCTCTAACTACCTTGCCTTGAACTGAAGATTCGAAGTCGCCGTGAATTTGACAGCCAACACGCAAAATGTCCCATAAATGACAAAAACTTTTGAAAAATAACGACAGATTAGACTGTAAATTGGCAAAAATACCCTTAATGTTGGTACCAATGACCATGCGAAGTTTTTAGTTGGTCGGTCAATCGGTTCTAGTTTAAATGTCAAAAATCACAGGAAAAATGGTTTCAAATTTAAATAAATGGGAGGATTTGGCTGAAAATTTTTATGCTTGGGTACAATGTTGGTTGCAATGACTTTGCTAAATTTCAAATTGATTGAACCAACCAATCGAAAGATAATTTTTCTAAAACTTGAACCAATCACAGGAGCCCGTTCAAAAACGATCCCAGGGACCGCATAGATTACGTTAACATGTGTGCAAAGTTTCAGATCTATTGAATTTGCGGTTTAACCTGGGCTGTGCGGACAAAAAAAAAAAAAAAAAACACAGAGAAAGTGCCATAAGAGTACCGTGGTGACGCTCGCTACGCTCGCTCAATTATCCCCTCCTATACAATAAATACATATTCAGAAAGCTAAAAATGATACACATCATTTATAGTTATAAATTCTATGTGGCAGTGCAGAAAGTTCAGCGGCCATTTTGAAAACCGAAGTGTTGCCATATCTCGGAACTGGGTTGACCGATTGGAATGAAACCTTTGTTTGTTTCATGAGAATAACCAAATTGTAAAGGGTGATTTTTTTTTAAAGGGTTTAGTAATTGTTCATTTGATATGTGTCACACGTAAGTTGTAAGAATAAACTAAAAAAAGTAGTGATATTCACATAAAAAACACTCCGTGTAAAAATACCAGCCAAGTCTCTTCAACTTAAAAAAAAAAAATGAAATCTAAAAATTCTGCACTGAAACGTAGTGATATCAAAAAATTAGCCAAGTCAAAACTTTATTTGAAAATCAAAAAATACTTGGCGCATCGTTTTTTTTAGGGCATTATAGGTATACTATGTATATGTATATTTCAAGTATAATTTATAATTGGCCTATACTTCCAAGCTATTTATGTACACGATGCGCCAAGTATTTTTTGATTTTCAAATAACATTTTGACTTGGCTAATTTTTTGATATCACTACTTTTCAGTGCAGAATTTTTAGATTTCATAATTTTTTTTTAAGTTGAAGAGACTTGGCTGGTATTTTTACACGGAGTGTTTTTTATGGGTTAGAAATTACCTAATAATATAACAATCACTACATTCAATTGGAGTAAGGACAATTTTTCATTTCAAATTTAAGATAGAATTGAAAAGTTGAATGAAATGCTGGGAATTCTGGCATCCAATCTCCTAGTTATAACTGATATACTCGTATTATTTAGCTTACAAATGGAAACACTTCAAACTTAAACTGCCCACGGTTGATGCAAACTACAGATGCTTGTCTGCTTTTATACCACGGATCGATGACATCGATCCAATCCCAATAGTTGCCACTGGCCTTCATGTAGTTAACTTAGCATTCATCGGATTCTTCATAGATTGAGCTCATGATAATATGCAATAAGTAGGCAATTATAATATGGGATACGAATAGGCTTATTTAAATTATTACTGCAATATCTACTTTTAATTATTGTTATTTTCACTTTTTTTTAACAAAATGTAGTTCTATAAATACCAACTGCAATGTGAAAAGATTTTCCTCGAGTGGGACTCGAACCCACGACCTTCCGATATCCAGTCAGATGCTCTACCAGCTGAGCTACCGAGACAGAAGAATGACAGTTGCTAGGGAGCCCATAAGGTGTAAGATTGTTGTGGATGGCGAGATTATCGAACAGGTTTTGGAGTACAAATATTTGGGTACGACCATTACCAGTTCGGGGCAGATAGAAAAAGAAATGAATGGTAAAATAATGAAGGCTAACTGAAATACAGGTTGTCTGGGAGACCTGATTGGGAGAAATAAGTATCTGTGTCCGGAGGCAAAGGCTCGGGTATATAAGAGTGTGGTCAGACCCATAATAACTTATGCGGCAGAAGCTAGACCTGACACGTCCAAGACAAAACAAAAATCTCAGGTAACTGAAATGAATGTCTTGAGAAGAATCAGGGTAAAACCAGAATGGACGAGTACGAAATGAGAACATAAGGGAAAGTTGTGGAGTTACGGATGTGGCGGAATGGATTACTGAAAGAAGAGTTTTGTGGGATGAGCATGTGACAAGGATGGAGCCGGAGCGATTAGTGAGGGTAGCAAGAGACCATCGTCCCCGAGGCAGGAGGAGAATAGGGCGACCAAACAAAAGATGGAAGGATTCTCTTTAAAGGGCGACAACAGTCAGAATACGAAAAAATACCATCATTTCATCTTGTCATGTTAATAGATAATTGATAAGTGCAAATGTGCCAACGGTATTGAAATAATTGATAATAATTATTGTCTGTATTGCATATTAGTTCACATGGGATTTGTCTCATGGTATCAACATTCTTTGAGCAGGCTGTAATAGATATGTAATGTGTTGTGTTATGATGATGCATGAAATTGTTTAGTTTATGGCTATTTTATTACTATTTCAAGTGTCAGCAAGCGCTTAGTGTAAACAATGGTTCATACACAGCCGCTGCAATGTGAACTGCCTCGATAGCTTAGCTGGTAGAGCATCTGACTGGATATCTGAAGGTCGTGGGTTCGAGTCCCACTCGAGGAAAATCTTTTCACATTGCAGTTGGTATTTATTAATATTCGCCTAACTGAGGGAATAAGTAAAAACCATATTTCATACAATATAGTTATTTTAAGAAGTAAATTGTTCCCAGTTTTATAAGTTTAATAAGCATACATTTGCTTCCTCTCTTTGGGAAACAGTTAAGAGACAAGTTTTGACATTAGACAATTGGAATGGTATGCAGTGTCCCACAACCCGTAACGCTTATTTGAAGCACTGGGCTTTGAAATATCTCAAATGCGAGTATTGGATGATGTTAGGGGAACACCACGAACAGAAAATTTACCACTCAAGAATTCTTGTTAGCAAATGTGTACCATCTATTGAACTTATACATGTGTTCTTGTTACGGGTGGGACAATACGAGGGATGAATATTCAAATGAGGAATAAACTTTTAAAACTCACCCCTCTTGAAGACTGGAGGCTTCTAAATTCTCAGCAAGGATCCCCACATTGAAAATATGCTCCAGAGGTGTGTTTTTTGGCGGTAAAATCAGTAACACATAGATGCCAACTTAATGGTATTTTTCACTAGTTTGAAGTGTTGGACAATCATCCATTCGTAACTGTTGCCACAAATGTATCTCTTCAGATACAAGAAAACCAAGTTCATATTCAGATTCCTTGGTATTTTTACTATAATTTAGGCCAGATACATGCCAAATTTAACAACATTTATTTTTCCTAAAAATAATTTGTCTGCCATGGAATGCATGGAAGGGCCGTAAAGATGGTAAAACAAAATTTTCAAATATCAATTTTTGCACAGATTTTTTATATTTTTTAATAACTAAAAATGATTTTAACTGACCTTAGTGTTTGATTCTGCTTCTCTCGTCATTGCTGCCAACTTGTTAGCACTGAAGCATGAGTCATCGAGGTCAGCTAGCTGGTTGAACGGAATGCAAGTCAAGCGGAGCGCCAGCCGCTTCACGTCCAAGCGGAACAAATCATCCCGCTGCCAAGCGGTCTCCTGCTTCATGCCAACATGGCCGCCCAAGGACAGCGGAGCCAGAAGCAGGGACCCAAAGTCCGCTGAAGAAAACAGAAACACTTAAACAAGGCCGGTCCTATTCCTTGCGAATAGAACAGTCCACGCGGAACCGACATTTCGCACCGACAGTATCAGAATCAGATGAGCAGACGATCGGGTTTTATCAGCTGTTCGAGTATAATCCATTTGGTGAAGCCACAGACATGGCACCGAATACAAACTACTACTTACAACTACAAAAAAGGTAATAGGTATGTCTACACATTTTTCCTAACATGTAACAATAATTTTATTAAAATTTCTTATATTATTAGGTAACAGGCAGATTTTGCAAATTATATAACGTAATTAAACAAACAGATAAAGAGATTAAAGCTAAATGAGTGTGTAAAATTAATGAACGACTTCAGCGTACTCTGTTGGCAGAGCCACTAACCAGTTTAGATTTGCTGGTTAATTTGTTTCTCACAAGAGAATCAAGTCAAATATCTTATGAAAGAACATGGAAATTCGTATAAGTCGTATACACTCATAACAGGCAGAGAAGTAGCTCGTAAAGACGTAACCTTGATCGATTTGTACCCGAAACTCGCATTTTTCCAATATAACCAATTTTACCAGAATTTGGTAATATTACAATTTTTTAAATTACAGGTAATTTTACATCAATCTAAACCATACAAAAAATTACATTTATTATTAGCTCATGCAACAATATTTAACTTGTCTGGCAAAAGATAACATGTGGAAAAAACTCAATTTATCTCAGAAACTAGAAACGAGATGTGTTTAATTTCTCTGTCTAGGGATCCTGTTTGGCATGATTATTCATAGAATAGAATAGAATATAATAGAATATAATTTTATTAACAGCTTAGGAATACAATGTACATTATTAATAAGATATTAAAATACACATGTAGATTTTCCAGTGGCTGCTAGTCAGCTGTTGTAGCATCAAGTTTCAGTTCAGTGATATGATCAGATTCTAATCTATTAATGAACATTTCTAATGAAGGATTTGAGCTACAGCTCTAATGGATGATCGGTAATTATTTGATTGAATGCGTTAATGTCATTAGCTTCAGATATCTCAAGTGGCAGTTCATTCCATAGCCTCGATGTCCGTCCCAGGAATGAGTGACGTCCCAAGTCCGTCTTGTATCTGGAGATGAAGAGTTTCTTGGAATGGCCCTTCCTTCCCCGGAACGTTGCTGGCGCTATGAGTTCGGCAACATCTGACCAAGCTGGATGTCATGACATGGCCTTAACTCGAGCTCGGCGCAGGCGTAGTGGTTCCCATTTGCGAATTTCTTTTGCTTTGCTCACGCTGAAGGCCGGCCTGTTGGTAGACTTACACCAACGACGGTGGTCATTAGCAACATATCGAACCGCCTTATTCTGGATGCTCTCGAGTGATGTTATCAGGTTCTTCCTGTGAGGATCCCACACTGCACTGCAGTATTCCACAAGGGGTCTAATGAGGCACTTGAATGCGTGGTCTCTTGTCTGTGGCAGGCTACCCTTCAGATTTCTCATCACGAAGTGCATCTTCCTCCGTGCATTTGACAATACACTGTGGATGTGTCCTTTACAAGATAAATCGCGCTGGAAGTTGATGCCCAAGTACTTGCATGATTCGGATTTAGGAAGGATGTGTCCGTTCAGCGTGTACTGATAGTCAATGGGGTTTCTACTCTTTGAGAAACTGATGAAGCATGTTTTTCCCTCTTGAGTTTCATCCCATTCTCATCAGTCCAATTGAAAATTTCATTAAGGTCATGTTGAAGTATCTGCTCATCTGATTTATTTTTTACTACTGAGTAGACTATGCAGTCGTCTGCAAAAAGACGTACGTGGCTTGTGGTTTTATCGACAATATCGTTGGTAAAACCAATGAAGAGAGCCGGGCCCAGGACTGTGCCTTGGGGTACACCTGATTTCACTGCGACTGGTGGGGACATGGCTTCTCCAACTGTACTACCTGGGACCTGTTGTTTAGGAATTAGCAATCCATTTAACAACTCGATTATCAAGATCCATGTTAGAGAATTTTTCGATCAGACGCTTGTGGGGGACAACATCAAACGCCTTAGAAATATCAAGGTTAGTATAAAATGAAACAGCCTCAAGTGACCTTGAATCAGTCACATCATATTCTAGGGGGCAGAATCTCTGCCAGCTTACCTATGAATTAGTATAATTCTGTATTAAAAAAATCAATTTACTACAACAAAATTATAGTATATAAATTTGGCTAAAAGCAACATATTTTCAAGTACAGTTTGTTCAAATCTTCTTTACAATGACTAATGGTGGCGAAGATGGCAACGAAAATGATGTACAGCTTTGGAATAGTGTGTCGATCATCCCTACGCTTATACCATCCCCGATCCCGCAATACAACGGAGATCGTAAAGTGGTATACCAGCGCAGGGGCACTCTTCCCCCACCCCTAGTTCACTGAAACCTCGACGAACCGAGTTGTTTCGCTGGAGGCAATGTTATGGCTAATGATTTGTTGTTGTCTCTGATACAAACCTATGAATATTTTTCTCTCTGTTATCATCAAGCCATTCAATTCGATGACATTTCTATAATCGCTATTTTGTTGAGTAAAAGGAAACCAAGATACATAGGGAAGACTCGTGAAATTGTATTCCTTTAAATTTTCAATTACGAACACAATATAGGTATACTGACACACACTTATTACTCGCGAAATGTATCATTTATATTCATGAAAATCAAATTCGAATATCATGGAACATTTTGGCGTGAAAAACGACATATTACAATGATGTAATTTCCAAATCTCCAACAATGTGTTACCATGGTGAATCCTTTGTTGCCATGGCAATACAGCAATTGCGATGTTAAGAAATCTATCAAACTTTGTAAATTAAGTTCTTGAAAACTATTCATCCCACAGCAAAATTATCACATCTGTGGTCAGCAACTTCTCAAGTTTCATAAAATAAATATTATTATGGTTTATCATTTTCTCAAAACTTTTCCATTTTGAATAATTTAAACTGGAAACTATTTTGAATTAAAATTTGTGAAGAATTGGACATTGAGTATATGTGATGCGATCTGTGAGAAGGGACCTGTGGGTGAAAGAGTTAGTTTCCTGCAAAATGCAAATATGTGTTAAAATGGCTATTTTATCGATTTTTGGATTGTGGCTTTATCTGCTACCTAGTCGTGTTTTCTTCAATCTCTGTTAATACAAATACTCAAAAAAATCTAAAAACACACCTAAAAAAAAAAAAAAATTAAAAAATCTGTTGTTGTTTTATTTTAAACAAAATTTTCTTTCTTTGAAAGTTTTTAAATAATAAAATTACAAATATATAACTTTTTTTATTTTTTATCAGAATTTAATAATTTTTTTTGATTTATTCCTCATTTTTTCCTCTTTCCAAAGAGCTAAAAAGCTGGTAATCACTACCCTTCACCCACAGGTCCCTTTTCACAGATCGCATCACATATATGGTCTGAGAAATACATTTTTTAATTAACTTATATATTTGTTGAAAACGAATGCTCTGGTTATCACATTGCAGGTAAATAACTATTATTTTAACAAAATAATTGCTGCAAATATTAAAAAGTCACATAATGATATTAGTAACACAAATAGTAACTAAACAGTAGTAACAAATAATAACTAGTAACTTTTTAGGAAAAGTTACAACAAACCCGTTACGCAATTTATTAAAATCTAGTTTCATTTTTAAAAGGAATAATAAATTATAAAGTAATTTATAATTACTATTCACAACATTCATTTCTCATCCAGTTATACAATTTGGTTAAAGGAACTAATGATAGGGCCAATAATCTGTATCTTTCAACCATTCTTTTCATACGCTAATGCCATTTAAATCCATTAGTGTGTAAACTTTCGAACTTTAATATTTTTCAGATGTTTTTACTTTTCGGGTTTCCATTTTTGTCAATTGTGATGTGTTTCTCTAGAACTTTCATTTTAAATTAAATTATAAATAATATATTTTTTTACATACAATTATAAAATTACTAGGAAAACGCTCGGTATAACGCGTTGATAAGCAAGCACCGATATGCGCAAACTCAAGAACCGATATTTCGTAAAGAACAGAAATACATCCACATTGAATTGAAATGTGATCAACAAACTCAAAATAAAATTATCTCTGATTTTCATTGAAATTCATTGAATCAATGAAATTTTCACGATCATGTGGCAGTGGAATCCAATTTCGATACCATCATTCTGACAGCTATAGCTAGTTTAAAAGTTCAAAATGTTAATGAGTGCATTACTATGTTTTCCACTGATTGGTCGGCAAATTTGTAAAATAAGAGAAAATTTTAGTATTTTAATGGACTGGCCATGCAAAATTGGAACTTGATCTGACTATTTTGATTTTTCAGCCAATAAGGAGAAATTTATTTTAATTTTAACCAATCAACGGATTTTGATGAAATGAAAACCTATAAGACAGACAAAAAACAGTAAAATTTCGATTTGATAGGCCCAACGTGAGCTACAGGCAATTTAATTTTCAACCAATCATGGCAGCGCTTAAAAACAATATGAGATTAGGTCAGAGTGATATTAGTATGTGTGCCAAATTTCAGCTCGATCGAAAAAAACAGTGTGGTGACCTGTGGCTTTCAAACAGGAGAAAGGGAAGAAGAAATAGAGAGAGTGTCCAAAGGTGCAGAATAGAGACGCTTGCTCCGTTTGCTAAAAAATAAATGCATTCCTGTAAATATAAGACTTTTCAACAATTGTTAAATAACATTTTTTGTTGTTATTTCAATAAATGACTTAAGGAAAAAAAATCTGTGCAATTTTTTTCATCTGAGCCTGCATCAAAGTGGCAGACTTTAAAGTTGACGACCAAATAAATAATAAAAATGTCAAATAAATAAGATATAATATAACTAAGACAGTATTTCGGCTACTATTGATCTGATTTAATTCTTTGTCAGATTCAAATAGAATCTGACAAGAATCATTGTAATTTTTGTAAATATAAGTAAGTTATAATTAAAATGAAACTAACTGTGTCATTAGGAATTAATTTTAGGCCCTGAATTAAACTTAAAAATTATACTTTGTAACGTATGTTTACAAGTAATGAAAAAATCTATCATCTATCAATTTTTATTTATGTCTACATTTTATGAATACCTCAATTAGACCACCCCGAACAGTTTTTGGAAGAGAAAATGTGTATGATTAGAGCCGAAAGGTTAATAATGGAGGCCAATCTAAAAGACGGCCACTGCAGTCAAATTATAGACAAAATTTAATCTCAGGAATTGTTCTGACTATATTTTTTTCTACAAAGCTGGACCCTTACCTAATATCGCCAATATTTCAGTAGCACCGTGTTACTGTAGCACGATCGGCTAGTTGCCATGGCGACAATGTTAGCTCTTATGGCTAAAACTTTTAAAACAAAAGTTGTGCTACAGTAACACGGTGCTACTGAAATCTGGCGATATTAGGTAAGGGTCCTGAATACTAATGTCTTAATTCTACTGAAATAAAAACTTAAAATAAACCTTACGAAACCTCGTAATATCGTGCCAAAATGTGAAATCTTCTCTTTCGTTAAATTACAATATTCATCCAAATTTATTGATCCAAAACCATACCAAGGTTTATTCATTTAAAATAACTCAAATTTAAAATAATTGTTTACTATATATAAGAATATTTTTTTCAAATTTTTACTAATAGGACGATTTACCCGAAACACTGTAAAATTTAATACCATGTTGGCATTAATGATCCAGCGAAATTTCAAAATAATCGGATTCACAGTAATTCACAGTATTTCTGCCGTTATTCTGTGCACAGTAAAAAGTGAACCCAAAATGAACCTAGTACCCAAAATGGTAATGAGGCTTGTTCGCGCCATTATTTTGTGTTTTCCCGCCCTTCGTTTCTGTGACCTTGTGGTCATATCTTCATCCCCTGTTCCTTGGTTCAGTCTAGCCAGCGCTCTGTGGCTTGACCTTTCCTCGTTCGTGTTCCACGGTACGATTCGAAGTTGTCTGCTCGAAGTGAGCACACGTTGCGGGCTCCTGCTCTCGACCTTTCATTTTGTGGTGCCACGCGGTTCCCTGGCCGTTCACCAGGCAGGCCCATGCATCCCATACCATTTCTTTTCCTTTCCTTTACTCTATTAGATTAGAATAGTTAATATCCCTCCTCACCACGCCGCTCTACTCTACGATCATCGCTTCCACGACGGCCACCTCACGCCGAGACGGCTCTACATTGTCGGTGAGTTTTTCTATCTTTTCTCTTCCCCCCCCCCCCCTAATTTACAGTCCACTTTATCAATCAGGCCTTAGCGCCAACATTTGATCCCTCGACGCCGGAGTTAGAATTGGCTCGTGGATTTCTCGTGTGCTCGTGCTAGTTTCTATGCTAGTGGTTTCTCGTTTGCTCGTACTAGTTTCTATGCTAGTGGTTTCTCGTTAGCTCTTACAAGTTTCGACGCTAGTATTATTCTCTTGCTGTCGGATTTCAAGTTTGAATTTCCTACATTTCGTCGTTCGTTCACGTCATGGAAGCCCAAAAACGTGAGCAAAGCGTGTTCAAAGGTCAACGCGAAGAACTATTCGCTGAGGTTCAGCGAACCTATGATGGTTTCAGATTGTTGACCCCCGAAGGCGTGGACGCGGTTAGAGGCCGTTTCGATCGGCTAACTGTGATTCAAGCCAAATTTGACGCCTTGCAGAGTTCAATCATGCAACATAATTCGCAACTTGTGGAAACTCTCAAGCCCCTCGAAATTTCCAAGGTCTCTGCGAGTTTTGAAGACGTATTGTATGCTGCGCAAGGTGCATTTCTGTCGGCTGCCGCCAAGGTCATTAAACCTCAGCCAGTCACACCCGTCATACCAACTCCGGTTATAAATCAATTGCCGCGTATTGATTTGCCTTCGTTTTCCGGTGACACAAGTCTCTGGCCGGAATATTTCTCGTTGTTTACATCTCTCGTGCATAACAATGAAACACTGAACCCTGTTCAGAAATTTCATTATTTGCGATCTACGTTGTCTGGCTCGGCTCTCGCAATCATATCTGGTTTTCAACTCGACACTGAAAACTATACTCTCGCATATGATGCTCTCGTACAACGTTATCAGAATAAACGTTTATTGGCCAACAACTACATCAAGCAAATCTTGGACTTTGTTCCACTCAAGACTAACTCACATTATTCTGCAATGCAAAATTTCTTGCAAGTTCACAAGAACTCTGTGAGCGCTTTGAAAGCTCTCAATGTGCCTGACTTGGCTGACTTTCTTTTGCTTTCATTGACTTTGTCTAATCTTGACACTTCAACGCGGAAGGCATTTGAAAACAAACAATCTTCTCAAGTTACACCAACGCATGCGACCTTGATTCAATTCTTAGAAGAACATTCGCGGACATTGGAATTATGTGGCCTTGATCAGCGCGCTACATCTACAAGCACTACGTTGAAGAAGATTGCACCTCATGCGAAGCAATTGAACTCGCTCCTCGTTGCCAAGCAACCCGAAGTCAAGGTCACCTCATCGTGTCCACTTTGCAATCAGAATCATACGTTGTATAATTGCTCTGTGTTCCTCGCTCAAACTCGCGACGAGAAATACCAAACATTGAGACGCCTCCAGCGATGTTTTAATTGTTTAGGCGCACACACTCGTGCTCAGTGCTCGTCTAAGGACCTGCACTAGCTGCCAAAGCAAACAACATCATTCGCTATTGCATCCAGCTCAAGCAACAACTTCTGTAGTTTCTCCTCAGTCGACGCTCTCTCCGCAACAGAACGTCGATCCTCCCCCAGCTTCGCCTGAACTTGTTAATGACGACACACCTCATTCTCTGACTTGTCAACAGACAGGCAAGCTAGCTTTCAAGACGGTGCTCTTAGGCACGGTTCGCGCGCTCATTCGTGACGCACATGGACGGTATCAACCCTTTCGCGCTGTTGTTGATTCCGGCTCGCAAATTTCCGCTGTCACTCATTCATTGACAAAACGTCTAGGCTTAAAAGTGCAGCCAAGCCATTCTGTTTCTGAGTTACTAGGAATTGGCAACTCCTCTGCTCGGGTACTCGGCACTGTTATGTGTAACATTGCTTCTCGCCACTCTCCCGAAGCACCTCTTGGCGTTCAGGCGTTAGTCTTGTCTGCCATCTCGAGCCAACTTCCGACTAAATCAGTCCCTTGCGGAGTGTTCGAATGCTATCGCGGCCTGTCGCTTGCTGATGAGCAATTTCACCTTCCTGACAAAGTCGACTTTCTTATTGGCGCCGACATCTACCCGGACATTTTGCGGAAGTCCGGCGACATGGTCGTTGGAGGGAATCCGTCAGCCCTCAACCCCATGTTCGGCTGGATCGTGCTGGGACCTGTTACTTCTACTGAAAGTTCGTCCTCAACCCATCCTCTCTCTTCTGACTTGTTCAACGCCCTCGTTGGAACAAACACTTCGCCTATTTTGGGAATCTGAAGAAGTTCAACGCCCTCCTCAAGAAAATCCTGACGACAAGCGATGTGAAGAGCATTTCGCCGCTACTCATAAGCGGGATTCGACCGGACGCTATTCCGTGGCGCTTCCGTTCAACACGTCGCATCCGTCTCTCGGCAGTAACCAGGACTCTGCTCTCCAGAGTTTTCTCTCATTGGAACGTCGTCTCAAACGCAATCCTGCGCATGATGAAGCGTATCAACACTTCATGCAGGATTACTGCACGTCTGAACACATGCAGCTCGCCAAGAATTCGTCTTCTTATGTAATTCCGCATCATTGTGTACATAAAGTTGCGAGCTCCAGCACGAAGTTGCGCGTTGTCTACAACGCCTCTGCACCTGACAAGAAAGGCGTCGCGCTCAACCAGCTCCTGTTGAGCGGTCCGAAACTTCAGAGGGAACTTCCTGCCATTCTTACTGGGTTTCGATCTCATCCCATTGCGGTCTGCGCCGACATTCGGCAAATGTATCGACAAATTCTGATTCATCCCGAAGATCGTCATTTCCAACACATATTTTGGAGACCGACACCAGAATCCCCTGTACAGGAGTACGAGTTGAATACTGTCACATACAGTCTCACTCCTTCTGCTTTCCTCGCTCAGAGAGTATTGCAGCAACTAGTATGCGACGAAGGAGCTCAATTTCCTCTCGCATCTCGTGCTTTAACGGCGCACACTTACATTGATGATGTTGTGTCCGGTGCTGATGATCTCATGCAAGCTCGCTCTCTTCAGCAAGAACTGAAATCTCTCCTCGCGTTGGGAGGTTTCGAACTACGCAAGTGGTCAAGCAATGTTCCTGCAGTCCTGCAAGCTCTTCCTGAAGATCATCTCGAAACTCCTCTCGTCTTCTCGAATGATGATGTAGGCATTAAGATTCTTGGCCTTCTTTGGGATCCTAGCGCTGATTCATTCTCGTTTCACGCTCAACCCTTTGAAGGGGTAGTCACTAAACGCTCTATTCTGTCATACATCGCTCGTATTTTTGACCCTCTTGGTTTTCTTTGTCCGTTCGTCTGCTGGATGAAGATGTTTCTGCAGCATCTGTGGCTCACTCAATTGCAGTGGGACGACGCTCTCCCCCCTCAGCTGTCTGATGCCTGGACATGCGCCGTCTCCGAGGTCCACCAGTTCTCCAGCTTCAGAATTCCTCGCACTTTCTCCGCCGCCCCTGGCACTCGTCGAATTGTTGGCTTCTGTGACGCCTCCGAGAGAGCATACGCTGCTGTCGTCTACGTTCACACAGAAACCGCTTCAACCTCCTCGTCAGCTGTCAACATACTACGAGCAAGAAGCAAAGTGGCCCCCGTCAAGCCACTGACCATTCCAAAACTGGAACTCTCGGCCGCCTTGTTGCTGGCACGTTTGTTGAAGGACGTCTCCAGTGCAACCAGCAACTTGTCCATCGCATCCGTCCATCTCTACACCGACTCCACCATAGTGCTAGCTTGGCTTGCTACACCTCCGCACCGACTCAAGACATTCGTCAGCAACCGCGTGGTTGAAATTCTTGAAGCCTCCTCTCCGACGTCATGGGCGCACGTCCCGTCGTCCGACAACCCAGCCGACTGTGCCTCTCGCGGGTTGTCGCCATCACAGCTTCGTGAGCATCCGTTGTGGTTAGCCGGCCCCGCCTTCCTACACGACTCTCCGACTTCATGGCCTCGAGCTACGCCTCCTCTCGCATCCGATCAGGAGCTTCCCGAAGTCAAGCCTGCCGTGGTCATACTCGCTGCTCGAGTCGACGTCGAGCCTCTTCTCGTCAACTTCAACAAGTTTTCGACTCTTCTCCGTGCGCAAAGAGTATTTGGCCATGTTGTCCGTTTCGCCAGAATTCTGCTGGCCAAACGATCTCAAACACCTGTTCCGACCGGCCCGTTGACGCCTCGAGAACTTCAAGACGCTCTCGACATCTTCGTCAGATCCACTCAAAATCAGTACTTCTCCGCCGAGCTCAGTCAGCTCGCCCAGCACGGTCAAGTCAAATCCCGACTTGCCGCACTCAAGCCTTTTCTCGACATCTCGGGGTTTCTCAGGGTGGGCGGGAGGCTGCGTCACGCATCACTTCATGAAGACGCTCGCCACCCTCTCCTTCTACCAAAGGAAGCCCATCTCTCGGCTTTGATATGTGATTCATATCACAAAACGTCTCTACACTCAGGCCCCAGGACAGTTCAAGCGTTGATCCAGCAGCGTTATTGGATTGTCTCTCTTCGTGGACTACTTCGTCAACGAATTCGCCGATGCTTGACGTGTCATAAGTTCAGGGCCAAGCCGCTGCAACCTCCTATGGGTGATCTACCTCCTCCACGTGTGCAGATGTCTCGCGCCTTCGCTCATGTCGGCATCGACTATGCTGGACCCTTCAAGTTCAAGACCAACACTCGTCGCAACGCACCATGTACCAAAGGGTACCTCTGCTTGTTCGTCTGCATGGCTTTCAAGGCCGTACACTTGGAAATGGTGACAGATTTGTCCACCGAAGCCTCCTCGCCTGTTTGGACCGCTTCGCCTCGCGCCGAGGTCTACCCGCTCACGTCTACTCTGACTGCGGCCGTAGCTTCGTGGGAGCTGCTCGACATCTTCAAGAAATCTTCGAGATGCTGTCCCAAGATAGGACCTCCATCGCCGACGCTCTGTCATCACACGAGACCAGTAAAGAACCAAGTTCCGCTCCCCCTTGAGTGTTAGTTTGGGTTTCACACCTAACTTTCGTTTTTGTTCAAATTCGCTGTTTTTTTCGTTTACTGGTTCTTTTCAAGTTGAAAAAGTTCCTTTTTGGTGGGCGGTATGTTCGCGCCATTATTTTGTGTTGTCCCGCCCTTCGTTTCTGTGACCTTGTGGTCATATCTTCATCCCCTGTTCCTTGGTTCAGTCTAGCCAGCGCTCTGTGGCTTGACCTTTCCTCGTTCGTGTTCCACGGTTCTTTTCTAAGTTATCTGCTCGAAGTGAGCACACGTTGCGGGCTCCTGCTCTCGACCTTTCATTTTTGTGGTGCCACGCGGTTCCCTGGCCGTTCACCAGGCAGGCCCATGCATCCCATACCATTTCTTTTCCTTTCCTTTACTCTATTAGATTAGAATAGTTAAATCCATCCTCACCAAGCCGCTCTACTCTACGACCATCGCTTCCACGACGGCCACCTCACGCCGAGACGGCTCTACATTGTCGGTGAGTTTTTCTATCTTTTCTCTTCCCCCCCTAATTTACAGTCCACTTTATCAATCAGGCCTTACAAGGCTAAATTGGACGCATATGGCTGTATTGGCCCCTTATTTCGGGGCTGTTTTGGTTTCATTTGAGAACAGCTCTCTTATTGTGCCAATATGAACACTACAGTAGAGCTGAATTAGCTAGTTTAAAAATGAGTGACGCTGAAACGGGCCCTACTGGGTACTGAAACGGCTCCTATTAGTGGCTGAAATGAGCCGGATACAGCCAAACATTGATAGAGCTGTTTTGGTCCCATGTTTTGACCGGCTTCAGATGGGGGCCGTTTTGGCCTCTTCTGGGACCTAAAATGATAAGTATCGTGATTGGTCAACATTTGAATCATTTGAATCACAACAACAGTTCCTCGCATTGGTGGAAATATCCTAATTTGTTACTGGCATTTGGCGTACTGTAACTGTTGATTGTGGTCCAGTTTTAACTAGTTTTTTAATGCAAAATACTGCATCAAACATGGATAGAAAACAACAGTTCGATGTTAGCGCGCCAGAACGCGTATATCCAATTTGTATGCTACCTCGTCACCAAGGTGCTATTTTCACAGCGCCTTTCCACGCACCGCCTCGCTTGCCTATTCTTACACACGCTAGAGTATATATTTAATTCTGATATGTATCATCTTATCTACTTAATAAAGATTGTTTTCAAAATTAGAGTTGAGTGCAATTTTATTGATAAACAAGACTTCAAATCTTAAATGTAAACTGATGTTCGAGAGATATAAAAATAGCGTTGATAAAACAATTGATTTTTCGTTGGCAAGTTTTGTGATTAATTATTATGGGAATTTCTAAGGTTTAATATTGTTGGTAATAAAAATAATACACTGCTACACTGAAGCACATTTTAATTAACAGGAAATGTATTTTATTTAATATTTTAATTAAATTTAATTATATTTATTTTCTCTTCCACTTTATTTTAAACTTTATTTTACTTTAACTTTACTTACTTTATAATATCTTTGACAAAAAACTGATTTCAAAGTAGTGCTTAAATATTTCTTTATATAAAATATATAACTAATATAATTTCAATTCAACACAAAACAAAATTAGTAAGTGATAAATTTTAAAAATGTATTTAAAATTATTATTTAATTATTAATTTATTATTGATAATAACACTTTTAAATGTATTGTACACAAAGAACAAACAAGACATGTAAGTTCCATAAAAGTTCAAAAGAATTGCTCGCAAGCTCTCAAAATAACAAAAACAATGAAAAACACATCTGACTGTGACATAATCACTGTGAAAAAAAACGTATCAACGTATAAATAAACTGACTTTTGAAACAATGTTTAATGCAGTTTTGCGGGAGCCACATTATCATTAATATTTGTCTAAATATTATGGAGCCTTTTGAGTTTCTTGAAAAAAATACAAGTTGCACAGAAGGATCTTTTAAATTAACTGGAAATGTATTTCATTTGTTATTTAAATTTAATTTAATCATTTATTTTCTCTTCTACTTTATTTTAAAAAATTACAAAAGGGAATGCAATTTTGGCTTAGACACTTTATTAATGTTATAATATATTTGACAAAATCTGATTCCCTAACAGTGCTAAAATATTTCATTATATAAAATATAATATAATTTTGAATCAACACAGAAAAAACTAAGTAATTCATATATTTTAAAAATTTATTTTAAATTATTATTTATTAGTGTATTGTACACAAAGACCAAACAAGACATGTAAGTTCCATAAAAGTTCATATTAGTTTCACACGCAATATTTGCTCTTACAATTGTACATGTCTCATTGGCCTCAGTTACCTGATCTGATACACCCACTTGTCTGAATAATTAACACTTATTTCTTCAATTAAACTTACTTTAAAAGGATAAATTGGCTGCTGCAACTTATCCTCCACTATGGGCGTGACAAGAGGCATGCGCATTACGCGACGCGTGGAGAGGCGCTGTGAAAATAGCACCTTGGTGACGACGTAGCATACAAATCTAGTGGAGCGGTCGCTCCACCCAGCCAAGTCGTACTGTACACTCACACTCACTCAACATACCGTAAATGCTGAGGAGCAGACCAAACACTTTTACTGTAAGCAACAACATGGCATTTTCGGCCTACTGGATCTCAAAATTGGGAAATCTCACATTGTTGCGAAATATCTTAATTTCGAGCTATGACCCACTTCACCACATATACCAAATTTGGGGACAATAGATTATGCCATTTGCGAGCTAGAGGGCCGTGAAAACAGTGAAATTACACCCCTTTTAAAAGCTATCTTATGATGATGATGATAATTCAGATTCAGATTCAGATATCAGAAAAGGTTGCTATCACCGCCACAGCTTAAAGAACTGAACCGATCTATCTGAAATTTTTACCACATGTGCACTTTTGGCGTTTGATGATACCTTGCCCTTACACATTTTTTGTGCCGCCATTTTGAAACCGGAAGTGACGTCATATCTAAAAAATGGATGGATCGATCGATACGAAACTTGCGTCAAACGATTAAGACGGTCTTCTTTATAAAATATCAATAGTCGAAATTGAAATGTACTATTACCAAAACCGGAAATGACGCCATAAAAATGCCAAATCTGACTAAAATCATCTCTTATAACAATAACTACATATTCAGAAGACTCATAATGTTACATAACATTTATAGATACAAATTTTAGGTGGCAGTGATGTCAACAGCCATTTTTAAAACCGGAAGTGATGCCATAACTCGAGAACGGCTGGACCGATTAGAACGAAACTTTCGCTATACTTCAAAACATATTATTTATAGCATATACACAGTAACAAGCACAACTTCTTAGCAACCAAGTCACAAAGGCATATTTTTTAAAGGAATTATAGTCGTTAGTGCCACAATATAATGTTACAAGTTGTAAGAATGAACTGAAAAAAGGAGTGGTATCCCCATAAAAAACACTCCGTGTAAAATACCAGCCAAGTCTCTAACTCTAAAAAAAAAAGAAGAAATCTAAAAATTCAGCACCGAAAAGTAGTGATATCAAAAAAATTGCCAAGTCAATGACATTTCCAAATATTTAATCGTATTTTTGAAATAAAAGAATAAACACCGAGAAATACTTTACAAAAGGACCTGGCGCATCGTTTTTTTAAAGACCTCATTCAATACTAAAAGTGGAAAGAAATTTAAAGTAGGTACATTTTCCTCTTTCTATTAGAGCCAGAAACTATGAATCAAGCTACTTTTAGTAATGGCTATTTTATAGTTTTGTCAATGGCGATAGAAGAAAGATTTCATGCTGTAATAGATAAGTAATATAAGGGTGGAAGAATTAAATAACAATTGGAAGTGGGCTCATACATATTCTTATAGCACTGTTAATATGGTGATATTAGAAGGGTATCTTTTCATAATGTGATCTTGACTGAAGGAAATCATGAAACGTTGTCAAATAATTACGAACTGTCTTTGGAACACTATTATATATTTTTGAAGTGTCAAGTGTATAAAGTTAAAATTTTTAATAGAAATTCAATGTGACTATGTACTATGTGAAATGTTTTGTTATAAAATGTGGATTAATAGAAATGTATTTCATGATGAGAAGGTTTAACGCATGAGACTTAATTATGTTGACCACGAAACAATATTACGAAGATAACTAACTATTGTGTATTTATAGAAAACATAGGCAACAAGTTTTATCGCGTACGTACATATTCTAATAGATAATATTTTACAGTAGGTATGTATCACTGTAAGAAATTTCTCCGATATAAATCGGGTTTGTAACAGCAAGCACCATCTCTCACTACAGCCAGGTATATATGTCGGACCTTCGGTCTAGAATAAAGATACGTCCGGTCACGGCTATTAGCGGACGCGCGCCTCCAACATTTTACCTGCTTGACCAAGATAATATCAGAGCTGCCATGTGATAGCACATGTCGCTGAACCGGTTATTTATCGTGTTTGTACCAGTAAAACATCATGAATGTATCTAATATTAAAAAATTAATTTGAACAGTCTTCGATTAATTTCACAGCCAGTTTTCATCGTATTTTATTTCTGTAAACGGAAATGGAGAAGGAATTACAATCATGATTAATACACAAAGTTAAATTAGAATGCCCCCGACAAGCCTCGAACCCGCGACCCGCTTTGAAGTCTTGTAGAATCTCGCTGTGTAACCCCGGGACCACGGAGGGAAGTGAGAAACAGAGCGCTTGAGACTCACTTTGAGTCCCATTTGCAATAGAATATACTTGTTAGTATTTGCTATACTTATTGAATATCTGACCTACTCATACAACAAGCTAGGACATTTTAGGAAAATAATTGCTAGTCAGTTGCATGCTTTCCTTTATAATGATGAAAAGATTGACATTTGCGCCTTTGACTCTGTACGAAAGAAGGGAAGATTTAAAATTAGACCGAGTGTTGTTACTACCTGACGCCCGCAAAACCAGTCAGGGCAGTCGGAAATCACCATTGTTCACAAAGAGGAAGAGACAGTCTATTCTCTATGATTCATATCACTAGAGAAGCAGTCGTGGCCACACTCACAGTAGATAATAATACAAATATACTGGACATTTGTAGAAAGATAATTAAATCGCCTTTAGACCCGCTAAAAATGCAAGTCGTTCCATTATTATGGGCTCGATTTATACATTGTTCGTTTTAAATTGAATAAATGGAACAATTCCATACATTATTGTGGCAAGCATGAATACGCATTTAACTTCCTACACAGGATTGTTAAAAAAAAACAGGGGACCAATTACTTCTTTGAATACATTTCTCGCCTACAATGATAATAAAAATGATAAGAATACACCGAATGAGATTCTTTGAAATGATAAGAAAATTTACGACATGTCTTTGCTAGTTAAAATTTTATTGATTTTATTTTATGCTAAATTCATGTCAACAAGTTTACTTTTTACCGCGACAATATATTTTTTACAAATCAAATGCGTATAAGTTTTAAATGTTTGTATAAGTTTATAACAATCTTCTATAGAACCCATTGTTATAGATTAAGATTTTTTTTTTAAATTTTCAACTTTGATCTATTTTAATTTTTTGGCAAGCTGTAAAATTTACATAATTACGGTTTTTTGGGGTTGGGGGGGGGGGGGGGGGGGCTGAGTGCCAATTTATATTATTTTGCACGGGACAATATTATGCATAGGAAATCCGATAAATGATTGTAATTGTTATGCATTTTAGTTATGTACACAATACTGAAAATTATTCGACACTCGAGTCAGGAAGTATTGCGGTCCAAGCTTGAGATTTTGCTTCCGCTTGATCCGAGTTTTCGACCTACCCCCGAACACCGGATATTCACGGTCCAAACGCGGACAAGAAAAGGTACAAACCCGTTAATCTCGGGCCCTCGTCACCGTCAATGCAGTTTACTGGTCTGGTCTAGAATATCACACGTTTAGGTACAAACCTGTAATATATTTGTTTCTTGAACCAAGAATATTGCGATTATTTTTTAGAGTGTAATATGTAATTGAAAGATGTTTCCCTAATATTCTAAAAATTCTAAATGACGGTTGTATATCAATGGCATATGCTTATGAATCAAAAAATGAATTTAAAAAAACGATGCGCCAAGTCCTTTTGTAAAGTATTTCTCTGTGTTTATTCTTTAATTTCAAAAATACGATTAAATATTTGGAAATGTCATTGACTTGGCTCCTTTTTTGATATCACTCCTTTTCGGTGTCGAATTTTTTTAAAGTAAAGAGACTTGGCTGCCTTTTTTACACGGAGTGTTTTTTCTGGGATATCACTTCTTTTGTTAGTTTATTCATACAGCTTGTGCACATGTCCGAGCAGGGACTAATTCTTTAAAAAAATACGCCTCAACCGATTTGCTTACTAAGAAAAGTTGCGTTTGGTATAAGATAAAAATGATTATCCAAGAAGAATAGCTTAAGTTTCGTTATAATCGATTCAGCCGTTTTCGATATATGACGTCACTTCCGGTTTTGAAATTGCGGCCGAAAATAATGTCGTCTTGAATTCATAATTATAAGTCCTACATAATTGCACAATTTGGTTGCAATCGGTACAGACGATTTCGATATATGACGTCACTTCCAGTTTAACCAATAGCGGCCGAAAATAATGTCGTCTTTTTATCCATAATTATAAGTCCTACATATTTCCAAAATTTGGTTGCAATCGGTACAGCCTTTTTCGATATATGACGTCACTTCCGGTTTTAACAATGGCGGCCGAAAATAATGTCGTCTTTAATTCATAATTATAAGTCCTACACATTTCCAAAATTTGGTTGCTATCGGTACAGCCGTTTTTGATATATGACGTTACTTCCGGTTTTAACAATGGCGGCCAAAAATAATGTCGTCTTTAATCCATAATTATAATTCCTACATATTTCCAAAATTTGGTTGCAATCGGTACAGCCGTTTTCGATATATGACGTCACTTCCGGTTTTAACAATGGCGGCCGAAAATAATGTCGTATTTCATTCATAATTATTAGTCCTCCATATTTCCAAAATTTGGTTGCAATCGGTACAGCCGTTTTCGATATATGACGTCACTTCCGGTTTTAACAATGGCGTCCGGTAATAATGTCGTCTTCAATTCATAATTATTAGTCTTACACATTTCCAAAATTTGGTTGCAATCGGTACAGCTGTTTTCAATATATGACGTAACTTCCGGTTTTAAAAATGGCGGCCGAGAACACTGCAACCTTGAATTTAAAATTATTTACAAAGTAGGTTTACTAAATATCTATTTAAAAGTATAAAGTGGTGAATTTAGTGTCAATTATCATATTTATGACGTCATTTAGCATATTTATGACGTCATTTCCGGTATAGGTAATAGGAAAACAATCTAGTTGATACTTTATGAACGACCATCTGAATTCATAATCCCTATATTTCCGTAAAATCGGTCTTGCCGTTTGTAATATATGACGTCACTACCGGTTTCATTTAGTGGTTCCTGCCGCCATTTCCGGTACCGTTAATTTGTTTATTCATTTTTCACAATTGAGTTTCAAAAAAAATTGCAGAATGAATACGCAGGAGCTAGTTCAGTTGCAAACGGTACAGGCGTTTTAGATATATTACGTCACTTCCGGTTTCAGGAATGGCGGCCGAGAACACTGCAACCTTGAAATTATAATTTGTATTGTCTATGTTACAATGTAAGTTACTTATGTATGTATTTTAAGTATAATTTGTTGAAATAAGTTAAATATTGCGTATATATGACGTCACTTCCGGTTCAGAAAATAAGAAAATAATTATATTTTTATTGATACTTCATATAGATGACCGTCTAAATCGAATGGCGCTAATTTCGTTCTAATCGGTCCAGACGTTTTTGAGATATGACGTCACTTCCGGTTTAAAAATGGCGGCACAAAAAATCACAAGAGGCAAGGTATCATCAGACGCCAAAAGTGCATATGTGGTAAAAATTTCAGGTTGATCGGTTCAGCCGTTTCGGCTGTGGCGGTGATAGCAACTTTTTCGGGAATCATCAGAATCATCATCATCATCATCATCATCATCATCTGAAGAAGAAAGCGGTGTAATTTCACGATTTTCACTGTCCTCTAGGTCGTAAACGGCATGACCGGTTGTTGTCGCGTGATGTATATGTTGTCAGGTGGGCCATAGCTCAAAATTAAGACATTTCACAACAATGAGAGATTTTCCATTGTTGAGATCCAGTAGGCCGAAAATGCCATGTTGTTGCTTACAGTAAAAGTAGTTGGTCTGCTCCTCAGTTTATATAGGCATTTACGGTATGTTGAGTGACTGTGAGTGTACGGTACGACTTGGCTGAGTGGAGCGACCGCTCCACTAGATACGTCAACGTGCAATCTGATTCCTAAAAGTCTCGACAAAGCAACGCGAAATCGCAGTCTTTCCTTGCTCGGCCAGTCATTGATTCGACAGAATATGGTTACAAAGTCCTGACTGAATTTACTTCTGGCTTTCGACTTCAAGATTACACTAGGAAAACGCTCCGTGTAACGCGTTGATGAGCGACCACCGGACACGTGCGCAAACATAGAACCGAAGATGCGTTAACCTACGTTTTATTAAACCTAGATTAAACGTAACAGTACCTATAGTTTAGAAACGGAATGAATCCAGCGTTCCACAATTACAATAAGACAATGTAATGTTCTGAACTGAATGAATCAAACCTTTCAAAAAATTAGCAACCTTCAAGGAAGTGTCAGGCTGGAAAGAAGCTCAGAAACGGAATGAATCCAACGTTTCCACAAGTACCTAAGAGACAATTATGAAATACCAATGTTCTGACAAAAACTCTCGATAAATAATGTGCACCTGCAATAAAAGCGGGGAAACTGTACTAAAACCTTTACAAGAACACCAAATTGCCAAACTTTTCAACGAAAATAAGCAAAATGCTGGAGAGATTTGAAATGACGTGTGATCACAAGAAGAGAACAAACGCCACTCAAAGAAATTATTGAAATATCGACTCAGCAAAGTAGTTACACAGGAAGCACGGCCATCAGAACTACGAATTACAAAAAAAAGTCTATCAAGGTCCTTAGTTTTGTGAAAAATCGAAATGATTTGTTTGGAAATAAGTTCCACATTGAATTATCAAAATATAATCCACTCATTCAACTTAAAAGTATCTGATTTTCACTGAAAATTGAAAGTATAGCATCTATACACTTTTGTACCTAAAGCAAATCAGATACAGTTGCATTGGAAAAACATTCATTTTCAATACTTCATTTCTGACAGCTTTTAAAAATGTCAATAAGTTCACACATTATTAATTGATTGGGATGAAAATTTGTAAAATAAGAGACAATGTTGGTCCTAATGGTCATGCAAAATATAAGTTCGATCACATTTATGGAAGACCATTTTCATTTTTCAACCTATCAGGAGATGTTTATTTAAATTTTAACCAATAAATGGATTTCAAAAAAAAATGGGGCCTGCAAACAGAAAAGGTTGTCTTTACAAGTGTGCAAAATTTTAGATCGATCGGTGAAACGGTGCGGCTTCTACTGCTCCAGATAACAGCCAAAAAAAACAAAAAAAAACAGAGGTCCGTGCCAAAAAAGCCAAATGGAGACGCTCGCTCAAAAACATAAGTTCATATTTCTACTTTTTAATGACAATACTTTTTAGCAGGTACACAGGTAAGTACCTGCTAAATTTACTGTTCTAACAAGTCTAGCCTATGCATGAACACAAACCCTGCTGAAACATCTTGCTAAGATCTTGTAAGATCTTATCACATCTTTATAATTTTTACTATCTCAATCCTAAAAAAAAAAAAAAAAAAATTATACCTACATTATCTTTGTACGATCTTATCTTGATTCTTAAATAATAGGCAAGATCTTGTTAATTTTGACAAGATCTTGCATAGTACCTATACGTGTAATTAAAAAAATATTAGTGTCCACCCCTTCTGATCAAGTGGAGCGGTCGCTCCACCCAGCCAAGTCGTACTGTACACTCACACTCACTCAACATACCGTAAATGCCTAATAAAATGAGGAGCCAGACCAACTACTTTTACTGTAAGCAACAACATGGCATTTTCGGCCTACTGGATCATAAAATTGGAAAATCTCACATTGTTGTGAAATATCTTAATTTTGAGCTATGGCCCACCCCACCACATAAACCAAATTTGGGAACAATAGGCTATACCATTTGCGAGCTAGAGGGCCGAGAAAACAGTGAAATTACACCACTTTGATCTTTAGATGATGATTCAGATTCAGAGGGTCAGGAAATACCGCAATCACCGCCACAACCTAAACGGCTTAGCCGATCGATCTGAAATTTTTACCACGTGCACTTTTGGCGTCTGAGGTGCCTTTTTATAAAACCAACCGGTAGTCGCCATTTTGAAACCGGAAGTGACGTCATATCTCGAAAACGGCTAAACCGATCGGAATGAAACTAGCGCCAAATGATTCAGACGGTCGTCTATATGGAATATCACTAGTTAAAGTAGAGATGTACTATTACCGAAACCGGAAATGACGTCATGAAAATGAAGATCTAGATTTTAATGACCTCTTACTACAATAACTACATATTCAGAAGGCTTATAATGATACATAACATTTATAGAAATAAATTCTATGTGGCAGTTATTTCAGTCGCCATTTTGAAAACCGGAAGTGATACCATATCTCGAAAACGGCTGGACTGATTGGAACGAAGCTTTCGCAATTCTTCATGGAATATCACTTTAAGCTTAGGTATATTGAGCACCAAACACAATTTTTCGTATTAACCAATTCGGAAATGGCGTATTTTTTTAAAGTATTTAGTCATTGTTGCTCCGATGTGTGTTACAAGTTGTGTAAATTAACTAAAAAAATAAGTGATATCCCCATAAAAAACACTCCGTGTAAAAATACCAGCCAAGTCTCTTCAACTATAAAAAAAATAGAATAAATCTAAAAATTCAGCACTGAAAAGTAGTGATATCAAAAAATGAGCCAAGTCAAAACTTAATTTTAAAAACCAAAATATACTTGGCGCATCGTTTTTAAGGGCATTATAGGTATATTATATATAATTAGGTAGGTACATTTGATTTTTGGCATATGCTTCTATACTATTTATATACACGATGCGCCAAGTATATTTTGGTTTTTAAAATTAAGTTGTGACTTGGCTCATTTTTTGATATCACTACTTTTCAGTGCTGAATTTTTAGATTTATTCTATTTTTTTATAGTTGAAGAGACTTGGCTGGTATTTTTACACGGAGTGTTTTTTTATGGGGTAAATATAACAAGAGCTAACCAGATCTTTCAACAGGGAAATGACAACTATACAATGTTGCATGTAAATAAATAAAGTAACCTATATAGCTATTTGTAGTGTCTCTAGATAATGTTATGTACTAATACCTAAATCTGAGCCTGACACAGTACTTACTGTCCAAAGGTATCTATCTACCTTCTCCTCAACTTCATCAGCACTGAGGAAGCAATCAACTGAACAAAGTACTGAAACCTGCGGGATTTGGCTCAGAGGGTAGAACATAAAGATTCAGCAATGTTATAATCTGTTATTACAAAGAAAAGAAATGCTCATTGATGTGAAAAGAGCAATCAAAATGATTATGTACAATATTACGTTCGATACGTCAGCCGTAGTGATGATGTCGCCTTGCGTGTTTACGTCCAAGTAAACAGTAGATGGCGTTGACCCTCAAGTAGTGAGTCTATTGAACTCCTGTTCAACAGCAGTTGAGTGACCGGATATGTCACCCCTTCAGTCGCGATGTGATGATGTCTGGGTAACCCCTTTGGTTACCAGGACGTCCAGCAGGCTGTGCACAAGGAGTGACCTCCTCGGGCAGTTGGTTCAAGCTGGCTCAGGCTGATGACGCTCGTGGCTGCAGACTCGTCGGATTCTCCCGGAGCGCGCAGTTCACTGACTTTAATACTTTTGAATGTTTGAAAACTTGAAACTGTTCGGGTCTTGATCACGTCGGCACTGTCCCGCTGAAGTTATACTATATTCGCGCCCACTGGCTTCACTGGTTCACGAGACAGGTCTCACTGCCTGAGAAAACTCCGACTGATGATGTTTGGCTGGTAGCTTGTCATTTTATACCCTCTCACCTCGTTTCCCCGCCAAAGAATCTGATTGGGTAGTTCGGTACACGTGGTGGCTAATTTTAGACATTCGGTCTTCTCGGAAACGCGGCAAAAGACTTGGTCTCATCACGTAAGCCACTAATTTCCTGGAACCACTGAGAACTTGCTCTGGTTAACTGGTTTTGTAGCGTTATCACAATGACCGGTGCACTCGCTATTACGTTGTGACATCACAATTTAGGTAAGGTCACATACTTTTTATGTTGATTCACTCACTTGCTTGAGATTATCTTACATTGATATACTTATTTGATTGCTCGTTATATTTTTTGTTATACTTTGATTGCTATTGAAATTTAAGATGGTAAGTTTACATTGTGATTCTAATTAATTACTTTGTGTTCAGATAACCCTGACTCTAAGAATGTCATGCTACAAGCTTGTACATTCTGCAGACCTATTTCAAACACACATTATTATTATACTTTAAAGTTAAGTTTCTACCCTAGATAGGCCAACTTGTTACAGAACCTAACGCAATATTGTCTGCCAGCATCAACAACTAGCTGCGAGAGCTTCTACCTGCATTTTCTGAACGTTAGAAGTGAGTACATGTCACCTATCAAATTAAATTCCATATTGATTGTGTTAGGTAGGTACACTCGAACAAATAATAAACGGTACCTACTCGAAAGAAAAGGAATTGGCTGCCCATAAAGCCAGGTGCTAACTCGTAATCTAACTGTAGTAGGATGAGCTCTGATTTCATTGATAATAACGAGGATTGATTGTCAAGGAACCTGACCAACAGCCAATCCGTTTTGTACACAGTAGGTACCTACCGTTTTTTTTATTGGTTTGAGTGTACCTACCTAGGAAGATTTGTTAAAAAATTGTCATTTCATTTTGTATAATATTTCTATTCATTGCACATAATTTCGTTGGAAAAAAATCATGCAATTCTATTAATTAATTGAAATAGTGTATAAGTTAATGCTTTTACCTATAATTACATAATAAAATAAAAAATCGTAACTAAGTGTATTTCAAGCCCTAAACAAAAAAGGTTAAAGTACTTTTAGTCAGGGTCTTGTGAAAAAAAAGTTCAAAATGTGATACTAATTTTTCCTTTAGCAGTCTTATAGTAAAAAATGTGCTCTTTCGACTGAGCGATGGATCTCGGCGAGATCTCTTTAGTTTGGCCCCCAGGGGTGTCCAAAGTCACATTTTTGGTATTTTTATTTATACCACAAAATCAGATTATATTATTCCCATAGCACCCAAATAGTAAAATTATTGGTATTTATTGAGCGAGCGTAGCGAGCGTCACCACGGTACTCTTATGGCACTTTCTCTGTGTGTGTTTATTTTATTTTATTTTTTTTTGCCTGCACTGCCCAGGTCAAACCGCACAACCAATCGATCTGAAATTTTGTACACATACTAACGTAATCTATGCGATCCCTGGGATCTTTTCTGAACGGGATCCTGTGATTGGTTCAAATTTTATAAAAATTAGCTTTCGATTGGTTGGTTCGATCAATTTGAAATTTAGGAAAGTCATTGCAACCAACATTGTACCCAATCAAAAAAATTTCAGCCAAATCCTCCAATTGGTTCAAATTTGAAACCATTTTTCCTGTGATTTTTGAAATTTAAACTGGAACCGATTGACCGACCAACTAAAAACTTCGCATGGTCATTGGTACCAACATTTTAAGTATTTTTGCCAATTTTCACTCTAATCTGCGGTTATTTTCAAAAGTTTTTGTCATTTTAGGGACATTTTGCGTGTTGGCTGTCAAATTCACGGCGACTTCGAATCTACAGTTCAAGGCAAGGTAGTTAGAGCAGAAAGTTTCAAACGAAATGAAACTAATAATGACCGTTCAACAGATTGATCTGATATTGTGTACACAGAAATATCATATCATATGGGTGGTCCCAGGTATATTTTTTGAACGAGATCCTGTGATTTTTGAAAATTAACAAGGAACCGTTCAATCATAAAGGTTTAATCGATCAACTTAAAACTTAGCAAGGATTGGCACCAATATTTTTGGAGATTTTGGAGATTTTTATACAAGTATGTGACGAAACTAAAGAATTATGGCTTTTAATGACATTCGATAGACATAATTTCGGCTCGAGGTGTTGCGTGTATCCGTGCTCGCTCATCAACGCGTTACACAGAGCGTTTTCCTAGTTAATGATCGTTCAAGTCCTGCAGGAATGTTTTAAATTAATCCTTCAGGGGTGTCCAAAACACAAAAAGTTATATATATTGAAAAAATCAGTATAAATGTCGTAAAACTATTTTTTCTTGCTTTTTTATTGTAATACACATGATAGAATAAGGATGCAAAAAAATATTCCGTTAAATTGAACATTCAGGGGTATCCAAAATATTTATTTTTCAAGCCGGTATCTCGTATGATATGTGTATAAGTTATTGCAATATTATTGTAATACACATGATGGGATAAGGATGCAAACAATATTTTGTGAATTTGAACCTTCAGGGGTGTCAAAAATATTTATTTTTCATATTTTGTGTAAGTAGTGCAATTTAAAAGCGGATATCTCGTATGTAATTTGTATTTATTGAGCGAGCGTAGCGAGCGTCATCACGGTACTCTTTTGACACTTTCTCTGTGTGTGTGTTTTTTTTTGTTTTTTTTTGTCCGCACAGTCCAGGTTAAACCGCACATTCAATCTGAAACTTTGCACATATGCTAACGTAATCTATGCGGTCACTAGGATCGTTTTTGAATGGGCTCCTGTAATTGGTTCAAGTTTAAAAAATATTATCTTTCGATTGGTTGCTCCGAACAATTTGAAATTTAGCAAAAACATTGCAACCAACATTTTACCCAATCATAAAAAAATTCATCAAAATCCTCGCATTGGTTAAAATTTAAAACCATTTTTCATGTGATCTTTGAAATTTAAACTAGAACAGATTGACCGATCAACATAAAACTTCGCATGGTCATTGGTGCAATAATTTTAGGTATTTTTGCTAATTTTCAGTCTTATCTATCGTTATTTTGAAAAGTTTTTGTCATTTTAGGGACATTTTATTCGATAATCTTGAAATATTTGACAGTTGTATACTTAATTTTCAACCCCTGCCTTCTTTAAGCTTCGCTCCAAGGCATGTAGAGCAGCCAAGCAGTCCACAATTTACAGTAAAACTAGCGCATATCAAATCGGATGCAGTACTAATTATCTTTGGCAGTACGAAGGCCAAATCCTCCAATTGGTTTTAAGTTTAAATAATATCTTCTGATTGGTCGACAATCAAAATGTTCCGATTAAGTTCAAATTTTGCATGGTGATCAAGACCAAATTAATCTTAAATTTTACGTATTGTAAGCCCAATCAGTCAAGTATTAATTGTAATTTTACGAGTTTAGTATGGGATGTCACAAGAGATTTCTGGGGAAAGTTTGTAGGTAGGTAAGACTTTACGACACGTAATGGATCTGTTATTCATCCAGAGTATTTATATGGATATTGAAAAGTTGCAGAGAAAATCATCGTGTGCCGTGTCGTGTATCGTGACTGGGGATATTGCATGTTCTGTGCTCGCTCATCAACGCGTTACACTGAGCGTTTTCCTAGTTTATTGCTATTACATCACTAGATTTTTTAACATTATTTTATATTTAGAGGGGTGTACAGATTGTTATTTCAATTATTCATTACATGCTATTTTCCTCGGAACATTTATAGAAAATATTTTAACATGCAACTTATTGCATCAAAAGTAAACAATTTAATTGAGTCAAATACAGCTGTAGGCACATCTATACAAATAGCTATGTTTCATGAAATCATAACCAACGAATATACTGAAAAATTAATTTACAATGTCTGGTATTCAAGTTTTATAAATATACAAAGACGTATGTGACGAGGCGATCACGATATTATTATAAGCGTATGTACATTACATTGGCCATCACAATTGCACATCCCTGGATACATTTACAACGATTATTGCACATGATTTTACAGCCGCTATGAATAAGCTGGCACAATATTTTTACGCTTCTCCCAAGGCAGTCCAAAAAGGTGTGTACCCCCTTCCTCTTCAAGACACTTCCATCCCCATTCAGATCGGACCAAAACAGTGGTCACTCTTCCTGCACGATGAGGACAACAAGGAGGAATTGTTCAAGCTATTAGCTCGACGTCAATGCCAAATCAGTCGTGGCTACTCTTGAGGACGTTATCTTGACAGCAGGGGGTAATTTACTCTTGCTCGCCCAAAATGTGTCTTTAAACGGCCACAAGATAATCACTATAAAATCAGTTGACACAGACGTTGTGATACGCTGTGAAAGCGTATCACTGACGTATCACAGTATCACACTGACGTATCACACTGACGTATCACTGACGTATCACAGACGTTGTGATACGGTCTCGTCTTTCTTTGAACGTGGCTAAATTCCGCATGGAAAACCTGGCCTGCCTATCCTGGAAACCTATTCACGAATCGAAACCGCATGCGAAAATGTTCGACTATGCGAAATCAAGTGATTTTTTTTTTATCAATGATTAAGTAGCTGAATCCATTGTGCATGTGGCTCATTTCCGCATGGCAAACATTTTCAACTAATTCTAGAAAAGGCACCCTGAAGTGACCCTGATCTTCATTTCACTCTCCCATGTTTCGAGTGCAGATTGACACACTCTTGAAGTACATAGAACGCTTTTTACTCTGCTCATGTATGACATGACAAGCACGTACGACGATCTTAATGAATGCCGAAAAGCTTTATTCAAATGAATGAAAAATGAATCGACCAATGGATTGCATCCCCCCATCAAGGCAGCTCTTATTCAACACTCTAAGAGAGCTTGGTTTCAAGCCGGTATTTGGAAACGATGTCTAGAGAAGAACCTAGATTTGCCTGCTCCATCTGAATATGGATGGAAGTGTCTTGATCCATTTTGGACTTCCTTGGGAGAAGCGTCAAAATTTGTGCCGAGCGTATTCATTGCGGCTGTAAAATCGTGTGCAATAATCGTTATAAATGTGTCAAGGTATCCCTGGTTTTCACACAGTTGTGTAATTGTGGTGGATAATGTACAGAAGGTTAAATTATCGTGATCGCCTCGTCACATACGTCTTGTTCTTGATTACAAGACTAATTTTTCAGTTTATTTATTGGTTTTGCATTCATGAATCGTAGGTAATTTTTTCGGTAGTGCAGCTGTATTAGACTGAAATAAATTGTTTACTTTTGATGCAATAAGTTGCTTTATAAAATATTTTCTATAAGGTTAATAAAAAAATAACACGGAATGTAATCATTTAAATAAAATTCGGTACACCCCTGAATATCAAAATAATGTAAAAACAAGTAATAAAATCGCAATAAATACTTATACAATTAACATACGAGATATCCGCTTTTGAATTACACTCCCGACACAAAATATGAAAAAAAAATATTTTGCATACCCCTGAAGGTTCAAATTAACAAAATATTGTTTGCATCCTTATCCCATCATGTGTATTACAATAATATTGCAATAACTTATACACATATCATACGAGATACCAGCTTTTAAATTACACTCCTGACACAAAATTTGAAAAATAAATATTTTGGATACCCCTGAATGTTCAATTTTACGGAATATTTTTTGTATCCTTATCCCATCATGTGTCTTACATTAAGATTAAGAGTGCTGCGTCTGCGGTAGAAAGACTGAACTCCCGTGTCTTTTGTGCAAGAGATATTTCATTGCGTACAAAATCAGATATTTATATAAGGCAGTTGTGATACCAGCTCTTCTGTATGGGTGTGAAACATGGGTACCATACAGGAGGCACGTGCGCAGCCTGGAGCGTTTTCAGCAGCATTTCCTGAGAAGAGTTCTCAATGTGCACTGGAGCGACTATATCCGTAATGATATAGTTCTACATAAGATGAATTGCAAACCAATCGAGGAGTTGCTAGTCAAATCCAGACTGAGATGGTCGGGCATGTAATTCGGATGGAGAACATCAGGATTCCAAAGCGTGTGCTCTATGGAGAGATCGTTGGAAAGCGTAGGGTTGGCGGTCAAAGGAAGAGATATAAGGATAATCTCCGAGAAACGCTGACGCTTTGCGGAGCTCCTGCAGACTGGGAGCTGGATGCTTTGGACCGCGAGAGCTGGGCGAATATTTGTTCGATGGCGTCTGGGGTTGTTGCGGCCAGAAGAGAGCCGAATAGAGAGCGCGCGTTTCGGCAGCGGCAGCGGCAGCCGGCTCAGCAACATGCCTTTCCATGCGACCAGTGCCCGAGAGTGTGTGCGTCGAGAGTTGGGTTGTTCTCTCACAAGAGGGCTCATGATGCCACCCGTGGGAGATTGGCTCGGCCCTAGGACGGCGTAGAAAGGGGATCCTCGGATACGAGGCCCGGCAAAGAAGGAAGAAAGGAAGGATGTGTCTTACATTAATATACCAAGAAAAATAATGTTACGACATTTATACAGATTTTTTCAATATATATATATAACGTTTTGTGTTTTGGACACCCCTGAAGAATTAATTTAAAACAATCCTGCAAGACTTGAAAGATCATTAAAAATAGCAATAATTTTACTATTTGGGTGCTATGGGAATAATATAATCTGATTTTGTAGTATAAATAAAAATTCCAAAAATGTGACTTTGGACACCCCTGGGGGCCAAACTAGAAGAGATCTCGCCGAGATCCATCGCTCAGTCGAAAGAGCACATTTTTTACTATAAGACTGCCAAAGGAAAAATTAGTATCACATTTTGAACTATTCTGGAGTTTTTATGTCATAAGACCCCTGACTATTTGTTCTTGTTATTCTCTCAAGATTTGAGCACAAGCTAAGAGATTGGTTGTTTTATTGAACCTTGCATTTCCACTATATCGAATACCTATAGTTCAGGGTGTCTGGATAAACAATGCTATAAATTATATTTTAAAGATCAAAAAATTTGTTCCATGAATATACCAAAATTACTTTTCTTATTTATTTGCGGAAAAGTTTGGATAAATAAACGAGTAAGTTAGTTAATAAACTACAAAGCTGACACAAATTTTTAATATAAATTTCTGAATTTCACGATCTAATAAAACAAAGCATTTTGTTTACATACGTTTAGAACTTTAATCCTCAAAGTTTAAAAACATTATGTAGTTCCTTCCTTACTAATTTAATTGTTTTCGTAATGCGAAGCACTTTTGCGTTTATTTAGTTTTTAAATTGTGACAGTGTTCTTAGATGACAGTTGTAGTGACTAAATTGTAGGGAATTAATTGCTTTATTAAAATAGTGAACCATTTTATTAATAAAATGATAGAAGTTACAATCCGTTACATTTCACAAATTAGGAGATGTGATTGTTCAAAAGTGTCTCACAGTTTGCAAAGGGCAATATATGTATGAATTCGTCGTTATACCTATCATATTGTCTATGATCTATGAGACGATTAAATATGAAAAACGGCGATTCTGATGGGGATCCTTCACCTTAAAATCATATAAACACAAAACAAGAAAAGAAAAAAACCAATAATTTTATGATTAGGCCTTACCTTTACCTTGCTTTTCAAATAATGCAAATTAGGTAAATCTTGACCAGTAACCCTGTGTATCTGTGCTGAAATCACAGTGGAGACCTACCTTATTATTTCAATTTATTTTAGAATATATTTGTTGTAAAAGAGTAATTTTGTTCTTCGGTCTAAACGTATTATTTTTATCTGTTACAGAGCTTGGAAGTGACCGTGACAGCTCCAGACACTGTGATAGAAACCGTGATGAAGAATATTTATTGTGCCGGATAAATTATTACATTTTTATTTTTATTGAGTAGTAATTGTGCATACATAAAATTTCTCTATCAATAAAAAATGTGTATTTTATTATGTGCAAACTGTACTTTTTCCTAGGATTCCAATTTCCAATATAGCTCTTCCCAGGACCAATTTGGTAAACTACAGTTTCAAAACGGCTTCCTTGAGAGCCAATACAGCCTAAAATATCAATGCCGTTTTGGCATGCATGGTAGCTAATATAGCCCAGAAAATCAATCCAAATTGGACCACCAGGTCGGCCGATAAAAACGGGTCCACCATGGTGCTAAAACAGGCCTGTTTTCGAAGCAATTTCGGCCTAGCTGGACGGACCGTATTCGCTAAATCAAGCTTCCTCTCTGCACTCTGGTGGTAGAAATGTGTACTTGAGGAAGGGTGTAGCAATTCAATTCTCCATAAGGAACCTGTAGAGTTTGGATACCTCTACTTCATACACTATTTAACATAGAACCATAAAAATTGTAATGAGTATAGAAAAGATTATGCTTATTCGATCTGTCACCTCAGAAATTTATTTTTTGTGTCTAAATAATTATAAAATAACTTTCCGTATGAAGCAAATACGGCTTATACTGTAGCCTGATTGGTCCGTTGGACCATTTCCTGTCCTCTGATTGGCTGATGCATCACATGTTTGAACAATTATTACGCTGCAATTTAACCTCGGAGAAAAATTCTGAGGTGACAGATCGATAAAGCATCATCTTTTCTATACTCGTTACTTTTTTCAGGGTCATATGTTTAATAGTGTATGAAGTAGATGTATCCAAACTATACACGTTCCTTATGAAGAATTGAATGCGTACACCCTTCCTCTAGTACCACATATCTACCACTAGAGTGCAGAGCTGATCTTAATTGTGCGACGAAGCTACAGTTTATTCCATTTCAAAAGGGGAATGGAAGTTCCAAGAAGTTCGCAATTCTCCCACAGATGGCATAGTTTGCAGTACCACTACCATAAAAATGTTACTGTGGTGATTATCACTCATGTGTTGAAACAACCACTGGATCTTTAAATCAGGCATAAAATAAATAAATCATCACTTGTTGCCATAAAATCCTCTATTTAATAGCCTAAGTTAGCAAAATACATTTAAAAAGTAATTTAAATCTGTTGTAGTATGTTAGTATTTTCTCAGCTAGGTTGGCAGACGTGTTTTCTCTATTGTTTTCTTGGAATTTGATTTCTGCCGCCAACGAACCAACCAATAGCGTGGTAGAAATGATAGGAATAGGAATAGGAATATTATCGGATCTCTCAGACTGAATTTCCAATTACAACAAGAGCACATTCTTCCTTAATTGTACCAAAAATCAAAGTATTTACCTAAATTATATTTTCCACATGTATTAACAAAACCACACATCATGAAAATTATTTATTGTATTATGGACCCACCTAGTTAATTTCTATTCAGTTCTTTATTTCAACAAACTATAGCCTGATCTGTATATAGGATCTATTGACAATATCTTTGAGGGCTGTCAGTTGAATTATTCAAATCGAATTCACTTTTAAGTTTTAATAGATTATTTGTTTATTGCGTCTTACAGTATGAAGCTCCAAAATGTATATTTGTTTCTGAATAGATATTTATTTAATTATTTGATTTCATCTGATCTGTGACTCGTTTCGCAGGCAAGGGAGATAGTTATTTAATTTATCCTCGGAGTGATTATCATGTTCTTGGTGCATCATTCAAACAAAGTACCTACACATTTTTAAATATTTAAGCGAATATCAAAGATATTTAAGTAATAGCAAAATATGCTTGGAGAACAATAGTAAATAGAAGTAACTATCTATGCATTTTATTGCTTTGCATGACTGTTTAATTCTCTACTGGAATAAATCAGTAATGAAAGCAAAAATAAAAATTAAGTTCTGATGAATGGGTTTAAATTGAAGGTTTCTTAAATAATAATTGTGGTGTAGTTCAATCAATAACGGCAATTGAGAATGTCAACACTCGAAGTGGTAAGAAAATATGTCTTTGAATATTCCGTCCCGTTGGCAAATAGGAGCCGTCTTTTCACCTAATTGCATATTCTTGTGAATGGTACATGGTCTACTATCGTTTTTATACGTTTTTGTATATCGCATAAATTAAGTTATCAGCTCCAGTTGTATAGTACAACACTTTTATACTCACAAAATACCTAAATAGGTGCGAAATTCACTGAAACTCGCAATGTATGGCAGCTAAGACTAGGAGATATGATCAGTAAAACACATGGAAATAACGCTCTCATGTATTATATTTAAATATAATTGAACTAAATAAATAGTATATTGTGTCAAACATTTGTTGGATGAAAGGTGCGAGCAAATCAAATCATCAAATAACCGGAAGAAATACGAAAATAATCTCCGTTAGTTGCACTTAGTTAGCCCGTGTAGGCGGCCCGAAGTGAATGCTGCACCACCAAAGTCAAGTTCAAAAATCTACCACCAGATAGCGTATTCGAGCGCTGCGCGTCCCAATATCAGCTTTTATCAGATTGAACTAGACTCCAATCCAGGTTTTAGCTGACGAATCATGTGCCTAAAACAGAACCTCTCTCGAGCTGTAATAGCCCCGAATATTGGACCTGAAACACAGGTCTGGGATCGAGGGCCAAAACAGCTCTTTTCACGATAACGAGGACCTGTTTTTGATTCACCGCGTTTTGGGCCCGTTTTAGGGGGCCAAAACAGGTCTTTGTTTTTTCTGTGTGGTCTTCATCAAGGCGTGGTAACCATTTAAAAGTAACAAGTATAAAAATCATTTTGTGAAAAAAAAGGTTCCATTGGCCCAACCAAAACCAAAGTTTTTAAGCAAAGTTAAAAATAAAAAAAATTTAATACTACATAATATATTCCAACATTGCCATCACACCTTAAGCTATTTATAATCTCGTGTGATCTTATCTTCTCACTTTCCCATCTTCTAATCTGCTCCCAAACTGTTCTTAACCAAATGCCGTTGAATTCATAACTTATTATCTTGATCCCTTCTTTCTTCAATACTTCCATCGTAGCCGCCTCTTTAAACCTTCTTCTTCCCCATCGTTCTCATTTCCACATCTTCCCTATTTTTTCCCATTCTGTCATAAAAAGATTCGAAAGAATATTCAACAAGTAGCGAACTGACCAGGCTGTCAAGTGGATTGCTCTTTTGTTTTTTCAATTAGCGTTTTGCTCTTTTACTTTCAGCCACAGAAACGCGGCTAAAATATTGTGCATTTGTTTAGTAAAAATAAAGTTGTTGTCTATAGTCCTAAGAATTGAATCATTATTATCAATAAACCAACATATTTGAAAGAAAAAACGTAATTTTTTTATTAGATTTTTTACATGATATTCATCCAGACTAATTCATTGACAATTTGTATTATTTTTTGTCGTCTGCTCCCGACTGGACTCGGCTATAAGGATTCTTTGTTCTCTAATAAATGACACAATGAGTTTGCCAACACTTTTCGTAAACATATTCTTCGCTTTATGATTCATATTATTTGAATTATACATTTCTTAATACGGAATACAATTTTGGTATATTTGTTTGCACTTTTCTGTTCCTTTATACACAATCATACACAAATAAATATAATTCAACTTTAAATTTGAAAGGATCATAAGGATCAAATTTTTAATTGCAGTGAAAATGAATGAATTATTCAGGAGCCATTTTTTAACTAAGTCTTTTACTTGATTGTAATTCTCTAATTCTCTTAAATTGCCTGGTAACGTATTAAATATTGAGGTTGTTTGAAATTTAAGTGACCTTCTACCATACTTGTTGGTATGAAGGGGGATAACGTAATTACTGAGTAAATATGCCAAGTATTAAAATTTACTTGTTGAATTTAATGAACTTGTTCATTAATGAACTCATTAATGAATTTAATGAACTTGTCGAACTTGTTGAATTTACTTGTTTGAAAGTTTCAGAAAAATAATGTTAGATGATGAATTTATAAGTTAACAAATCAGTAACTTGTAAAACATTACAATAATGAAACATTTTATCGTAATTATTGTTAAGGCCGAACTTGATATAAATGGGTAGGATTGATTTTAAAATTGTATTCTGAATAATGGTTATTTGATAAAGATGAATGTAAGACGAATTACCCCAGGCCAAAATGCCATCATTTATCATCGATTCGCCTAAAGCCAAATACACCGATCTTAACTTGGTAAAAGAAAGATAATTTTTGAGAATATAAAGCCTATATGCACACATCCTTAATTTATTACATAACACATCTATGTGAGGTCTCCAAGAGAAGTTATCACAAAACAAAACAAACAATAAAACCCTTACAAAACATGTTAAAATAAATATTATAATAACTATTTATTAAACTATCGTGTTTTTGTATAATTAATAATAATAAATACTAAAATTTATCACAGTTAATTATAATCTGATAAATATTTTAACAATTACTATCATAAACTTAGTGTTTTTGTGTAACAACAATTATATTATTCACTATTCACTATTCAGAGATATAATAGTTTATTATAATAAACTATAATATTTTTACAATATAATTTTTTCGTAAGAAATGTTAATTTTCGGGCTACTTTTTAGTCATTAACTCGAAATGCACAGCAAACAAAAATTGACCACAAGATAAGTTTGCAAGCTAAATGTGAAATTGTGTATGGGTTTCATTCTGTTCAACAAGTGATTCGAAATATCACCCTATCAAAATGTCTATTATCTGATGTCTGATGAATTCAGAGCGATGACATACCTATTTATAAGTTTGTGTCACTGACATCATTAGAATCATAACATTGCCTCCAGTCAAACAGGTAGGACGACGAGTTTTCAGTGCGGTAGGGGGTGGGGGGAGAGTGCCCCTGCGCTGGTTTACCACTTTACGATCTCCGTTGTATGCGGGAGGGTATAAGCGTAGGGATGATCGCGATACTTTTCCATAACTGTACTACGCTAGCACCAACACAACAAAATGAAAATCAGCTAGAACTTAAGTGGCACATTCAAGTTAGCGGATTCACTTTGGAAAGTTTAGGTTGGCAAAGTGGGATTTCAGGTGGAAGGTCTGCATGGTGCTGCTTAGTTACACCCTAGCGGCGTTGTAAGCGTAAATTATACAGCCTGTACATACAAGCAAAGTCGGGTATTTTCCTCCCTATGCTAGATTAGGTGGCAATTTTATTTTTAATGTGAAGGTGTAAATAAATTTAGTAAATTTTCTTCAGATGCATGGCAATATATTCGGAAAACACTCGAAAACGCTTCATGATCATTCATTTAAAAAAGACAATCGCTGCGGAGCAGTTAGAGGTAATTTCATACCCCCAAACTCACCGCGGGTCGTGATCTTTACAAAATTTTGTCTGCTCACCCACATTTTGGGTCATAAAACCGCGCCTGCTCAATTTTATTACACTTGAGTCGTACCGTACACTCACACTCACTCAACATACCGTAAATGCCTAAAAACTGAGGAGCAGACCAAACACTTTTACTGTAAGCAATAACATGGCATTTTCGGCCTACTGGATCTCAAAATTGGGAAATCTCACATTGATGCGAAACATCTTAATTTTGAGCTATGGCCCACCTTAGAGAGCCTAGATGGGTAAGAGAGTGGCCAATGGAGTTTTCGCCGCCATTTTTTTTCCAAGATGGCCGACCGTGATGGTTGAATGCAAACCCTGTATGTTACTGCCATAAATATCTCATTCATTCGTGAATTAATATTATTCATTTTGTACAAATTGAAAGTACACATTGATGTGATGTTGTTGACAACATTAGAAGAATAATTAATTGAGTCTGGGATTGCTAATTAGCTCAAATATCTAATTAATATGGGTATTAAGAAGAATGGAATTTAATGCATTTATTACATAAAAACAGGAATACAATTGAATTACAAAATTATGATTGATTTTCAACCATCAGCTAATCACCCTCGCATCACCCAAATCATCATATCATCAGCTAAATCACCCTCGCATCACCCAAATCGTCATATCATCAGCTAATCTCCCTGCATCATCCAAATCGTCATATCATCAGCTAATCAACCCAGCATCACCCAAATCATCCATTCCTTAGCTAATCACCCTCGCATCACCCAAATCATCATATCATCAGCTAATCACCCCTGCATCATCCAAATCATCACATCATCAGTTAATCACCCCTGTATCATCCAAATCGTCATATCATCAGCTAATCACCCCTGCATCACCCAAATCATCATACCATCAGCTAATCACCCCTGCATCATCCAAATCATCACATCATCAGTTAATCACCCCTGCATCATCCAAATCGTCATATCATGAGCTAATCACCCCTGTATCATCCAAATCGTCATATCATCAGCTAATCACCCCTGCATCATCCAAATCATCATATCATCAGCTAATCACCCCTGCATCATCCAAATCGTCATATCATCAGCTAATCAACCCAGCATCACCCAAATCATCCATTCATTAGCTAATCACCCTCGCATCACCCAAATCATCATATCATCAGCTAATCACCCCTGTATCATCCAAATCGTCATATCATGAGCTAATCACCCCTGCATCATCCAAATAATCACATCATCAGTTAATCACCCCTGCATCATCCAAATCGTCATATCATGAGCTAATCACCCCTGTATCATCCAAATCGTCATATCATGAGCTAATCACCCCTGCATCATCCAAATCGTCATATCATCAGCTAATCACCCCTGCATCATCCAAATCGTCATATCATGAGCTAATCACCCCTGCATCATCCAAATCGTCATATCATCAGCTAATCAACCCAGCATCACCCAAATCATCCATTCATCAGCTAATCACCCCTGCATCATCCAAATCGTCATATCATGAGCTAATCACCCCTGCATCATCCAAATCGTCACATCATCAGTTAATCACCCCTGCATCATCTAAATCGTCATATCATCAGCTAATCACCCCTGCATCATCCAAATCGTCATATCATCAGCTAATCAACCCAGCATCACACAAATCATCCATTCATCAGCTAATCACCCCTGCATCATCCAAATCGTCATATCATGAGCTAATCACCCCTGCATCATCCAAATCGTCACATCATCAGTTAATCACCCCTGCATCATCCAAATCGTCACATCATCAGTTAATCACCCCTGCATCATCCAAATCGTCATATCATCAGCTAATCACCTCTGCATCATCAAAATCATTATATCATTAGCTAATCTCCTTTGCAAAGTTTTGCACAACTCATATTTGGCGTATATCTAGTGGAGCGGTCGCTCCACCCAGCCAAGTCGTACCGTACACTCACAGTCACTCAACATACCGTAAATGCCTAATAAACTGAGGAGCAGACCAACCACTTTTACTGTAAGCAACAACATAGCATTTTCGGCCTACTGGATCATAAAATTGGAAAATCTCACATTGTTGTGAAATATCTTAATTTTGAGCTATGGCCCACCCCACCACATAAACCAAATTTGGGAACAATAGGCTATACCATTTGCGAGCTAGAGGGCCGTGAAAACAGTGAAATTACACCACTTTCATCTTCTTTAGATGATGATGATGATGATTCAGATTCAGAGGGTCAGGAAATACCGCAATCACCGCCACAACCTAAACGGCTTAGCCGATCGATCTGAAATTTTTACCACGTGCACTTTTGGCGTCTGAGGTGCCTTTTTATAAAACCAACCGGTAGTCGCCATTTTGAAACCGGAATAACGTCATATCTCGAAAACGGCTGAACCGATCGGAATGAAACTAGCGCCAAATGATTCAGACGGTCGTCTATATGGAATATCACTAGTTAAAGTAGAGATGTACTATTACTGAAACCGGAAATGACGTCATGAAAATGAAGATCTAGATTTTAATTACCTCTTACTACAATAACTACATATTCAGAAGGCTTATAATGATACATAACATTTATAGAAATAAATTCTAGGTCGCAGTTATTTCAGTCGCCATTTTGAAAACCGGAAGTGATACTATATCTCGAAAACGGCTGGACTGATTGGAACGAAGCTTTCGCAATTCTTCATGGAATATCACTTTAAGCTTAGGTATATTGAGCACCAAACACAATTTTTCGTATTAACCAATTCGGAAATGGCGTATTTTTAAAAAGTATTTAGTCATTGTTGCTCTGATGTGTGTTACAAGTTGTGTAAATAAACTAAAAAAATAAGTGATATCCCCATAAATTAACACTCCGTCTAAAAATACCAGCCAAGTCTCTTCAACTATAAAAAATAGAAGAAATCTAAAAATTCAGCACTGAAAAGTAGTGATATCAAAAAATGGGCCAAGTCAAAACTTAATTTTTAAAACAAAAATATACTTGGCGCATCGTTTTTTACGGCATTATAGGGTAGGTAGATTTTATGTATTACCCATCTGGCCTATACTTCTAAACTATCTATATGCACGATGCGCCAAGTATATTTTGGTTTTTAAAATTAAGTTTTGACTTGGCCCATTTTTTGATATCACTACTTTTCAGTGCTAAATTTTTAGATTTCTTATATTTTTTTATAGTTGAAGAGACTTGGCTGGTATTTTTACACGGAGTGTTTTTTATGGGGTTTCATTACACTTGAGTTGTGACAGTATTTTTATCACAAAGCATTTTCTTTAATGTGGATGTTTGTGAAATCGAGTCTCATTGCATTGAAAGTGTTTTGACTCACCTGCTGATGGTTTGTCAGCGTTGCTCGGTGCTTCGTATCTTGCCCAGTTGCTTGCTATCTCTCTCTTGTGGAAGCCGTCATCACTCTCCTCTCTCTTCAGCGGCGGGATCTTTCGCGCGTGCTCTTTACTGCGCTTATCTTGCCGCAGCTTAGACGCCCTGAAACACAATCCCGCGACATTGTGTGATATCCTCTGCGTATTAAACATTAAACAATATGGTGTCATATAATGACCATGCAAAGTATAAATTGCATTTAAAGGTACTATACTTTTGTACAAAGGATTAATGTGATTCGACCGAAAAATACTAAGTAAATAGTTCTTTTCTTCATACTTTGTTAAAGGGAGTTGGTATACCCACAGTAACTATGGTCGAGTCAAGTTAGGTTTACCCACAGTAACTATGGTCGACCCAAGTAGAAATTTTATGCGGCCATGGGGGATCCTACCAGTGACCAAATGAAATCCATTGCTAATTTAGGGATTTATTGGGGATCTAACTCATGGCCAATGGGATCCAACAAAATTTGTTTGCCTTAGAGCGGGGGATCCATTACGCGACCACAATGGCCGCCTGATGGCCACAGTTGCCACAGGTTGCCATCATAGATCCGGAGGGATCCATCTAAATGAGAGAGCGTCCATATGTTGCCAATCTAGATCCAAAGGGATCCATTCTAAAATGTGCCATGTTCTACTGTGGTCACACAGTTGGCCGCAGCTTGGCAACTGTGACCACGGGTAGCCAAAGAGATCCAATTGGGATCCAAATGAAAGAGATTATAAACAACCTGTGTAAGTGCATACTTTGTGACCATTCGCTATCCAATTGGCATCCAATTATAGCCACGATTCTGTGAGTACTTAAAAACAGGAGAGGGGGTGGGGAAGTCATGACGCGCCAAATTTAAACACAATAGCGATGATGTACTGACATTCTCTAAGTCAGTGCATGATGTGTTTAATCTCTCTCTCATCCTCTAATAAGTTAGATGGGATTAAGAGGAATCATTAGGATTATTAGGGGGGGAGGGGGGAGAGTCGTCAGACCGGCAGTGGTCAAAATCGACCATTTCGCTTCCGTTTCCGGTTTCTTAATTGCATTTCTAGATTCTAGATCGAATTCTGGAGAGGATGTCCAAAACCAGGTTGCTCTAGGTGCAGAGACGAGCGAGTATTACAAGGTTGCTTCTGATTGGTCGAGAGGATTTTTGCCATTTTCTGCGGAATTTGAAGGTAAATACGTTTTTAAATGTTCAGATCTTAGTAGATATCGTGTTTTGAGTCGAATTTGAATCAAACTATTACCAATTTGAACTAAAATCGAGTGTGAAAAAATGTATATAGATTTTGAAAATCGGTTTCATGTCCTCAAGGCATCATTATATAGCTCGAGTGAGGTGTGAACATTTGAATATTAATTTGACAATAAAATCGAGCCGTTTTAGCGATATTATATTACATTTTTGAAGACTATTATATATTGATAAGTATCGTAGTATTGTTTTAAACCTATCCTCAAGTTACCTAGAAGATGTAATGGACGTCATGACGTCATTTCACATCATTTTCAGTACTCTGTTTTCTAATTTTCTTAACATTTTTTTCTGAAATAGCCAGAATAAACTTCAGACATCGTTATTTTTGGTCGCCAATTTGAGATATCGAATCGCTGAAAACCTTTGCATAGGCTCTTATGGACAATAAATTTGGCGGGAATCTTTATTACGCTACCACCGACAGACGAAAAGATCTACCGAGCTCTAGTGCACTCTTTTCGATTCCCCATACTCCCCTCTAACTGATTACATGTTCAAAACACTCGTTTCGTCTCGTAAAAGTATCAAAATCGTCAATGGTGTGACATCCAACATTCTACTTGCTTTTTGGGCGATTACCGCATTAAAACGGTTAGATCTCGGCCTGAGGATGAGATATTTGAATTCCGCTCGGTGCAAATTCTTTGTCTAGGTCTATAGAAAGTGAATCAATGGTTTGGGGAAGCGGCAACTAAATTTTTTTGCCAATTTTGAGACTGAGAAGTGTTGAACTTTTCTTTTTAAATCGACCACTTACAATTTTATAGTATTTTTTTTATTTTTTTCCACGTAATTTCTCGACATATTTGGTACTCTGTTTTATAATTTTCTCTACATTTCTTTCTCAAATAGCCAAAATAAACTTTTGACATCGTTTTTTTCGGTCGCCATTTTGAAATTTTTAATCGCCGTCACCGTCTTCGAAATCTACGAAAAAAACCAAGTCAGATTCTGGAAATTCATGTCTCTACCCCAAAATTTGACAGAGGATGCAACATAACGATTTTGAGGAAATAATCCTTAGATATCCCCTTCTAGCCGTCCTCCGTCTTGATCTCCGATCTGTTGATCTAGTAAAAATGCGTTTAAATCCCTCAATTTGGTTAAATTACATCGCAAATAGATTGTAGCTATCGCAAATGTCTTCAGGATCAAATGTTTTCCTATGGATACCTGTCAAAATTTCACGTTTTCAAACGAATTTGTCCGTTTTTCTAATTTAATGACTTTTCCAGGTGGGAAACTTATCTCATTTTCATTCCTTTCCACTACAAAAGGCATCCATCGTACTCTGCACATTTATCCGCGTCTTTCAAGCTTCTGGTCGTTTTTTTTTAGAATTTTCCAAACATTTATTTTCTTAGGAAAACAAGTTTCAATTCAAATTTTACCAATTTTCTCGCAAACACACGTGAAAACAAAAAATACTGAAAAATCGGCCGTAAAATGGCCGTCCCGGTGCTTTTTTCCGGGGGTCGATCCAATGAAAATTAACACTTTTACTTTTTTGAAAATTCATGTGTTTTAAAAATGTTAAATCGAGACGGTTTAAACATTTCGCGCGTGTGTGATATGCGCATGCGCACCCAATACCAACTTACCATATTTCCACCCACTTGGAATAGCAATATCTCTTAATACTAAAGTGGCTGAAATATTAAATAATTAAACCGGTAAGTACAAAAGTAATATTAATTTTATTAAACCGCATGCTCTGAATTAATTATACCAATTACCACAAATGTATAATCTGCCGATTACTAGTTAATTTGTGTGTTTAAGTTTGCAGCAAAGTCGGTGCCGTCAAAGTCAATGCCATCTTCACTCCCCACTACGGCATGAAGAAAACACGTTAAAACTTTTGAAACTGTTTTTGTTTTGATTCTGCCTGGCGAATTGGAAATTGGAATGAACAAGGACCAACAAGATGGTTTACACTTCATTCAAAATATAAGTGAGTAGGTAGGTAGTTACTTTACAGTAAGAATTAAATCGTGATTAGAAGTTTCCTTGTCTTGGACGAAATAGGTAATGACGAAGCTATAACCTAACCTGACGTTGCTAAATTCTTTCTGTAGGGCTACAATCACCTGCCGGTAGGTAGGTAGGTGATGTTGAATAATATGAGTGATATGAGGTAGGCTCCATGTTTAGTTCAATGTTCTATAGTTCTATAGTTCAATGACACCAAGTAGGTAGGAATTGACATAATGTCCCGATCTCTGTTCAAATTGGCCGGTGCGGTGACAGAACGAGCGTTCCGTTCATCTTCGAGGTTTGCAGCTTGCTACCATTCCGTTCTGTTCATTGTTCTGAAATGCCTTTTTGCTTTGATTAAACTTCTAAGATTGCACTTCGAAGGCCCTGGTTCGATTATAGTGGTCAACTTTCTGGCGGTTTTTCTTGTACCTACCTACCTAGGTACTACCTACCTATTATACCTACCTAGGTACCTCAAGTCAATTTGAACGAATAGGTACTACATAGGTTCCTACCTATAAGGAAAAATAATTGCAGAGTAGGTACTACCTACCTAGTAAATATAAACACCACTCAAAATTGGTATAACCAAATGCACAAAATCAATTTGTTTTGTAAGTTCGAAAAGTAGTTTAAGCACAACATATATTGTAGTAGGTAGGTTACTGAAGTGTAGTCTTTATAAACTTCAACAAACATAGACTATTGAAAACATAGACTATTGACAGCGTACTATGCTACAGTCAGTTTCAGTGTCAGTTTCACCAAAGGTTTTAGTTGGCGAATTCTGCTAGAACTCTTTGGTTTCACTCTGTAATCAATTGAGTTATTTCGGTACCTACCTACTCTATAAAAGCCAGTTACTGTCAAATATTTCTCTAATTTGAGGTAAATAGATAGTATATTTGTTTTCTGTGCCTGTTTAGGAGTCGCAGAAGGTATGAAGATGGAGTCAATCGAGAGAGATCCCGGCTTCAAGCAACGGACCGCGCTGCAGACCGATGATTCCAGCAATGATTGGAGATAAATGAGACGCAGATAATTTTGTTCAGGTACCTACCTACCTCTTATCAACTCATCGGTAACCTCAGAAACAGAAATATTCACCAATTGCATTCCTAATTTTTATTCGATTTTGGTATATATTTAAATTGTGGAAACCTCTAGTGTTTTACTTAAGCCTGGAATAAGGGCCGGTATAACCGAAGTTAATCTGAGCCGGATTAACTAAATATTGGACTAAATTGGCGGCACAGCCAATCAGATAGGTAGGCTACCTCAAAATTATTGAAACAGTTGAATTTAATCCAAAAGTTAGTTAATCCAGCACAATTTAACTTTGGTTATTCCGGGCCTAACTAAAGTTAAATTGTGCTGGATTAACTAACTTTTGGATTAAATTCAATTATTTCACTCATTTTAAGGTATTTGATTGGCTGTGCCGCCAATTTAGTCCAATATATAGTTAATCCGGCTCAGATAAACTTTGGTTATACCGGCCCTTACTAAAATTTTGCTTTTTAGTCTTAATCCCAACTTGGGATTAAGTTAATTATAGATGGTTAGTGGAATTTAGTTAATTCAATTGGCTGTGGAATTCGCGCCAACTTGATTCATTGGCTAATTAATTGCCCACTAACTATCGACAAATAACAAATACAAAGTAAGCAAATAATGTTTTACAATGAGAACGAAGATACATTCTCAGGTTCAGACAAACTATGGTGTAAGAAAAAATTTGATTTGATTGTATTACCTATATGAAAAAATAAAAACCTAGGTACATACCTACCTACTTTTTTTGTTAATCGATTATGTTATTATATGTTATGTTATTTTGTTATCGAACTATGTTTCCAGCCATTGTTGATGTAATTTTGTTTTACCAAAGGAAGATATGGGAGTGGGACAATTTCAATTTTTCACAATTCCGATTCTTCGAAGCGATTTTTGCGATACGATTCAGAATTGGGCCAGAATCGATGAATCAGAGGAATTAGTATCGGAATCATCCCATCTCTAACCAAAAGTATTACTGATCCACTTTCCATTTAGATTTTTTCATTTTGTTTCAGTCTGAATTATACCCAGGGACCGGTGTATTCATACAAGGAATGTTAAAGCACAAATTGTTCTTCTCCTTGGTACCGACCCCAAGACACTGGCTCGAAAGCTGTTCCAAGAACTTGTGCCCGACTTGAAAGGGAAATGTGCCAAAGGAATACAATCTGAAAGCACACTGTTTCTGGACAAATTAACCGTAAGTGGATATTGATGCCTCTGGCCCTCCTTTTTTGGGGCCTTCCAGATCAGGTAGCAGGAATGTAACAATCTATAAATATGAACATTCTTCCTCTTTATAGTTTTCGTGAACCATGTAATCGAAAAACACAACAAACTCGTCAAATCATCTGAAGACACCAAAGCTAACCTAGATCGTCAACCGAAAAGCCGAAAACCGAAAGCACGACGGCGCAGGGATAAAGATTGACCGACCCAGCCTACAGGGAAGACGAACCTCTCCAAGCCGACTGATGATCAAGCAAGCACCGGGGAGCAGCCAACGGCCAAGAGAAGTCAACTCAAATCCCAGCACACAAAGCCCTTCTCAACCAACATTTCCATTGGCAAGTTATTTGCTGTACTGCTATTACTCAATATAAGAGTTGACCGAGAGTATGAGAGCTTCCGCATTGTGCAACTGGTGGCTTCGCTGTATCGCTCTACTAGTATTAAGTTTTGTGAGCTATATCATCTTGACCACAGCCTTCAACTGAAGATGGCAGCGTAATGACTACTGAAATATACAAGTCTGGATTGTGTATTGTATACAAGTCTGGATTAGAACTATCGATAATTGGACAAACAGCCAATTCCAACACTCCAAATACTCCATGCTATTTAGGCATGTTTTTTTAGGCATGGCGTGCTCTGTTACGTCTGTTGAGTAGTGAGCGTGAAAGAGTTCTTTATCGATTTTACCTAATCAATATCTTTTAACCAATGTAATTGATAATGACATGAAGACGCATTCACAAAGCGCGGAAAGCGTTTTTCACTAAACCAATCACAAGTCCCAATCACAAGTCTAGAAACCGCTAGCGGCAGACTTGGGGTTGGTTAATAGAAAAACCCAGAACGCTTTCCGCCCTTTGTGAATGCGGAGGCTTCATACACATCATCAGAACTGTTCACTGAATGTTATTTCATACATTGGAAAGTTATTAGTTTTATTCTGTACTACCGTTTAGTGCAATATAAAACAAAGTTTCAGGATTGAGTTCAGTTCTAACTTGAGTGGGTAGCCTTATTTCATTAACAACAATAACATTGGTAAAGTTACAAGGCAGAGGTCATGTCGGTTTGTTTTGTTTAGTTTGCTGTTTGCCCTGATGAGGACTGTTGGCAACGTTTCGAAAGTGTTACTCTGTCTCCTGGTGTCTTCTGGTCTGCGAAGATGGTGGCTGGCAGCGCGGTCTTCATACATTTCCCAGGAAGGTTTTGTTTTCCATTGGTGAAGTGTGGACGACCAATCGCAGAGCTGGCCACCAGTGAGTTGTCAGGAGGATGGACACCCCAGCATGGATTTCGAGGCGATGAAGCCGCTCGCCTCTGTCCAGCACTAAGCAGTTCGCACCATCCAGGAGGCAGTCGAAATCGAGAGGCGTCCTGGCAACCTCAACAAGCTCAATGACAGCCCACGTCTGAAAACCTGTCAGCCTGTCAGCCACCATCTTCACAGTCACTACCAGAAGACGAAGTTGAAACACTTTCGAAACGTCGCCAACAGTCCTTATCAGGGCCAAGAGAACACCAAACAAAACAAATCGTCGTGACCTCTGCCGTGCAACTCGATGGTTCCGAAAACATCCATGATTTGTTGATTTCATTGTCTCATTGGTAAAGATATTGCGTAAAATCGATTAATAATACTCTTCTAGGTCACTCTCCATCTTAATTTCCCATAAAATACTTAGCATTTTTTGCAATTTTGTTTTTAGATTCTCAATATATTACTAAAAGTTCTCTGTTAAAAGTAAAAATTTGTGGCACAAACTTCTTTTTCTTAATTTTTTTTTGCATTTTTGATTTTAGAATCTCAAGATATTTCTATAAGTTTTATGTTAAAAACTAAGAAATTTGTGGCCCAGCCTTCTTTTTCTTAAATTGTCTTCCTTTTCATATTCCCTTCTGCGAATTATCTCCTCTCCCGTTCTTCCCACCTCAATTTATCTCGGCCTAATCTATAAGGAGTATGCACGTGATCTGTGATTTTGATTTTTGGCCGCCATGACGGGTAGGCTCAAGCTTGTCCAGAGCTTTATTTTGTCTAAATAGTTTAAAAGCTATATCTTTAGGGCAACTGACAGTGATATTTGACATTATTCATGTTAAAGCTTGTCTGCATTTATGTCAAACATACATGCAGGCATTTATTTAATTGATAATCCTCTTAAAATAGACAGTGGTCAGCATGGCCAGCGAAATTTGACACGTACCTTCTGGAAAATGTAATGTTGGAATCAATCAAAATCCATTATCATTGATTGAATCGTCTTACCATTAAATATGAACACTAGGGATAACATTTGAACAAGAAAGCAGACATAAAAGAGTAGACAAATACTAAAATATACAATTTAAAAACTGGCTGTCACGTTTGACTTTTGTTTTTTTGGGACTGTCATGGCGAAATTTAGGCGGTTAAGAAGGCCGTGAGCTTTCTCGTGCATACTCCTTATACCTTTAAACTTTAAAGTAGAATGACTGTCTGTCTGTCTGAATGTATGTATGTGTGTATGTTCCTCATACGTTTCTACACCCTTTGACCGATCTCAACCAAATTTGGTACATAATTCTATGAAAAATTACTCATAATAACATAGGGGACTTAGCCCCTTCCCCAAGCCACCCTTAATTGAAAAAAATAATTGAAAATTAAATGCACTATTCTGCCTTGCACAGACGAGTGCGTGCGTTTATCCTTAGCGCATTTATCCTTGATGACATATTGAGAAATAAAACTCCAAGGATTTAAACAATAGCTTGAATCATCCCTGTAGTATATGATCGCGGGTATTAGGTACGTTTACAGTTTGGCGTAGCGCTTGGCGCTGGTGATGAACTGTTGGCCAATCGAGTGGCTCTAACGTTGAGCACTGGCATACATGGTCAAAAGATAAAGTATGATTATATTTTAGCACTCGGCACACTGGCTTGCAAGCACTACACCAAACTGTAAACGAACTGTTACTTCACTCAAGATACGTGGGTCTTGTTCACAAATTGTCTTTTCTTCCCGAATAATCCCTGATGATAATGTATCGAAGGGCTTTTTTGAGCGAGTGAAGCGAGCGACTCTCTTTGGCTCAATTTTGCACGGACCTCTGTTTTTTTTGTTTATTTTCTGTCCGTACCCCTATACAGGCTGCACCGTTTCTCCGATCGAGCTGAAATATTGCACACATGTACAGACCATCTCTGGGCGTTGCAGACCATAATTTTTTTCAAATCCGTCGATTGGTTATTGGTTGTATTCTTTAAAATTTGATTCAATCTCCGGATTTAAACAAAAATATCTTCCATATCTTCGGGGCTGTGCATAAAAGACGTCACGCTTCAGGGGGGGAGAGGGGGTTCGCCAGTATGGGACACAGTGTGACAGGGGGGAGGGGGGTCTGGAGCAAGTAGGACGTCACGTTTTGATATCGATATTTTCAAGCATTTTAAATATGCCGAGACCTGAAATTTCGCGAATATCGATAAATCCTGATAAAATTTCAAAGTCAAAATATCTATTTATGGGGGGGTAAACATAGTTTTGCGACGTCCTTTTGGGGGGAGGGGTCTTGAAAAGTGTGACACAGCGTGACAGGGGGAAGGGGGCCGGTGTCAAAATATCGAATGAACGTCCTTTATGCACAGCCCCTTCCGGTTGGTAGTTCCGATCAATTTGAAATTTTGCTAAGTCATTGCAACCAACATTGTCTCAAATCTTACAACGTTTCAGCCAAATCCTCCAATTGTTTAAAATTTAAATAAATCTTTCGATTGGTCGAAAATCAAAATGCTCCGATTAAGCTCAAATTTGGCATGGTGATCAAGACCAACAATATCTTATATTTTATATGTTTTCAGCACAATCGCTCAAGTATTTATTGTAATTTTATGAGTTTAGTATGGGTTGTCAGAAGAGAAACACAATGGATCTGCACTGCGATCGTATAACTTTGCTCGACAAACGATCGACAACTCTTTTGAGAGATTAGCACTGACTCGACTTTATAGTCGATCGATTAAGACGTGTCAATGTTATTCTCCCATAAGAGTTGTCGATCGTTTGTAGCATTGACTCGACTTTATAGTCGATCGATTAAGACGTGTCAATGTTATTCTCCCATAAGAGTTGTCGATCGTTTGTCAAGCACAGTTATACGATCACAGTGCTGATACTTAGTTCTTCCAGAACAGAGTGCCTATATGGAGATTGGAAAGTTGCAAAGAAAATCATATCGTGGCGTATCGTGTATCGTGTTTGGCTGATGTTGCACGTATCTGTGCTTGCTCATCAACGCGTTACAATGAGCGTTTTCCTAGCTACTTCCTATACTCCCGCACAGGTGAATACGCCCAAGGTTTCTGAATTCTTAGTCGCTCCGGCTGTCAACAGCGTGACGTGACGTGTGTGACGTGTCAACATCGTGCCAGGGCGCACCGTGCGTGAAGCGATTGAGATCATCAACAAGCGGGAGTTGTTCACATCTTACCTACCTGATCATTTAGGAGCAGGTAGAGAACAGCTGGAGCGACTACATGTGAGGCTTCTACGAGTTGATCCGATCCAACCATTTCAAGCCACTAGACGGAGTAAACAAACTCTCCGATACATTATAATCGCAGCCCTTTACAGAGTCATCATCCAAACAACAGAGCACAACTCAAACATTACGTAATATACCCCCTGCCATGAAAAACCCACAAGTTCCCTTACATTCTAGTACAAACAAGTATTTGTTTTAGGTCTGCAGCGGCTACTGCGGAAGAGTCCCAGGAGGGAGTCCCAGGAGTCCCGGAAGACGCAGCGCAGAAGAAACCATAAATTGTAATAGAAACAGGGTTGCCACTCGGTCATATTTATCACTTAAGTTACTTTATTATACTTTTTCAACTTTTTTGGGGATATCTGATGTTATTATCTGTATTTAATCCTGCAATTTTCTTCTCTATTTAGGATAAAAGCCATGCTGCATGTGCTTGTGAATTAATGTGTATTTATATTTTGTAAAAAATCGGCCTGTGGGGCAACAATTGGTGGGTTGTTTAATTCAGTATCTGCATTTAAGAAACCCAGAATCGCTCTTAAATTTTGTTTCTGCATTTTAGAGCACCAGAATCACTTTAAAATTGTTTTCATTCTATAAAATCGCTCTGTGTGGTTAGAACTAGCTCCCCCCCCCCCCCACCCCTCCTTCAGTTATGACATTAGACTCTAGTTTGTATCATTATTATGCAAGCTCGCATAAGATACTCATAAGTTCATTTCTATTTTGAATAAGTAGGTATACACCGTCTTTTTAAATCAATGAAATGTATTTGAGAATGAGAATAATTGTGCAATAATCATCCAAAATTAGTCACTTTTCAGTTACTTTTCGGATATTTTTTGTCACTTTTTCCAACTTTTTCTTTATTGTTGTCACTTAAATCACTTTTTTGAAGGACCTTGGTCAGTGGCAGCCCTGAAAAATTATAATAACTCTTTACTCATTGCTATGTACTGTATCATATCGTATTGATTTCAGTTTCAGTTGTTTGTTCCATTTCACAAGGTGTTAATATAATTTAATAAATCTAATTTTCATTCACATTGAATATAATTGGTTAATTCTTCATTGCACAAACTTAAACCACATTATGGACAAATCCCGGCATTCTGAGGTCAGAAAGTTTGCAGTTAGTTTATAGTTACCTATTGAAATACGTCAATTTGTTGGTCAATATTTACTCTCTGGTAAGAAGAAACGTACATCAGCCATTTTATTGGGAATATATTTTTTTTTAAGTGTTTAATTGAAAGTTTCATTCTTACTTGCTGGAGTATTTAATATTGAAGAATAATTGATTGAAAGTCTATTGAATTTAAATGATCATACTGTATTAATTTATTAACATTCAATTTACAATGTAAAACTCATTTTGAATTGTAGGTTCATGGGCCACAATATAATATTTATCAAAAAATGTTTATTATATATGAAATTTATGATTTTCTGTTTTAGTTCTGGTTTTAATTTTGCTGTACATAAGTAACACAATGAAACCACAACTAAATGCAAATCATATTGCATTTATTATAATAATTATATTTTTGAAAATATACAAATATTCATTGGATCCACCTGTGGTCATGTGTGGATCCTATTGGATCCCCCTGTGGTCATTTGTGGATCCCCAGTGGCCATTTGTTGATCCTATTGGATACCCCTGTGGTCATTTGTGGATCCCATTGGATCCCTCTGTGGTCATTTGTGGATCCCCAGTGATCATTTGTGGATCCTATTGGATTCCCCTGTGGTAATTTGTGGATCACCAGTGGTCATGTGTGGATCCTATTGGATCCCTCTGTGGTCATTTTGTGGATCCTATTGGATTCCCCTGTGGTCATGTGTGGATCCTATTGGATCCCCCTGTGGTCATTTGTGGATCCTATTGGATCCCTCTGTGGTCATTTTGTGTATCCTATTGGATTCCCATGTGGTCATGTGTGGATCCTATTGGATCCCCCTGTGGTCATTTGTGGATCCTATTGGATCCCTCTGTGGTCATGTGTGGATCCTATTGGATCCCCCTGTGGTCATTTTGTGGATCCTATTGGATCCCCCTGTATATACATTTTGGCAATTTATATGGATCATTTTGGATCCCTATGGTCGCTGGGTGGCATTATTAATGGCCACTTGGGGATCCTTTTGGATTCCCGTGGCACAGGGAGCACTTAATTTGTGGTCACCTTGCGGATCCTTTTGGACTTTTTTGGCAGTAGAGGTGCTTAATTTGTGGATATATAAATGATCCTTTTGGATCCCGATGGTCGCAGTATGCACTTACAGAAAGGGATCTACAGGAGAGGATCCAATTCCGACCATTTGACACAAAGCTTACTTTGGGATCCCTCTCATGGATTCCCCAATCGATACTTTTGGATACCGGCTGGTGGTCGCAAATTGGTCGCACTGTGGCAACACAAAATTTCTACTAGGGGAGTCAAGTTAGGTATACCCACAGTAACTATGGTCGAGTCAAGTTAGGTATACCCACAGTAACTATGGTCGAGTCAAGTTAGGTATACCCACAGTAACTATGGTCGAGTCAAGTTAGGTATACCCACAGTAACTATGGTCGAGTCAAGTTAGGTATACCCACAGTAACTATGGTCGAGTCAAGTTAGGTATACCCACAGTAACTATGGTCGAGTCAAGTTAGGTATACCCACAGTAACTATGGTCGAGTCAAGTTAGGTATACCTACCTCTAGTAATTTTTGGGCAATACAAAAAAATATATAGTAAATCCATAACTCTAGTAAGTGAGCACTGATTTTATTGATCATAGTTCATTTTAGTTCATAGAACTGTGAATGGTTGGGCACACATGGGTACAATGCAATAGCATTCTTTCATTTTTAAGCGAGCGGAGCGAGCGTCTCCACTTGACTCTTGCGGCACTTTCTCTGTGTGTGTGTTTTTTTTTTTTTTTTTGCTGGTTCAACCCAGGCCGCACCGGTCAACGTATCGATCTGAAATTTTGCACACACCTTCATCTCATACTAACTTAGACCTGTATAGTTTTTGAGAAAGATCCGTTCACAAATAAAAAAATCGCGTTTTCCCATAAATAGCATTGTAGGTTCGAGGAGTCCGTTGCGGCCGCCCGATGCGCTCCATTCAAAACAACTCGGAAGCAAGCAGCTGTCTATCTATTATTGTTTGAATACGTAACAATTATTTCTTTGCGGTTAGATAATAGTTAAAGCAATACATGCGAGGTTATACTTAGGGCTTATTTTATTATTTTTGAAGATGTAGTTAATAGGTATAGGTATTTATTGTTTATGAGAGTTTTAACATGCAGTCTTACTTCCAATCTTTTCAAAGGCTGAGCAAATTATTTGTAGACCGATGAAATGTCTGCTTGATTGTAGAAATAGATTGGTTGGTTGATAATTGAAATTATGTTTATGAAATATTTATTTCATTTGTATCAGATACAATGTGTTAGGTTTGTGTTAGGTAAGCAATGTGCTAGAAGAAATAAGATCTTTTATACGGAACGGCAAGTAACTGTTTGGATAATGTTTCTTAAATTATGTTTGCTCATATTAGCACTTAGATAATGGCCTATTTTGTGGTTTGAATCTGTATTTTTATTTATAATAATTCCATAATACCTACGTACCTAAATACTGAAATAAATACACATGAGTGTGTATCATGTTGCAATGACTTGCAAAAATTGTGGCAATAACTTGCAATAAGAAGCAAATTCAGCTATTTTTTATATAATTTAGTGGATCGTGCTTCTAGATTTCAGTTGTTTTAGGTATATTATTGCCGGCTTTTAAGGAATTATGGTTCGAGGTTTTGCACGTATCCGTGCTCGCTTATCAACATTTTACTTTTAACAGTGTTTGACTGTTTTCTTTAAAAGTATATAGATTGATTTTTAGGTAACCTATTTATCTGTCACGTTTTAATTTGTGCTATTTAAATGTGAAATTGTGTTCCTTGTTTTGATTTAAACCGGTAATGAGGCACATGTGCTATGGTATGGGGCTTGCTATTCTGGCTACCGGTAAGTGTACTGACGTATAATGTACATTTTAAAATAAATAACAATAAGAATGATAAAAAGGATTGATTGTCATAGGAACATGACTACCAGACAATCGCATATCGTTTTATGTTTTGCCGTGTGTAGGTAGGTAACATTAAATTAACATCTAGTGGAGCGGTCCACACAGTGTACAGCCAAGTCGTACTGTACACTCACACTCACTCAACATACCGTAAATGCCTAATAAACTGAGGAGCAGACCAAACACTTTTACTGTAAGCAACAACATAGCATTTTCGGCCTACTGGATTTCAAAAATGGAAAATCTCACATTGTTGCGAAATATCCTAATTTTGAGCTATGGCCCACCCCACCCCATATACCAAATTTGGGAACAATAGGTTATGCCATTTGTGGGCTAGAGGGCCGTGAAAACAGTGAAATTACACCCCTTTTGAAAGTTATCTTTAGATGATGATGATTCAGAATGATTCAGATATCAGGAAACACCGTTGTCACCGCCACAGACTAAACGGCTTAACCGATCAATCTGAAATTTTTACCACATGTGCACTTTTGGCGTCTGAGGTGCCTTTTTTTTAAACCAACCGGAAGCCGCCATTTTGAAACCGGAAGTGACCAAATATATTAGTGACCGGAACCGAATATATTAATTTGAATCTTGACAAAAATTTCAATATAATTGCTATACAAATATTGCTATTCAATATATTTGCAACAAATATATTTGTTGTTCATTGATTTTTCGAAGGCATTTGATACCATTAATCACAAAAAATCAATAAAAATGTTGGAGAATATTGGAATAAGGGGACCATTATTGAATTGGTTTAAGAATTATTTAAATAATCGAAAGATTGAAGTCAAGGTGTCAAATTCTTTTAGTTATCATAAAGACGTGTTACTGGGAGTCCCTCAAGGGTCTAACCTTGGCCCAATTTTGTATATAATCTATGTAAATTATGTATTTAAATTACTACATGACACAAAGATATTTATGTTTGCAGATGATACCGTTCTTTTAGTAGCTAATAAAAGTTTAGAAATGGCAGAAATGGAACTTCAGATCAACTTCAATAAATTAATTTGTTGGACTCATGATAGTGGTCTGGTGATTAATTCTAGCAAAACAAAAATATTACATGTATGTTCTCCTTTTAATACAGAACAGAATTCTATGATTGACATTACTTTTCATTCCAATAGTTGTATTCATAATAATTTGTTGGAAGGTAGTTGTCTTTGTGTGACTAAAATTGAGACCGCTGAAACTCATGTTTATTTGGGTTTGACTATTGATATACATTGCGTATATGTGCATATAGATTATATAATTTAAACGATATTTTGTCATTGCGATTAATAAAAATAGTGTATTATGCGCTGGTTGAGTCAATTATGACGTATGGGGTATTGGCATGGGGTTGTGCGTCTGATGTGCATTTGCAGAGGATTTTTATGGTACAGAAAAGAATTATTAATATTATAACGCCAAATTATGTGAAGATTAAATTTAATTATAAAAATGATAGTTTTTTTGCATATTTGAATTTCCTTAACATTTTTGATATTTTCTTGTATAAATTAATTATACGGTATTACTTTGACGATGAATATAAAATATTATACGATCATGAAGTTAATACGCGAGCAAAGGAAACGGGAACACTGAAGGTGCCAGGTTGCACAAATAAACATGGCAAAAGGCGGCTTCAATATACAATCCCTACTATTTTTAATATCATTCCCCCGGTTTTGAAACAGTTAGATAAATATGTTATTATTAAAAAGGAAATCAAAGATAGGTTGATAAATAGAGATCATTAATTGAATATGTTATTATTATTATGATTCAGATGATTTTATTATTAATGTTATTTTTCCTATACAACTCAATTACGTTTGGTAAATACTTTGTAATATAATCCTGTATTTCTTATGAATTTGTATTGTTTATTGAATTAATTAATTATGTCTGCAATATTGATGCTGTATTTCTTTATGATTTATTATGGTTTATTGAATTATGTATTGCCACAGGCTAGCCAGTCATGGCTATGTGGCCTAGTCTGACTATATGTATTAACCTGTTTATAATAAATAAAATGTTAAAACAAACAAAACAAACGTCATATCTCGAAACCGGTTGGACCGATCGGAATGAAACTAGCGCCAAATGATTCAGACGGTCATCTATGTGGAATATCAATTGTTTGAGTAAAAATGTACTATTACCGAAACCGGATATTACGTCATAAAAATAAAGAATCTGACTTCAATCACCTCGTACTACATTAACTACATATTCAGAAGGCTTATAATGATACAAAACATTTATATAAATACATTCTAGGTGGCAGTGATTTCAGCCGCCATATTGCTAACCGGAAGTGATGCCATATCTCGAAAACGGCTGGACTGATTGGAACGAATCTTTCGCTTTTCTTCATGTAGTTTTGTTTAGTTTAGTTTATTTTCCTTTACACAAGGTATACATAAATACACAAGCAGTGACCCATAGGCTTTATGCCTTGTTTGGGTATTAGGAAACATTTACAATATTAATAGATAAATAATAAAATAACTAAGTAGATAAGTAGAATAACAAAGTAGAATAACTTAGTACAACTAAGTAATAAATAGATAACTAAGATTAGGATATGAATAGTTTGATTGAAGTCGATCATGATTCACTTCTACTATAGTTTAGAAACTCTTCTATTGAGTAGAAGGCATTGCTTGAAAGGTATAGCTTTAGTTGTTGTTTAAACGTATAGTATTTTTCGATTTTCTTTATTTTATGGGGCAAAGCATTGTAAAGTATTGTGTTACATTGTAACACAATTGTGTATTGTGTATTGTGTATTGTGTATTGTGTAAGTGGTATTGTAATATCACTTTAAGCATATTTTGGTACCAAACGCAACTTTTCTTAGTATAACCAAATTGGAAATGGCTTATTTTTTCAAAGGATTTAGTCATTGTTGCTCCGATATATGTTACAAGTTGTGTAAATACCTAAACTAAAAAAAATTGTGATATCCCCATAAAAAACACTCCGTGTAAAAACACCAGCCAAGTCTCTTCAACTATAAAAAATAGAAGAAATCTAAAAATTCAGCACTGAAAAGTAGTGATATAAAAAAATGGGCCAAGTCAAAACTTAATTTTAAAAACCAAAATATACTTGGCGCATTGTTTTTAAGAGTATTGTAGGTATATTATTTATATTTACGTTAATTTGATTTTTGGCATATACTTCTATACTATTTATTTACACTTATTTAATATACTTGGCGCATTGTTTTTAAGAGTATTGTAGGTATATTATTTATATTTACGTAAATTTGATTTTTGGCATATACTTCTATACTATTTATTTACACGATGCGCCAAGTATATTTTAGTTTTTAAAATTAAGTTTTGACTTGGCCCATTTTTGATATCACTACTTTTCAGTGCTGATTTTTTAGATTTCTTCTATTTTTTATAGTTGAAGAGACTTGGCTGGTGTTTTTACATCGAGTGTTTTTTATGGGGATCTAGTGGAGCGGTCGCTCCACGCCAGCCAAGTCGTACGGCGCGCGCACACTCTCATATAATAGCTGGAGCAAACCCACTTTTACTGTAAGCATCAAAGTGGCATTTTCGGCCTACTGGATCTTAAAATTGAGAAATCTCACATTGTTGCGAAATATCTTAATTTCGAGCTATGGCCCACCCTACAACATATACCAAATTTGGGAACAATAGGTTACGCCCTTTGCGCGCTAGAGGGCCGTGAAAACAGTGTTTTAGGGCGGTTTTCATAATCAGTAATCATAGTAGTAGGCTGGAGCTAAAATCCGGTAAACAGGCCACAGCCTAAACGGCTGAACCGATTGATCTCACATTTTTACCACGTGTGCACTTTTGGCGTCTGATTTAACCTTGTCCCCATGAATTTTTTGTGCCGCCATTTTGAAACCGGAAGTGACGTCATATCTCGTCAACGGTTGGACCGATCGGAACGAAATTTGCGCCAATCGTTTCAGACGGTCATCTATATGGATTATCAATATCAAAAGACTGAACATTATTTTAAATAAACCGGAAATGACGTCATGAAATTTAATATACATCGATTTGCATTTCAGCAACAACTGTTGATCCGATTGTCTTGATATTTATGTAACGTTTGTACTTTTGATATTTCATTTGACTTGTTATAAAACCAACCGGAAGCCGCCATTTTGAAACCGGAAGTGACATCATGTCTCAAAAATGGCTATACAGATTAGAACAAAACCAGCGCTAAACGATTTAGACGGTCAACTTTATGTAATCAGTAATATTTGATGATTCAAATATCGAAACCGGAAATGACGTCACACATTTTATGACCTATACCGGAAATGACGTCATAAATATGCTAAATGACGCTAAATTCACCACTTTATACTTTAAAATAGATATAAGTAAACGTACTTTGTAAATAATTATAAATTCAAGGTTGCAGTGTTCTCGGCGGCCATTTTTAAAACCGGAAGTGACGTCATATATCGTAAACGGTTGTACCGATTGCAACCTAAGTTTGGAAATGTGTTGGACTAATAATTATGAATTCAAGACGACATTATTTTCGGCCGCCATTGTTAAAACCGGAAGTGACGTCAAATATCGAAAATGGCTGTACCGATTGCAATCAAATTTTGGAAATGTGTTGTACTAATAATTATGAATTCAAGACGACATTATTTTCGGCCGCCATTGTTAAAACCGGAAGTGACGTCATATATCAAAAACGGCTGTACCGATTGCAACCAAATTTTGGAAATGTGTAGGAGTAATAATTATGAATTCAAGACGACATTATTTTCGGCCGCCATTGCTAAAACCGGAAGTGACGTCATATATCGAAAACGGCTGGACCGATTGTAACGAAACTTAAAGCTATTCTTCTTGGATAATTATTTTAATCTTATATACCAAACGCAACTTTTCTAAGTATCCAAATCGGCATAGGCGTATTTTTTTAAAGAATTAAGTTCTTGCACGGACACAAGCTGTGCTACAAGCTGTATGAATAAACAAACAAAAGAAGTGATATCCCAGAAAAAAACACTCCGTGTAAAAAAGGCAGCCAAGTCTCTTTACTTTAAAAAAATTCAACACCGAAAAGGAGTGATATCAAAAAAGGAGCCAAGTCAATGACATTTCCAAATATTTAATCGTATCTTTGAAATAAAAGTATAAACACCGAGAAATACTTTACAAAAGGACTTGGCGCATCGTTTTTTTAAAGACATTTTTCTATTCATAAGCATGTGCCATTTATATACAACCGTCATTTTGAATGTTTAGAATAATAGGGAAACATCTTTTAATTAGGTACATATTATACATACCTTCTGTAAAATATTTTCTATATGATTATATACGCTATGAAACTTGTTGTCTATGCTTTCTATAAATATACACAATAGTTATCTTCGTAATATTGTTTCGTGGTGAATATAATTAAGTCTCATGCGTTATACCTTCTCATCATGTAACAATTTCTATTAATACACATTTTATAAAAAATACATTTCACAAAGAAGACAGTCATATTGAATTTCTATTAAAAAATTTAACTTTATACACTTGACACTTCAAAAATATATAATTGTGTTCCATTAGTTAGTAATTATTTGACAACGTTTCATGATTTCCTTCAGTCAAGATCAAATTATGAAAAGATACCAGTCTAATATCGCCATATTAACAGTACTGCAAGAATATGTATGAGCCCACTTCCAATTGATATGAAGGGATGTGTGTTGTGAAAAATATCCGACCGAACCGGGGCACGAACTTGGGACCTCTCACTTGCCGGGCGAGAGCTCTACCAACTGAGCTACCCGATCGGACGGGCGGACATTAGACACAACACACTGATGAGGATCCTGACTCCTGACTCCATGGAAGTTTTCCAAAGAAACCTACATTCTCACCACTTCCAATTGTTATGTAATTCTTTCACCCTTATATTACTTATATATTACAGCATAAAATCATGCTTCTATCGCCATTGACAAAACTATAAAATAGTCATTACTAAAAGTAGCTTGATTCATAGATTCTGGCTCTAATAGAAAGAGGAAAATGTACCTACTTGTAAATTTCTTTCCACTTTTAGGATAGAATGATGTCTTTAAAAAAACGATGCGCCAAGTCCTTTTGTAAAGTATTTCTCGGTGTTTATACTTTTTTTTCAAAGATACGATTAAATATTTGGAAATGTCATTGACTTGGCTCCTTTTTTGATATCACTCCTTTTCGGTGTTGAATTTTTTTAAAGTAAAGAGACTTGGCTGCCTTTTTTACACGGAGTGTTTTTTTCTGGGATTGAATTTACTTGAACCACTTGAATTTTGATTCATTAAGCCTATATTCTCAACAGAGCCAGGCTTCACTAATGAGAATGTAATATAGAGAAGGGAGTACCTATTTGAAACCAGGTACCGGCACGTATGCTGCTCCTATAAAAGATACTTCTTCACAAACTTCACCTCTATGGCATAGAAAGCACAGCTAATGATTGGATTTCTTCTTTCCTGTCAAACCGCTCCCAAACTGTGTCCATCTCCTCATCCAATAATAGCTCTTCTGGCCCGACCTTTTCCTCTCCCAGGATGGTTCGTTGTGGGGTTCTCCAAGGCTCAGTCCTGGCTCCCCTCTTATTCTCTCTCTACATTAATGATCTCCCTGACCTCCTAACTCATGGTCATCTTTTCCAATTCGCTGATGACACCAACCATCTTCTCACCTCTTCTAACACTTTCTCCTTCCAGTCCCTCATCGACACTGCAAACTTCTGTAATGGCCACCTACTGTATTAACAACAAGCTGGCCCTTCTGGCCTCCAAAACAGTCCTCATACATTTTCACTCCAAAACTAGCTTTCCTTCCTTCTCACCCCTCATAAGAGTCAACCACCGAACAATACCTAGCACCCCATCCACCAAGTTCTTAGGCATTCATCTCACCCCATCCTTGGACTGGTCAATCCACATTCAACACTTTTTCTCCAAGATCCAAAGCTGCTGCTTCCTTCTTCGTCGCTCAAATCCATCGTCAATCCCCAATCATTATCTTTAGTTTACCACGCTCATCTTCACTCACATCTTTCCTATGGTTTGCTCTTCTGGGGTTCTTCCTCCGACTCTAAACGTATTTTCATCCTTCAGAAACAGGCCATACGTATCATTGCAGGTGTCTCTCGTCGGCAATCTGCAAGGCATCACTTTGTCCAGCTTTGTACCTTCACTCTAATTCAAATTGCAGCCACTCATGTACGAACTCATCCAGAGCAATTCCCCCTTAACTCCTCCGTGCATCATCACTCCACCAGGAGCCAGAATGCCATTCGCACCCCTTCCTACTCACGAGCCTCGTATACTGGCAGCCCCCATTACCTCTGCACCATCAACTTCAACAAACTTCCTCGACCCATTGTAGAATCACCGACCCTCACTTCTTTCTCTCTCAGCTTGAAAACCTACCTTACCCAAAACCCATTCTACGAGAGTACCTTTCCTCATAATATGGTCTATCTCATCTCATCGTTAATGTACATGCACATGTCTTTTTTCCTCTTTTCAGGCCATAAACAGATATGTTATTATTGTATATTATCAATTGTAATTGGTTTACATTTATCTTAATAATAATCTTGTTATCCTCATAATATTAACAATTAACAGAATAGGTCTGATGTGCATTTGCAGAGGATTTTTATGGTACAGAAAAGAATTATTAATATTATAACGCCAAATTATGTGAAGATTAAATTTAATTATAAAAATGATAGTTTTTTTGCATATTTGAATTTCCTTAACATTTTTGATATTTTCTTGTATAAATTAATTATACGGTATTACTTTGACGATGAATATAAAATATTATACGATCATGAAGTTAATACGCGAGCAAAGGAAACGGGAACACTGAAGGTGCCAGGTTGCACAAATAAACATGGCAAAAGGCGGCTTCAATATACAATCCCTACTATTTTTAATATCATTCCCCCGGTTTTGAAACAGTTAGATAAATATGTTATTATTAAAAAGGAAATCAAAGATAGGTTGATAAATAGAGATCATTAATTGAATATGTTATTATTATTATGATTCAGATGATTTTATTATTAATGTTATTTTTCCTATACAACTCAATTACGTTTGGTAAATACTTTGTAATATAATCCTGTATTTCTTATGAATTTGTATTGTTTATTGAATTAATTAATTATGTCTGCAATATTGATGCTGTATTTCTTTATGATTTATTATGGTTTATTGAATTATGTATTGCCACAGGCTAGCCAGTCATGGCTATGTGGCCTAGTCTGACTATATGTATTAACCTGTTTATATTAAATAAAATGTTAAAACAAACAAAAAGAAAATAGGTAATAGTAATTGTCATTATTACTACCAAGAATACCTATTATTATTTACTATTGTATATTTTAACTTGCCGTTAAAACTTAATATTATTCAATCTGTTAATATGTATATACTTGTAAATATATTACTGACGATACCCATATCTGTATTATGTACTGATCGACGGGATGATAATAAAATACAATACAATACAATACATATACAATACCAAGTGGCTTAACGTTCCATCCGAAGGACGGTGTAACATTTACAACACAACGCGCCGTCGAGAGACTGATAACAGGTGGAGGGAGGTCGTTACACTAACACCCAAACACCCCAGTCTCTCTGGCCCAACGGCAGCAATACAGGCTGTTCAATTTACGCTTACAACGCCGTTAGGGTGTAACTAAGCAGCGCCATATCCAGACCTTTCACTGAATTCACACTTTGCCAACCTAAACTTTCCAAAGTGAATCCGCTAACTTGAATGTGCCACCTAGTTCCAGCTGATTTTCAGTTTGTTGTGTTGGTTCTAGTGTAGTATACCTCATTTTCTGCATCCTATTCGTTTTCCTCTAAATCGTGTCGTCATTCTGGACATTATTTTGGGGTCATTCCCTCCAAAATATCAAATTTGAGTCATTAGAAATCCTTGCAAGAATGACAGCGTTAAACGCGTAAAATGACAGCAAAAATGACACGGTACCATCTAGTCGGGCGATAGCTCTAAGCTGCCAAGCACCGTCTTTTACGAGGTCTACTTTTTATAAACGGCGAGCTTACTACCAGGAACTGTTTACCGCAACGGCTTAAGTGGTGATTTCGGGGTATCGGCTCCCATTGACACAGTTTGAAATGGAAGTTTAAAACCATGGTTATCGGGTATTATTAGCCACCTGACAACACCTTCCATATTTCAAAGTGCTACGACCATCCCTTTAGGGTGAAATTTTGGCCTGAAACACGACGGAAAACACTTTCATGGTGGCTAGCTGGCTGGCTGGCTGGCTGACCACGGTTTGCCCCTCTCTACAGCCCAAACCGTTTGGTTTAGAGGGTTGAAATTTGGCAGAGACATAGATATGGTGGCTATGTAGGGCCTTTTGAAAAAAAAATCCGAAAATTTTTGACCGGAAGTGATGATAATCGCGAAAATTTTATGGTAAAAATCGAACGGTTACATCAAGAGTTTTGAAATTTGACATAATGAAAGACAATATATTGCTAGACACGCCACTTAAAAAAAAAAAAAAAAAATCTGACCGGAAGTGGAGAAATTATCAATATTTACGTTCCGCTCGTCCTCTTTGAGGTAGAGCACAGCTGCTACATTCATTGATCGTCTCACTAGGTAGATCACCTTAGGCAAGTGCCAGCGATAATGCAATTCCTGTGGGGTCGTGAGTTCCATTCCCACAAGAGGCTAATCTTTTTTATTTTTTTCAATTTACTTCCTTTCTTTTGGCGTTCATGGATAATGTGCAAAATGATAATCCGATATGCATTCAACGCTTATACATAGCTGCCTTTTAATATTATAATTAAATGGAATATAATAATTAGGGATGGCACTTTTACCGGTTCTGAAAAAATCGGTAAATTTTTAAAAATGATGGTAGATACCAAATCATGATTATACCAAATACAAAAATGACCTTACTTTATTATTTGACCCATTTACAAAGATTACCGCAGTCAGAACAATAACAATAATCAATGTTAATAATGACAATAGTACTCCATATTGATAAGGGATGATATAGCCGAATAGCATTGATTCGACAATCTAGTGTAGGCTATGCCATGCCTGTGTTATTCTCCCATAAGAGGAATTGTCGACCACCAATTTGATCAAGTTACAATCTGTGTCTGCTAAACAAGCAAACCTGAAGAGAGATTCCGACATTGGAAGTAATCCTATATGGATGGAGTTATCATTCTGAATGATTGAAGACAACCAAAAATCACGTAAAATATGCCTTACTGCTAATGTTGTCACACTGAAGTTTACTTATAGTTTTTACTTAATATTTGATATCTCCATTCATACATTGGAGAGGATCAAAAAAACAAAATTTACCATTTTTTTTACCGGTAAATTAATAATCGGTAAATTTACCGGTAAATTTACCTTAATTTACCGCTAAATTTTACCAGGTGCCATCCCTAATAATAATGATTTGACAATACACGTTGAAGGTTGCTATAAATAATAGAACAATTCGTGGTCAGAACAGAACTTTGGTGACTCAGTTACTAAACTAGAAAAAGGCTCCATTAGTCGGTGTATTAGGTGTTCACAACTTTTAATTTGTAAAAATTATTATAATATTTTATTTAAGTTAATTTGTTTATCTTGGTGGCTCAGTTAAAAGCTCCATTACTCGGTGATTACCTGTTCAAAACTTTTAATTTGTCAAAGTTGTTTAATTATTAGAAATGTTTATTTGTGAATCTTTGGCTCAGCTACTAAACAAGAAACAGCACATTACTCGGTGTATTAACTGTTTACATGGATTATAAAAACGTTTTGTCAGTACACGTTGTACAGTTGCTGAAATAGAACAATTTTCGTGATCTAGCTAATCAACAGAATCTTGTGCTAAATTACTTATTCTAGAAACCGACAAAAAGCTCCATTCCTCGGTGTATTACAGCTTTTAATTTGTCAGAAATGTTTAATTATATAAAATTCAGATAATTTGTCAATCATTGTGGCTCATCATAGATACTAATCAAGAAACCACACAAAATGGTTCCATTACTAATGCTCAGTGTATTAGGTGTATTTTCCTTTTAGGTAAACTTTTCATCTGTCAAACTTATTTAATTATTTAAAGTTTAGTTAATTTGTCAATATTAGTGGCTCAACAAGAATCAAGAACAACACGAAACAAGAAACCACACAAAAAGCTCAATTACGTGCCTCCATTACGTGCGTTATGTTAATTTGCAATCTTAGTGGTTCAGTTAAGAAACAAGAAACCACACAAAAAAGCTCCATTACTGGGTCCGCAAACATCTCCTATTTAAAAAAAAAAACACCCCTATGTAATAGAAAACTGCATAACCCCTCTCGTGGTCTTTGGTGCGTTTTCAAACTGCCGGCGGAATAATTTGCGGTTCCATGGTGAGACGATCACTACACAGATGTGTTGGGTTAGTTCCTCAAAAAAAGGAACTAGTTACAGATCCAGGTCCATTGAACAAAATGGAACTAGTTCGAATTCCTAGTTCCTTTCAAATAAATGTTACCTGGAAAGTTACCAGAAACAGTAAAAAGTTACTTTTAAGTTGCAATGCTTTCCAAAAACCACACGGATTTTATTTAAATTTGTTGAAGGCATCTGGAAGCTTTTACGCTTCTATGACATATAAAAGTGAACTTGGAAGAATTTAAATTGAGGAAACGCATTTAAAACCATCTACCTTTCGTGCACCTTTCAGTTTACCAACTGGCAACAAATTTGCGTAGTACGAGATGACGCACAAATTCCGGTCTACACCGAAACAATAGACCTACAATTTTCGTTGTTCACATGACTCAAAGAAGTGAACTTTAAACAATTTAAAAGTTGAGATAACTCATACCCCATAAAAAACACTTCGTGTAAAAATAACAGCCAAGTCTCTTCACTAAAAAAAATATGAAATCTAAAAATTCTGCACTGAAAAGTAGTGATATCAAAAAATTAGCCAAGTCTAAACTTTAATTGAAAATCAAAAAATACTTGGCGCATCGTGTAAATAGCTTGGAAGTACAGGCCAATTATCTAGTGGAGCGGTCGCTCCACGCCAGCCAAGTCGTACGGCGCGCGCACACTCTCATTTAAAAAGGCTGGAGCAACCCACTTTTACTGGAAGCATCAAAGTGGCACATTCGGCTAACTGGATCGTAAAATTGGGAAATATCACATTGTTACGAAATATCTTAATTTCGACATTACCATATATACTAAATTTGGGAACAATAGGTAACGCCCTTTGCGAGCTAGAGGGCCGTAAAAATCGTGTTTTAGGGCGGTTTTCATAATCTCAGCAGTAGGACATACAGGGACATACATCAATGTATCCATTGTAAGTGCGATTCAAAAACGCGCAAAGGCTAAAAATGAAGACGTAACATTGACTTTCCTTGACATAACAAAAGCATTTGATAATATCGGCCATAATCATTTGATCTCAACTATTCGTGTGTCATCCCTTCCTACGAAATTACAAGATTTAATAACCAATCTTCAAACAGATAATGTGACAAGAGTAGAGGCTAATAATCAAAAGACCAAACCTATCACACTCACTCGTGGAGTTATGCAAGGAGCTCCGTTGTCTCCATTTCTCTACAATTTAGCAACAGACCACATTCTAGATGAATTATCTGAACCTGATGTTGCAAATGAATACGGATTCAATTTAGTTGATGGACTTAACCCTATTTCTGTAATCGGGTTTGCAGATGACTTAGTGGTTGTAACCAAGAATGAAGAATCGGCTGCAACACTCACAAACATGGTTCGGCAACGATTGTCACAGCTAGGACTCGAACTTAACAACTCCAAATCTTTTGTCATTAATGTGAAAGGAGGGATTCTTCAAAATCAGAATATTTACCTTGATGAGGAAACTGAACTAAAAGCAATAGGACAAGATGAAACAATTCGATACCTGGGCATAAACTTCTGTCAGACAGTGATATTTAATAGTTCAAAACTGATTACTGAACTAAAATCGACTCTTCAAGATTTCTTCACTACTAAAGCATATCCAGCATCTCCACTACTAAAGCCACATCAGAAATTAAACATGCTGACTCAATATATATTTCCGACATTAGTGTATCCTCTACAGAATGCCCCTGTTTCTAAACTACCTATGTACTATTTAGAAGATCTTGATAAAATCATCAGAAGTACTATCAAGGAAATTATTGCCCTGCCCTTCGATACCCCTGACTCCATGTTGTACTCATCTTATAAGTACAAAGGCCTGAATGTCTTCAGAGCTAAGTGGGAAGCGTTCATTCAAAAGATAAATATTTGCAATGTTCTGGAAAAAAACAACAACCCGTATGTGTTAGCAACAAGAAATCTGACCGAAGAGAAACTTGATTGTTTTGATAAGCTGGGTATGCCAAGATCATTTACTAATGACAACAACAACAAGATTCATCCAACAGCGATTCGAGATCATCTGCGCTCAATTGAATACGACAAATGGTGTGAGCTTCCACAAAAGGGTCGTGGAGCGATTCTAAATCTAGTGGAGCGGTCGCTCCACCCAGCCAAGTCGTACTGTACACTCACACTCACTCAACATACCGTAAATGCCTAATAAACTGAGGAGCAGACCAAACACTTTTACTGTAAGCAACAACATGGCATTTTCGGCCTACTGGATCTTAAAATTGGAAAATCTCACATTGTTGTGAAATGTCTTAATTTCGAGCTATGGCCCACCCCACCCCATATACCAAATTTGGGAACAACAGGTTTTGCCATTTGCGAGCTAGAGGGCCATGAAAACAGTGAAATTATACCCCTTCTTAAAGCTATCTGATGATGATGATGATGATGATGATGATGATGATTCAGATATCAGGAAACATTGTTGACAGGGCAACAGCCTAAACGGCTAAACCGATCGATCTGAAATTTTTACCACATGTGCACTTTTGGCGTCTGATGATACCTTGCCTCTTGTGATTTTTTGTGCCGCCATTTTTAAACCGGAAGTGACGTCATATATGAAAAACGGCTGGACCGATTGGAACGAAATTAGCGCCATTCGATTTAGATGGTCATCTATATGAAGTATCAATAAAAATATAATTATTTTCTTATATTCTAAACCGGAAGTGGCGTAATACATTTGCAATATTTAGCTTATTTCATCAAATTATACTTTAAATACACATATCATTATCTTACATTGTAACAAAGACAATACGAAATTACAATTTCAATACACAGTGTTCTCGGCCGCCATTCCTGAAACCGGAAGTGACGTCATACATCGAAAACGCCTGTACCGATTGCCACTGAACTAGCTCCTGTATATTCATTTTGCAATCTATTTGAAAAATCAATTGGGATAAATGAATATACAAATTAACGGTACCGGAAATGGCGGCAGGAACCACTAAATGAAACCGGAAGTGACGTCCTATATTGAAAACGGCATGAGCGATTTGACGGAAATTAGCGCTATTGAATTCAGAAGGTCATTCATGAAGTATCAACTAGATAAAACTTAATTGTTTTCTTATTACCTATACCGGAAATGACGTCATAAAAATGCTAAATGACGTCATTAATATTCTAAAGGACACTAAATTCACCACTTTATACTTTTAAATAGATATTTAGTAAACATACATTGTAAATAATTATAAATTCAAGGTTGCAGTGCTCTCGGCCGCCATTTTCTAAAACCGGAAGTGACGTCATATAACGAAAACGGCTGTACCGATTGCAACTAAATTTTGGAATTGTGTAGGACTTATAATTATGAATTCAATACGACATTAATTTCGGCCGCCATTGTTAAAACCGGAAGTGACGTCATATATCGAAAACGGATGTACCGATTGCAACCAAATTTTAGAATTATGTCGGACTAATATAATTATGAAATAAAGACGACATTATTTTCGGCCGCCATTGTCAAAACCGGAAGTGACGTCATATATCGAAAACGGCTGTACCAATTGCAACCAAATTTTGGAAATGTGTAGGACTAATAATTATGAATTAAAGACGACATTATTTTCGGCCGCCATTGTTAAAACCGAAGTGACGTCATTATCGAAAGCGGCTGTACCGATTGCAACCAAATTTTGGAAATAGTATGACTAATAATTATGAATTCAAGACGACATTAATTTCGGCCGCCATTTCAAAACCGGAAGGGACGTTATAATATATCGAAAACGGCTGGACCGATTGTAATTTCTTAGTACCTATCCTAATCGGTTGAAGCGTATTTTTTTAAAGAAATTAGTCCTTGCTCGGACATGTGCTACAAGCTGTATGAATAAACTAACAAAAGAAGTGATATCCCAGAAAAAAACACTCCGTGTAAAAAAGACAGCCAAGTCTCTTTACTTAAAAAAAAATCAATACCGAAAAGGAGTGATATCAAAAAAGGAGCCAAGTCAATGACATTTCCAAATATTTAATCGTATCTTTGAAATAGAAGTATAAACACCGAGAAATAGGTACTTTACAAAAGGACTTGGCGCATCGTTTTTTTAAAGACATTTTTCTATTCATAAGCATATGCCATTTATATACAACCGTAATTTAGAATTTTTAGAATAATAGGGACACAACTTTCAATTACATATTATACCTACATACCTACTGTAAAATATTTTCTATTTGAATATGTACGCGATGAAACTTGTTGCCTATATTTGTAATAAATATACAATAGTTATCTTCATATTATTGTTTCGTGGTCAACATAATTAAGTCTCATGCGTTACACCTTCTCACAATGAAATACATTTCTATTAATCCACATTTTATAACAATACATTTCACAAAGTACACAGTGAAGTCACATTGAACAACTATTAAAACCATAATAATATATACCATATAATGGTATAATATATACCATAATAATATACTTCCATAATATAATAGTGTTCTATAAATAGTTAGTAATTATTTGACAACTTTTCATGATTTCCCTCAGTCATGATCAAATTATGAAAAGATATCCTTCTAATATCACCATATTAACAGTGCTATAAGAATATATATAAGCCCACTTCCTTGTTATTTAATTCTACCTCCCTTATTATTACTTCTATTACAGCATGACATCTTTCTTCTATCGCCATTACAAAATTATAAAATAGCCATTACCAAAAGTAGCTTGATTCATAGATCCTGGCTCAAATAAAAAGAGGAATATGTACCTACTTGTTAATAATCTTTCCACTTTTAGGATAGAATGATGTCTTTAAAAAAACGATGCGCCAAGTCCTTTTGTAAAGTATTTCTCGGTGTTTATACTTCTATTTCAAAGATACGATTAAATATTTGGAAATGTCATTGACTTGGCTCCTTTTTTGATATCACTCCTTTTCTGTGTTGATTTTTTTTAAGTAAAGAGACTTGGCTGCCTTTTTTACACGGAGTGTTTTTTTCTGGGATAAGGAATATACACCAGCAAACACCTGGACCTTCAAGATGAACGGCCTGTCGAGCTCTGAATGGCGAGATGCCATAAAGATGACTGCCAATGTTGCTCCGGTGCGAGTTCTCCATGGAAGAAGCCAGAACGGAATCCGATGTCGCCGTTGCGGCATCGAGATCGAAACCCTCCCTCACGTTCTTGGCTTCTGCAAACATGGAGAACTCCTCCGGAACACACGCCACCACTCCATCCGATCGGCTATCGCCGGCGAGCTAAAGAAGAAAGGATGGGGAAGAGGTCCGTGGTGTAGCTGTAGACGAGAGCAATCGGCGCATCGACATCATTGCCATTGATCCAGTCTCTCGTCGCGGCTACATCATGGATCCGACCATCCGCTTCGAGACGCACTCCGGCCAGAGCGAAGACGTGGACAGCGAGAAGAAAGACATATACAATCCCACCATCCCGTACTTCCAGGAAAAGTACGGCGCCACGTCGTTAGAGGTGATTGGACTGCTCATCGGAGCAAGAGGAACCATCACCAGTTTTTTTAAGGATTTTTGCAAGGCATTTAAATTTAGTAAATCATTTATATCACACATTAGCATTTTTGAGCGAGCGAAGCGAGCGTCTCCTTTTTGCTCTTTTGGCACGGACCTCTGTTTTTTTTTCTGTTACCTAAATGTATACAGGTCAGAGTTTTTCTTCGATCGAGCTGAAATTTTGCACACATGTGGAAACAACCTTTTCTGTTTGCTGACCCCAAATTTTTTAGAAATCCATTTATTGGCTAAAATTTAAATAAACATTTCCTGATGGTAGGTTGAAAAATGAAACTGGTCTTCGATACATTGATCAAACTCATATTTTGGCTATACAGGTCAGAGTTTTTCTTTGATCGAGCTGAAATTTTGCACACATGTAAAACCAACCTTCTCTGTTTTCATACCATAATTTTTTTCGAAATCCATTCATTGGTTAAAATTAAAATAAATATCTCCTGATAGGCTGAAAAATGAAAACGGTCTTCGATAATTCTGATCAAACTCATATTTTGCATGATCATTAAGACCAATATTGTCTCTTATTTTAAAAAATGTCATCCCAATCAGTTAAGAACGTATGAACGTATTGACATTTTTAATATCTGTCAGAGATGAAGTATCGAAATGAATGTTTTCCAGTGCCATTTGAATTGATTCTGATTTGCTTTATGAACCAGGTGCTTAGATGCTATTTTAAAGTTTCGAGGAAAAGCATATACTTTTAAGTTGATATCATAATCAATTCAATATGGATGTATATGTTTTCTGTGTGTTGTGTACGCATTTCCGGTTCGAGAATTTGCACGTACCCGTGCTCGCTCATCAACGCGTTACACTAAGCGTTTTCCTAGTATCATTGAAGGGCTCCATTTCCATTTTACGTAATCATCTTTATTGAGCGAGCGAAGCGAGCGTCTCCTTTTGGCTCTTTTGGCACGGATCTCTTTTTTATTGTCTTTTCTGTTACCTGAGGGTATACAGGTCAGAGTTTTTCTTCGATCGAGCTGAAATTTTGCACACATGTGGAGACAACCTTTTTTGTTTGCAGACCCTAATTTCTTTTAAATCCATTTATTGGTTAAAATTTAAATAAACATCTCCTGATGGTCGGTTGAAAATGACAATGGTCTTCGATAAATCTGATCAAACTAATATTTTGGCTGTACAGTTAAGATCGAGCTGAAATTTTGCACACAAGTCAAACCAACCTTCTCTGTTTCCCGACCCTATTTTTTTTAAATCCATTCATTGGTTAAAATTTAGATAAATATCTCCTGATAGGCTGAAAAATAAAAACGGTCTTCGATAATTCTGATCAAACTCATATTTTGCATGATCATTAAGACCATCATTGTCTCTTATTTTACAAAATTTCATCCCAATCAATTAAGAACGTATGAACTTATTGACATTGGTAATTATCATACTATTAATGTCGCTAAAAAAGAAGAAGGTCGCACTGAGCACTGAAGTTGCGTTACGATTCGCGTCTATAGAAATCGCGAAATTAGCTCAATTTTCAATGAAACTGGACTTTTCCTGTACATAAATTAAAGCGAACTGCCAAGCAAAAAGTTTCATTTGAATCCGATCAGTATTTACAGATATATTAAATAGAAACCAAATTTCCAATGAAAATCTAACTTTTTTAGAAACTTTAGAACTACATGGTGACCATTTGACATTGAAGAAATTATTGGCATTATCTCTATAGACCTTGACTCGCAGAAGTCTCACTGCCACATAGACAGAAAGTAGCAACTAGAGAAAGACAATTTACGTGAAATATTCCAATGTTGATTAAGTGGGTATCACACTGAGTTGCAACCCACGGTTGGAACTCTCGTATGGAAACTTTTGTTACAAAAAGAGGCAACCGTCTATCACACGCAACGGTTTGGTTTAATGTTGGTTGGTTCACAATTGACACTCATGAGTTGCGCAGAAAGCAGTTGCCATAGTAACCAAAATAAAAGTATAGGAAATAACAAATCTGACAGCGGCAATCCAAATCTCATATTTTGAGTGATTACTTGTGAAAGAAAGATATTTAAGTAAGTACAAGTTAATAATAATACGCTATATTTATCCATACACATGTTTAGGTTAAATATTCATTTGATAAATATGATTTATAGCTATTATTTAAAGCATCGTATTGGTCAGTTCACGTCACGTGGTACCACAACAAATGGTTGGAACCGTAAAAATAGAGACTTCTCAATTTGTCAAACCAACCCGCGGGTTGACGAAATTTAGACTCTGCACATGCGCGGCCAACCATATTTTCCAACCGCCGGTTCCATACACGGGTTGCAACTCTGTGTGATAGGGCTTTTACGATTTTGGATATGGGAATGATTTGTTAGCGGAGTTTGTGATTATCAATATGACACCGAAAAAACGACCCCGTATTAAACAACAGCAGACTCCTACTCAAAAACTACATCTGAGTGCTAAACGGAGAAATGACACAACAACCTACACCTGGCAGAAGATGCGTATCGTGAACGTATTGCCACTGCTTCTATTGCCGGTGAAACGTATCGGGAAAAAGATGAATCCCAGTTGGAAGTATGGTCTGAAGATTTTCATTCCTTTTTTTAAATTAATTGATTTGATTCTTACCATAATTAGGTCATCTGACATGCCAGTGACTGAATTTTGCGAATATATTGGGTGCATATTTGTAACGCAGTGAGCAACCCATAGTTATGTTGCATTATTGTCGCACAAATCAAGACCAAAAACCTAAATCCCATACAGGATCCCAACTTTTTTTATCAAGTATTATACCACTAAATCTTCATCTTATTGCAGAACCTGATGGTACACAACGTATCTTTAACGAAGTTGATGACAATGAAACTCTTATGTGGAAGAGTATATACGAGTCCAGTACTCTTAAGCCTGCATTACACGGTTCAAGTTTCCTTGAAGGGGTTGAATTCAACCCTTGATTTCAAGGAAACTTGAAAGAGAATTTAGACGATTTAATGTTTATTGTTGATTAGAGTTGCGGTGAAATTAACAATTGGTGGAATTATTTCAAGACTTGAAAGAAAACAGGACATGTTCTAATTAAAAAGGCCGAAGAGATGTCTTAATTCAAGACTTGGAAACGTGTTAAATGCTTCAATGTTTTCATTTATACGGTCCAAGTCTTGAATTCAACCCCCTTGAAACGGTTGAATTCAAGGAAACTTGAATCGTGTAATTCAGCCTTTAGTACAGCTCAGCATGCGATGGCTCGAGAGCTACGTGCTAAAACACTGATTGAGTCCATTGCTGAGGCTCTACGGCGTCTCAAATCGACAACTATACATCTCGCCCGAAACCATCATCCGAAGATAATCATCTACGCAATGTCTCTGATCATCCTCTTCACCACAATATCTACAATGCAGAGCCTGATGGTGATATTACAGCTACAGTGTTGGACGAAGTGTCAGTAGTTCCTGATGAAACAGAAGACATCTTTATACAGCGTTCCCTTCAACAGGACGACAAATCAGATCCAATAATTCCCGTCATCCTGAACACAACAAGTTTAGTTCCAACACACACGTGTGCAGGTACTGATGATGTCTCTGAAGTGCCGGTGCACGACTGCGGTACTTTAACCGCGGTGTGCAACGTTTGCCTAGCTATAAGGCCGATGCACAATTGACGCGGACGGACAACGCGGACGGACGACGGAGACGGATACAATGTTAAAGTTGTCGTTCGTCCGCGTTCGATTGTGAACAGCCAGACTGAATATGTCATAACTCATACCTAAACATAGTATCCGTCTCCGTCGTCCGTCCGCGTCGTCCGTCCGCGTCAATTGTACATCGGCCTTTACACTTCAAGGGAGAATTACCAACAGACAAGCGTTTTAACTCATGTTGACACAAGGGGAAAGTAAAACTTGATGACACCCTTACCCAGAATTGTTCCTCGACCTTTTAACTGGAAAAAGTCCTGATTCCATGGTCCATAGTCCATCAATAAAATTTTGCCCAAAATTGTAATTTTGCCTTTGGGTTATGTGTTACATGACGGGTCCTTCTAGTCTGTCAGTAATGAAGTATCGAAATGAATGTTTTCCAGTGCCACTTGAATTCAATCTGATTTGCTATATAAGCCCGGGTGCTTAGATGCTATTTTCAAGTTTAAGGCCACTCTACCCTACGTCATAGTTCACAATGCAATAGCAATCACAAAAACCCAAGGAGAGCGCCATTTTGTTTTGAAGGGTCACTTTTCAATCGAATATCTTTCTCCAGGAGGCCAAGTCTTGAAACTTACGCCTTTAGGACGCAAACGCCCTAGGACGTCAACAAGTCCCATTTATTGTAAGAATGACGACCTTGAAATCTACTGTTAACTGTTTTGCTTCATTTTGAATAAGGTTTTAAAGACTGAATAACATCTGTAATTATAATTATGATGTTAATAAATTGTTTACAAAAGATTGCTGGATGCCAATCAAATAATTGGCTTGAATGAATGTTTCAAGGTCGTCATTCTTACAGTAAATGGGACTTGTTGACGTCCTAGGGCGTTTGCGTCCTGAAGGCGTAAGTTTCAAGGCTTGGCCTCCAGTGTGAATAGATACAATAATGCGGGTTGAACTGAAGTGTTCATAAAAGATCGCTCCTCAATGTTTCATATGACACTTTGTAATGACTGTAATGAAAATGCTTCCCTGTGAACCCAAAAAGTGGGGGGCGAAATACGGCAAAACATCGACCACATGGCGCCTGTCAGACAACATTAAACTGGACAATACGAAATAAATAATCACATACCTGCAATTCTAGCTTACGAGTATTCCTTATTTTTACCACGTTTCTTCCTAGTATCAATTACACATCACGAAACATTGCCTACTCGCCTGTGCCGTCACTCTATTTATTACGATTGAACACCATATTTAAATTTTGATTCCACTAAAATGTTCACGATATCAATACCCAGAAAAAAACACTCCGTGTAAAAAAGGCAGCCAAGTCTCTTTACTTTAAAAAAATTCAACACCGAAAAGGAGTGATATCAAAAAAGGAGCCAAGTCAATGACATTTCCAAATACTTAATCGTATCTTTGAAATAAAAGTATAAACACCGAGAAATACTTTACAAAAGGACTTGGCGCATCGTTTTTTTAAAGACATCATTCTATCCTAAAAGTGGAAAGAAATTTACAAGTAGGTACATTTTCCTCTTTCTATTAGAGCCAGAATCTATGAATCAAGCTACTTTTAGTAATTACTATTTTATAGTTTTGTCAATGGCGATAGAAGCATGATTTTATGCTGTAATATATAAGTAATATAAGGGTGAAAGAATTACATAACAATTGGAAGTGGTGAGAATGTAGGTTTCTTTGGAAAACTTCCATGGAGACAGGAGTCAGGATCCTCATCAGTGAGGATTTTTCACAACACACATCCCTTCATATCAATTGGAAGTGGGCTCATACATATTCTTGCAGTACTGTTAATATGGCGATATTAGACTGGTATCTTTTCATAATTTGATCTTGACTGAAGGAAATCATGAAACGTTGTCAAATAATTACTAACTAATGGAACACAATTATATATTTTTGAAGTGTCAAGTGTATAAAGTTAAATTTTTTAATAGAAATTCAATATGACTGTCTTCTTTGTGAAATGTATTTTTATAAAATGTGTATTAATAGAAATTGTTACATGATGAGAAGGTATAACGCATGAGACTTAATTATATTCACCACGAAACAATATTACGAAGATAACTATTGTGTATATTTATAGAAAGCATAGACAACAAGTTTCATAGCGTATATAATCATATAGAAAATATTTTACAGAAGGTATGTATAATATGTACCTAATTAAAAGATGTTTCCCTATTATTCTAAACATTCAAAATGACGGTTGTATATAAATGGCACATGCTTATGAATAGAAAAATGTCTTTAAAAAAACGATGCGCCAAGTCCTTTTGTAAAGTATTTCTCGGTGTTTATACTTTTATTTCAAAGATACGATTAAATATTTGGAAATGTCATTGACTTGGCTCCTTTTTTGATATCACTCCTTTTCGGTGTTGAATTTTTTTAAAGTAAAGAGACTTGGCTGCCTTTTTTACACGGAGTGTTTTTTTCTGGGATATCACTTCTTTTGTTTGTTTATTCATACAGCTTGTAGCACAGCTTGTGTCCGTGCAAGAACTTAATTCTTTAAAAAAATACGCCTATGCCGATTTGGATACTTAGAAAAGTTGCGTTTGGTATATAAGATTAAAATAATTATCCAAGAAGAATAGCTTTAAGTTTCGTTACAATCGGTCCAGCCGTTTTCGATATATGACGTCACTTCCGGTTTTAGCAATGGCGGCCGAAAATAATGTCGTCTTGAATTCATAATTATTACTCCTACACATTTCCAAAATTTGGTTGCAATCGGTACAGCCGTTTTTGATATATGACGTCACTTCCGGTTTTAACAATGGCGGCCGAAAATAATGTCGTCTTGAATTCATAATTATTAGTACAACACATTTCCAAAATTTGATTGCAATCGGTACAGCCATTTTCGATATTTGACGTCACTTCCGGTTTTAACAATGGCGGCCGAAAATAATGTCGTCTTGAATTCATAATTATTAGTCCAACACATTTCCAAACTTAGGTTGCAATCGGTACAACCGTTTACGATATATGACGTCACTTCCGGTTTTAAAAATGGCCGCCGAGAACACTGCAACCTTGAATTTATAATTATTTACAAAGTACGTTTACTTATATCTATTTTAAAGTATAAAGTGGTGAATTTAGCGTCATTTAGCATATTTATGACGTCATTTCCGGTATAGGTCATAAAATGTGTGACGTCATTTCCGGTTTCGATATTTGAATCATCAAATATTACTGATTACATAAAGTTGACCGTCTAAATCGTTTAGCGCTGGTTTTGTTCTAATCTGTTTAGCCGTTTTTGAGACATGATGTCACTTCCGGTTTCAAAATGGCGGCTTCCGGTTGGTTTTATAACAAGTCAAATGAAATATCAAAAGTACAAACGTTACATAAATATCAAGACAATCGGATCAACAGTTGTTGCTGAAATGCAAATCGATGTATATTAAATTTCATGACGTCATTTCCGGTTTATTTAAAATAATGTTCAGTCTTTTGATATTGATAATCCATAAAGATGACCGTCTGAAACGATTGGCGCAAATTTCGTTCCGATCGGTCCAACCGTTGACGAGATATGACGTCACTTCCGGTTTCAAAATGGCGGCACAAAAAATTAATGGGGACAAGGTTAAATCAGACGCCAAAAGTGCACACGTGGTAAAAATGTGAGATCAATCGGTTCAGCCGTTTAGGCTGTGGCCTGTTTACCGGATTTTAGCTCCAGCCTACTACTATGATTACTGATTATGAAAACCGCCCTAAAACACTGTTTTCACGGCCCTCTAGCGCGCAAAGGGCGTAACCTATTGTTCCCAAATTTGGTATATGTTGTAGGGTGGGCCATAGCTCGAAATTAAGATATATCGCAACAATGTGAGATTTTCCAATTTTAAGATCCAGTAGGCCGAAAATGCCACTTTGATGCTTACAGTAAAAGTGGGTTTGCTCCAGCCTTTTTAAATGAGTGTGTGCGCGCGCCGTACGACTTGGCTGGCGTGGAGCGACCGCTCCACTAGATTGTCTGCATGCGCAAGTAAAAAATAGTTTTCAGGAAAAGCTACTCTTCTAATTGTAATATAGGTTGTGAAATACTATTATGAAACATTGAGGAGCGATCTTTTACGAACACTTCAGTACAACCCGCATTTTTGTATCTATAGTCACACTGGAGAAAGATAGTCGAGTGAAAAGTGACCCTTCAAACCAAAATGGCGCTCTCCTTGGGTTTTGGTGATTGCCATTGCATTGTGAACTATGACGTAGGGTAGAGTGGCCTTAAGTGATCATATTTGAATTCAATATGGATGCATGTTTTCTGTGCGTTGTGTACGCATTTCCGGTTCGAGAATTTGCACGTTCCCGTGCTCGCTCATCAACGCGTTACACAGAGCGTTTTCCTAGTAATCAATATGAGTTATAATATTAGCCATTAGTCATTTATTTTTCTCAATTTCAATTTATTATTTTACTATACTGTGTCCTAGTGGCAGTCATGTCTGATGACAGTGTTTTGTTTATTAAATAAAAGTTTTCTCTCTAGTAGTAGGCTGGAGCTAGAATCCGGTAAACAGGCCACAGCATAAACGGCTGAACCGATTGATCTCACATTTTCACCACCTGTGCACTTTTGGCGTCTGATTAACCTTCACCCCATGAATTTTTTGTGCCGCCATTTTGAATCCGGAAGTGACGTCATATCTCAACAACGGCTAAACCGATTGGAGCGAAAATAGCGCCAAACGATTCGGACGATCAAACAATTTGCATTATCAGTAGCAAAAGACTAAACATTATGTTAACGAAACCGGAAATGACGTCATGAAATTTGAAATACATCGATTGGCATTTCGGCAACAAAAGTTGATCCGATTATTTTGATATTTATGTAACGTATGTACTTCTGATATCTCATTTGACTTGTTACAAAACCAACCGGAAGCCGCCATTTTGAAACCGGAAGTGACATCATATCTTAATATAGGCTAAATAGATTTGAACGAAACCAGCGCCACACAATTTAGACGGAAAACTTTATGTATTATCATCAGTAATATTTTGCAGTTTCTTATAGCAAAACCGGAAATGACGTCACACATTTAAAAAATACACAAATTTACATTTTGATACAATAAATACTATTTGAGACAGCTTATAATAAGATGTTATCATGTGTAAATTATAATTCAAGGGGTCAGAGATTTCAGCCGCCATTTTGAAACCGGAAGTAACGTCGTATCTCGAAAACTAGTAGACCTATCAGTACGAAACTGGCACCAAATGATTTGGAAGGCCTTCTTTATGGAATAGGAATAGTCAAACTAGAATGTTCTCATTTATGAGCCCGGAAATGACGTCATTAAAATTTAAAAATTATTGTATTCCCCATTCTATACAATGAATACATATTCAGAAAGACTAAAATGATACACATCATTTATAGTTATATAAATTCTATGTAGCAGTGCAGTACGTTTAGCAGCCATTTTGAAAACCGAAGTGTTATGCCATATCTCGGAACTGGGTTGGCCGATTTGACAGAAACCTTTGCTATTCTTCACGAAAGACAATACATGAATATATAACAGATTTTCATTAGTAGTAACCAAATTGTAAATGGCGATTTTTTTTAAGAATTAAGTAATTGTTCATTTCATATGTGTCACAAGTTGTAAGAACAAACTAAAAAAAGGAGTGATATCTCCATAAAAAAACACTTCGTGTAAAAATACCAGCCTAAAGTGACCCGCAGTCGATCTGTGGATTGGGATTTTCTTAAAAAATACGTATTTTACGAACCCCTAAGCGAGCTCAACCCAAGAGAAGGCTCGGCATGAACAATGGGGCATGGTGCGCACGCAGGTAAAGTGGGGGACGGGAAAGTAAAAAGACCCTTTTCCAATCCACAGATCGACTGCGGATGACTTTAGTCTCTTCAACTAAAAAAATTAAATATATGAAATATAAAAATTCTGCACTGAAAAGTATTGATATCACAAAATTTACCAAGTCAAAACTTAATTTGAAAATCAAAAAATACTTGGCCCCAGCAAACACAGGAGCTCCCTGGGAGGTCCTAATATTAGGATGATGCTCCTTAAATAGGGATCCTTACAAGGATGTACTGGGGACCTCCCTGGTACATCCTAGTAAGGAGGACTATTCCAAATTCAAGATGGCTTATTCTAAAAATGGCAACTGCCTAATTTAGGGAGGGTTATCCTAAAAAAAGGCAGAATTCTTCCTAAAAAAGGCAGAATACCTCCTAAAAAATGGCAGACCTTCCTTTTTTAGGACGGTCCTCCCTAAATTAGGCAATTGCCTTTTTTTAGGATATGTTACACTAAAAATGGCCGCTATTGAAATATTTATATAGGTTTCGTTAGCTGTCAACAGAGTACTCTGCCCTTCAACTTCAATATAGATTTATGTTTTACTCAGATATCTTTATTGTTTGTTTTCAGTAGGTAAGTTTTATTATTACCAAAATCTGGCAAAAATTATAAGAATTTGTAAGAAAATGAGACACGTTGCTTTACATGATAGGACAAATGTGTATTTCCTCTTTAGTAGTTGTCCCCTGCAAGTTGTCCCCTGCACTCCGATCCATATTATTTGTAGGTATGATGCATTCAACTATAAATGAATAAATTCCTTCAAAGAAATGATTAATAGCAGCTGATCTGACGCTGTCATGTTGGTGTTTGTTGTCGGTGTCCCGCAAAAGATGCAAAAAGCTTCACTTTTTTGGTGGAGTGAGCCTACCCCTGTCCTGTCAGTGTTAGTGTATCTATATATTATATTGCTCTGTCGTGTATTAAATATATTAAATACGGCATTTTGAAAAGCCACTCATCGTAATATCGTGGAAAATGATCTTCCTACCCCACCGACGGCTGCCACCTTAGCGCGGTGGTGGGGTTTGTGTTGGCCAGCGATCCATTGCAGCTACGCCGGCGAGCATATGCTCATGTGTAAGGGTTACCCATGCCGGACAGATCAGTGGTGAGGTCCAGACAAAGAGCAACCAGGGTCGGCCTAACCATGTCCTCCCTTGAATTTGCGGTCCCCATCGGGCCGGCCTTCCCCCTCGAGATGGTGATCCCCCTGAAATCGGGTTCCGCCGGCCCGAATCCTTACACCCCCCGGTCCGTCCCCATTCCGGCCTGGCCTTCCCACCATTGCTGGACTCCCCCGGATCGGGCCCGTTAGGTCAACCCCCTCCCAATGTCCTCCACTTAATTCAACAAAGTTTAAAGTAAAATAATTAATGTGCGCAATATAACCTCGTCGTTGACGCGCCGTTAAACCCTATTAATCTAATCTAATCTGATCTACCTAATCTAGGAAATTATGTCCTAATTTAGGAGATGGATATCCTAAAAAAGGCAGAATTCTTCCTAAAAAAAGCAGAATTCCTCCTAAAAAAGGCAGACCTTCCTTTTTTTAGGATGGCCACCCTCCCCAGGATGTACCTGGGAGCCATTTAGGAACCCCATTAGGAAGCTGTGGGGAGGCTTTTAGGATCATTTTAGGAAGGACTGGGGATATCCTACATCCTTAATTAGGAGGGACTGGGGAGGTCCCAGGTACAACCTTGTGTTTGCTGGGGCGCATCGATTTCTTAGGGAATTACTTATAGATATACTATATGTATATCAAATGTGTGTTACAAGTTGTGTAAATAAACTAAAAAAATAAGTGATATCCCCATAAAAAACAACCAGCCAAGTCTCTTCAACTATAAAAAATAGTAGAAATCTAAAAGTTCAGCACTGAAAAGTAGTGATATCAAAAAATGAGCCAAGTCAAAACTTAATTTTAAAAACCAAAATATACTTGGCGCATTGTTTTTAAGGGCAATATAGGTATATTGTATATATTTAGGTACATTTGATTTTTGGCATATGCTTCTATATTATTGATATACACGATGCGCCAAGTATATTTTGGTTTTTAAAATTAAGTTTTGACTTGGCTAATTTTTTGATATCACTACTTTTCAGTGCTGAACTTTTAGATTTCTACTATTTTTTTTATAGTTGAAGAGACTTGGCTGGTATTTTTACACGGAGTGTTTTTTTATAGGGTTATATCTTTATCTTTATCTTTGTATCTTTAAGACATATGCGAAGGTATCAATTCTATTAATGATAGTGAAAGCAGGAGACCGAAAAACGTGATTTTAATCGCAACTATGCAAAGGATTTTAGTCCCATAAGGAATAAGCTGGGCACAAAATGTCCGTTGGGAACGTAGGAGAACCAAAATAGAAAGGAAAAAACGAAGTCCTGATATATATTAAGCGGAATGTTTTTCTAATTTTTCTAATATTTTCTACTATTAAAAATGGTATATTTCACTTAATTTATGCAATTTCAATAATACAAAGAAGAAAGTCTCGCCATTGACATGGCAGTGTTCATGCGACCGACCAACGAACGATGTGATCGACTGAAACGTCAGTGATATTCTTAACGTGAACGAACTTTAGCGGCAGTAACTGGGCGAAATGATTTCACGAATTTTAAGTGCGAAAATGTTTAAACAATATAATATTATTGCTTGGTCCTTCTTTTAGATCTCAATTGTTTTAAGTGGGAAGGTGCTTGGCAGTTTTTTTTTTACTAGTTTTTGTTTTTGTACATTAACCTAACTGCAGACATCTTAATGGTAATACCTACCTACATATAGGACAATGTTGTCTGGTATGTGTAACTATAACGACTTTGCAGTATAAGCTTATAAGCATGTAGGTATAAAGTAAACAAGGTCAAAATATACAATACACAAATGAGTACAATTAAACATCAAATACCTGTCACGTTTCTGATTGGAATCCATTATTGTTTATGTCAGTTTATGTGTACTACCAGCGCACCCTTGCGGTCAGTCACTTAACTAGGTATCAGCCACCTGATACCTCGGTAGCTCAGCCGGTCAATTGGCATTTTGGCAGCTCTGTGAAGTTAGCACCCCTGCACCGAGAAGCCCAGCACTATAAAATCAATGCTACCAACATACACTTAATAAAACTAAAACAACAAGGAAAATAAGCCAAATGGGTGTCAGCCCAAAATACCCTTTTCCTATAATACCCAAAGTCGATAAAGAAGTTCCCCAAGGTCGCTATATTATGAAGCTCTTTGGCAGTTTTGTTATAAGTAATTGAGGTTATAGTATTAATATGCAATTTGTAATGTCCTTCTTTTCGTACTGTCGGCACAAAGAGTGTAATATTATAATTATTTTTGGGAAGGTAGAACGTATGACTGAGAGTAGCTAAAGGTATTAGGTGTCACGTTTTACTTCGTAGTAGATAATAGTAGAAAGCTCTTCACGAAGTAAGGCTAGGTTGCCATGATGAAACTAGGTACTGTCAAGTCTTTTCGCATGCTATTGCAGCATCTCACTTGCCTTTTTGCTTGTCCTATGCCGAGATTCCAAGTAGGGGAATGAGCCTATTCCCAATTCCCATTGAATACAGAGGTGGTGAAACTACCCTATTGAATACCTATTATACCGTACAATTATTTAGCGAACATGTCATGCAACTCGGTACAATAACGGAGTGTTCTCAATAAATATCTTGATAGTTTCATAACAATTTGTAATTGTCTTTCAGCGTTGCACCATTGAAAAACTCTTCTTTGTTTGGGATTTGTAACTCTGTCCTTAGTAAATGTAGACAAAGGGCGGCAACACCTCTTACCGTAATGGGCCATGGTCAAATTTTCTGCTGTGCCGAATGAATTTGTCTCACATTGCACCAAATCGCAGGAAAACCTAGCACAGTAGGTTCATCAAATCTGCTTCATATCAAGATGTATTTTTAAATACGAAGACAATACTTTATCGTAAACAGATTAATCTTTATAAAGCCAGTACCTATGGTAAAGAAGAGTGACCGACCTTCAACATGGATGAAAGCATTCATTGCTGCCGTTGTAGCAGTAACGAATCCTAACATAGAGCGGATGTCAACATTACACAACATACACATAAACAATTTGACGTCCTCACTATTATTTTTGGTAAAATTACAAGTTCATCTTAAGCCCGAATTACACGATCACATTTCTTCTTGAAGAAGAAGAGAATTGTAATTCTCACATAATGTAATTCTTCTTACATAAAGAATGTAATTTCACGATTTTCACTGCCCTCTAGGTCGTAAACGGCATGACTGGTTGTTGTCGCGTGATGTATATGTTGTTAGGTGGGCCATAGCTCAAAATTAAGACATTTCACAACAATGAGAGATTTTCCATTGTTGAGATCCAGTTGGCCGAAAATGCTATGTTGTTGCTTACAGTAAAAGTAGTTGGTCTGCTCCTCAGTTTATATAGGCATTTACGGTATGTTGAGTGACTGTGAGTGTACGGTAAGACTTGGCTGAGTGGAGCGACCGCTCCACTAGATTACATCAGCTTTTTTCATTTTTGGCGAGACGTAAGTAAAACTAAACACTGAATTTTTATTTTCTCCGTCTATGATACGGATATTTAGTGACCACCAAAGTTTGTCTATAACTTTTTTTGAATAATTCTATATTTTGTGTTATTAAGAATATAAATTAGTACTCCTCCCGTGTGTCGACTTGAAGAGTCGAGTCTGATAGTTTCATACCCATTGATGCTGATTTCATGATCATCAATTTCAGCTGTTAACCGAGTCTCAGTTAATCCTAGCATCAATGGTTTACTATTTACAATCAAGTCCTCGACTTGTTCCTTATTAGCTAATAAGCTCTGAACATTGAAGTATAAAACAGAGAAATTTTCTGTTAGTCAGTATGACTTTAAAACTTTTGGTTTACGAGTCCGTTTGCTCACTCGTAACGGGACTGGCGAAGGTTTGGCAGTGCCTGAGAATCTTTTTGGGATTGCCCCTAGCCTATAATTATCAGCAACTAGCGCTGGCGACTGACTTATGGCAAATTACAATTGGGCGGCTACTGGAACTGGCTGGAACTCGGGAGACGAGTTCGCACTCGGGCTAACGGGTGACAAGTTCACACTAGGGCTGGTAGGCGACAAGTTATCACCTCGGTCCCCACTAGGGCCAGCGGGTGACGACATCTCACTTGGGCTGGCAGGCGACAAGTTCCCATTAGGGCCAGCGGGTGACATCTCACTTGGGCTGGCAGGCGACAAGTTCCCACTAGGGCTAGCGGGTGTCGACATCTCACTTGGGCTGGCAGGCGACAAGTTCCCACTAGGGCTAGCGGGTGACGACATCTCACTTGGGCTGGCAGGCGACAAGTTCCCACTAGGGCCAGCGGGTGACGGCGTGGTGATAGCTGTAGTGATGTTGTTCGACGTCTGCAACGGAAAATTGAGAAAATTTATTTCTACACTTCTACCTCGGAGAGACAGATATAATGAAACCTAACCCCCACACACTAAGTTATCCTTCTTTCTGGGATAGCAAACCTCTATGTATCATGAATCGCCACAATGCAAAAAGGCTGGAGTTTTTTTTCTTAATTTGTAGGAACCACAAGGCCGTGGTTTGATACAGTTGGAAGGAAGAACTGCTGCTGAATTAATTGTATTTTATGGAAATTCAGTACTGTTTGTGATTTGAAGAGCATCAACTTTGGAAGGAAAGGCAAGAGGAGCAATTTGAGGTAAAAATCGTGAAAATTGAATGTTTTTTGGTTATATAATTTGAATGCCAATGTAAATTCATTGAGTCCACTTATTAGATGTGAGACAAAGGAATCATTGTTCACGGTGAAGTGGATTGTGATTTTTAAAATCAAGGCCACTAGAGCATGGAGAGGAATTTACGATCAAAAAAGAAGGGAGATTTGAGTGCAGGGGCTAAGAAGGATAAGAACAGCAGAAGAAGCAGAACGAGGGAAACTTCACCAGGAAAAGAAGTGGAAACACAGCAAGTTCAAACAAAGCTTGTAAGTAAATCAAACTCGTTGTTGGGACCGCAATGTGATCATGATTTCTTGGTGACAGAGGTTAAGGAAATGAGAGAAGAAATGAAAGAGCTTAGAAATGAGGTGAAAGAACTTAGTAAGAAGTCAGAAAGGGAAGAGAATGAAGCTTGTGACATGTTTGGAGATGTAATACTATGGGAAATGGAAATGGAGGAAAAGGTTAAACATTTGAATGAAATATTATGTATGAATGAAAGAGAAAATCGATTAGCATGTGTGCAGATAGCCGTTTGGAAAGAAGAACTTGAATCTAAGAGCAACAAGATCTTGATGGAAATATACCGATTGGAACAAGAGTATATTGGAGAGCAAGAGCAAGTTAAAGAGATTAAGAGGAGGGAAGCTGAGTGTTCAGATAGTATGGACATCAGAATGAAAAGTTTGGAAGAAATGAATGAGATGGTTGATAGGTCTGGAATATTGGTGATGGAAAGAGAAGAAACGCAGGAAGGGTCAACATGTGGAATAAATTTGATTGAGAAGGCAATAACTATTCAAGAAGAAGACAATTCAGAGGAAGGAGGGATTGAAGGGTTACAATCTTGTCTAGGAGTGACTGAAAATGAACGAGGTGAACAACTCGTTGAGAACACAACTACTATTATTCAGGAAGAGGAAGTAAATTCAGAGGAAGAAGGACATGGAGGGTTACAGCCTCTGACAGGAGTAACGGAAAATGAACGTTTTGGGCAGAGCGTGACTCTATTGATGGGCGATGTGAGCAAAAGTGAGGCCGAGGAGTTCTGCAAAGAAGTAGGAAATGAGGCAAGAATTGATCCGGGAATCAGAATACAGGAGATGGCAATAAGAATGAAAAGTCAGTTTTATTCCAGTAGTAGGAATAATGCCAAGACTGTCTTATTGAAGATTGGGAATGCGGATGTGAGAGCTGGAAGAAACAGGATTGAGATAATGAAGGACTTCGAAGAATTATTGCATGCAGCATGGGTATTTTTCGGTCCAAAGGTAGAGATAATTCTTTTTGGACTTCAAAGTGAATCAGGAAAGTTCCTTAATAAAGAAATTAAATTCATTAGTGAGGGTATGGGTTGTGAATTCATAGAGATTGAATATACACCAGGATATAAAACGAACAGATGGGAGTGGCAGAAGGAAGTTGGAAGAAAGATGAGAATGGATATGGAAGGAAACGTTGGAGTAAAATCAATGTCTTTTATCAACACAAGTTGGAAAAAGGGATGGTATAATAGAAATGCAGTGGAAACAGAAGTTAATGGAATGAGTACTGGAACTACAACTATACAGCGAGATGAAGAGAATGAGCACAGGTCAGGGAATCAGGTTTTTTGGAGTCGAGTTGTGAAGAGAAGAACCAGGTGACTCTCGTCGAAGAGACCGGAGGACGGAAAAAGAAAGAAATGAATAAAGGGAAGAGAAAAAGGGGAGTGAGAGTGAGAATGAATGAAGGAAAGAAAATAGGAAAAATAACAGAGTTCAGCATTGGAACGTTGAATATAGTAACTTTAAATGGTAAGATTCATGAGATTGTGGATGTGATGAAGGAGAAGAAATTGAATATAATGGGTCTGAGCGAGTCAAAGTGGAAGGGACAAGGAGAGAAGCAGTTGAGAGAAGGTTACAAGTTGTGGTGGTCAGGGGGAGAAGAAGGAAAGAATGGGGTTGCAGTTGTTGTGGATCCGAGTTTAAAGGACTGTGTCATTGATGTGCAGTATACTAATGATAGAATAATGGCAATGAAGATAAAGGTTAATAAGAGTTCTGTTGTGGAAATACTTCAAGTGTATGCGCCTCAGACGGGAAGACCAGTGGAAGAAAAAGAATCATTTATTGAAGACTTGGAAAGGGTTCTAATAACAAAGAAGAATGTAATATTGATTGGAGACTTCAATGCTAAGATTGGGATTGATAAGACTGGATACGAAGGCATCATGGGTGATTTTGGTCTTGGCAGCAGAAACAGAGATGGTGAGAAGTTGCTAGAGTTGTGTGGCAGAAACTCGCTTCAAATTGGAAATAGCTTGTTTAAAAAGAGGAAAAGTCATCAGATCACGAGGTACGGTTACGGAGAAGATCGAACCGAATCAGTAATTGATTATATTTGTATTGGGAGAGACATTGGTATGTTTCTAATGGATGTGCGAGTTTTCCCATCAGTAGCTATTGACAGCGATCATAGATTATTGGTGGGGAAGTTTAGAATTGAAATGCCTAGACACTTGATCAGGTATAAAAATAAAAGACTTAAGATTTGGAAACTTCAAGAAAAAGAAGTTCGAATAGAGTTCGTACAGGAACTTTGTATGAGGCAACCAATGGGAGATGTCAAGGAAGTGGAAGAGGAATGGAATGATTTTAAATCAGCGTTTGTTGATTGTACAGAGAAAGTGTGTGGAAGGGCGAGAGGAAGAAAGAAGGAAAAGGAGACCAGATGGTGGAATGAAAGAGTACGAGAAGCGGTTGCTGAAAAACGTCGAGCCTGGCAAAAGAAGGAATTGCAAAATTCATTAGAAAATGCTATATTTTACAGAAGATGTAAGGGTAGAGTACAGAGGATTGTTGGTGAAGAAAAGAAGAAATCTATGGAAGAGTTAGCAGTGAAACTGGAACTTGATTTTGAAGGAAACAAGAAAATGTTATACAGTTTAATCAAATCAAGAAGACAGCAACGGGACAACCAGTCCTATATGAAAAACGATAGAGGTGAAATGATTACAAATACAAGGGAAATATTATGTTTATGGCAGAAATATTTTTCAGATTTGTTGAATGTAAAAGATGATGATATGACAACGAGCAAGATAACAGATGCTGTAGAAGAAGAGGATCATTATGTGAATGAGGACGATGAAAATAGGGTACAGGAAGAACAGGATTTGAGTGAGGCGGAAGTATATCGGGCTTTATACGATATGAAGAATGGAAGATCACCGGGGTGGGATGAAGTAACAATGGATATGGTGAAAGCAGCTGGGGAAGTTGGAATGAAATGGCTATATCGTGTAATAAAAGCTGTTTGGATGCAGAAAAAGGTTCCAGATGATTGGGGCAAAGGAATTATTGTGCCTTTGTTCAAGAAAGGGGACAAGAAGAAATGTTCTAATTACAGGGGAGTTACTCTAATGTCTCAGACAGCCAAGGTATTTGAGAAAGTATTAGAATTCAGGGTATCGGAAATGATTGAAGATGGGTTAAGAGAAGAACATTGTGGATTTAGGAAGAGGAGATCAACGATAGATGCATTGTTTGCAGTGAGAAGAATAATGGAGAGAAGATGGGACGGAAATGAAGTAATGAAAATGGTTTTTCTTGATTTGGAAAAGGCGTATGATCGTTTACCAAGAATGAGGGTGTGGGAATGTTTAAAAACGAAGGGTGTTGGTTTAGGAATGATTGGCAGGATTCAAAGTTTGTACAGGGATAGTTCAAGTTGTGTGCAAACTGAGATTGGGACGTCAGAATGGTTTCAGGTTGGTGAGGGATTAAGACAGGGTAGTGTGTTGTCACCAACATTATTTCTGGTGGTAATGGATGAAATGTTGAGAAGAGTGGAACCGACAGGAGAAGATACAAGAACTATAATCTACGCGGATGACATCATGGTATGGGGGGAGAGTAGCGAGGAGGTTCAGAAGAAGGTTGACGAATGGAGCAGAGTGACAGAAGAGTTTGGTCTGAAGATAAGCCTGGAGAAGAGCGAGGTGTTAGTCATGGAGAGAAAGGCAAATGTTATGGATCGGAGCAGGATTAGAGTGAGGGGACAAGAACTGCAAGAGAAGAAAGAATTTAAATACCTGGGCAGTATGTTAACCAATAATGCAACTATTGGGAGAGAAATCCAAGCAAGAATAGTTAAGGCTGAAGGTTTCTATCAGTCAGTAAGAAAATTGCTTTGGAGCGCAGAATTCCCATTAAGATGTAAACTGTTGATATTTAAACAGTACTTCTTACCAATATTAACATATGGAGCTGTTTCCTGGAATGTTGGGGAGAAAGAGGTTGGCCAGCTACAAGCTTCAGAGATGAAATTTCTTAGAAGTGCAAAAGGAGTGACTAAGTTGGACAGAATTAGAAGTTCAAAGATTAGGAAGGAATTGGGTGTGGAGAGATTGGGATTTAAGTTGGGTAGGGAGAGATTGAGGTGGTTTGGTAACATGAAGAGAATGGATATTGGAAGGATGGCCAGAACAGAGTTGGAAGCAATAAATGTGATAAGAAAGAGAAGTGTTGGAAGGCCTAGAGCGCAGTGGAAGAGTTTGATTGAAGAAGATGTGAGTGCAAGAGGGGAAGACTGGAAGATGGTTGAGGGGGAAAGTTGGTGGGAAAATAGCGACATATGGAATGGTTTAATTATGAAGATGGAGGAGGAAGAAAGTGAGGAGGAAGAAGATGAAGAAATATCAACCGGTCCGGCTAGCCGATTGAGAAATTTATAGCCTTAGTATGTCTGGTTAGGCAGTGAATGTAATTATGTAATGTAATTTATGAATTGTCTTACCCCCTGACCCAAATAATATTTGGAACCAGGGTTTGGAAATAAAAAAAAAAAAAAAATTGTTTTACTTTGTAAACTCATTTGAAATGGCTTTTCCATAAAAGTTATGGTTAAATGACTTTCCTTCGTTACTCATTTTCGTATTCTGTTGGGCATTTTAGTCATGCTAACGCCGTCATGTGTGTAGTGTATTATAACTACTAGGAAAACGCTCAGTGTAACGCGTTGGTGAGCGAGCACGGGGACGTGCAAATTCTCGAACCGGAAATGAGTACACAAGCACAGAAAACATATACATCCATATTGAATTGAAATATAATCACTCAATCAACACAACATATTATTATGCATTTCATTGAAACTTGAAAATAACATCTAAGCATCCTGGTAAATATAGCAAATCAGATGCAATTCAACTGGCACTGGAAAACATTCATTTTGATACTTCATTACTGACAGATATAAAAAAATGTTAATAAGTTCATACGATCTTAACTGATTGGGATGAAATTTTGTAAAATAAGAGACAATGTTGGTCTTAATAATCATGCAAAATATGAGTTTGATCTGAATTATCGAAGACCGTTTTCATTTTTCAGCCTATCAGGAGATATTTATTTAAATTTTAACCAATGAATGGATTTCAAAAAAATTATGGCCTTCAAACAGAGAAGGCTGGCTTTACATGTGTGCAAAATTTCAGCTCGATCAAGGAAAAACTCTGACCTGTATAGCCAAAATATGAGTTTGATCAGAATTATTGAAGACCGTTTTCATTTTTCAGCCTATCGGGAGATATTTATTTAAATTTTAACCAATGAATGGATTTTAAAAAAATTTGGGGCCTGCAAACAGAGAAGGTTGGTTATTACATGTGTGCAAAATTTCAGATCGATAGGTGAAACGGTGCGACCTGTGTATCGTCTATTAACAGACAAAAAAAAAAAAAAAAAACAGAAGTCCGTGCCAAAAGAGCCAAAAGGAGACGCTCGCTTCGCTCGCTCAATAAAGTTATCAACAACGCACACTCTGCTGCCAAATATCTCAACTCATGCTAATTTACGCATAACCCACAGGTGCGCATTGGTCATGTTTTACATGACGGGTCCCTCTAGTCCCTGAGAATTGTAGAGTTCATTCCCTCTCCCAACTTGAATAAAACGGTAAAGTCCAGCTAGCACCCAGAACAATTTTTTTTTTTAGAATTTTTTTGGGATATCTAGCCCTCAAGCAACAGTTTCAAAACAAAGAGGGCATCAGTACACATGATTTCTGAGAGTAAGAGAAAATGCTTCCTCTTCAGAGTCTCACAAATTAAAATAGAGTTCAAAAGAGTTCAAAAGTTCAAAAATTAAAAAAAAAATGTGTACTGATGCCCTCTTTGTTTTGAAACTGTTGCTTGGTAGTCTAGGATTATCAAACGGCTATCTCTTCAAATAAAGAAGTTTGCTTCATCGGTCGTATAACAGGCTGATTTTTTAATATGTTGTTACAAACAGTCCAAGAAAACCACCATTCAAAATAAGTCAAAATAAAACCATCGGAACATGCCCAAAACACTATAGACACCCAAAAGGGGGGTCAAAATTTGAAAATTTGAAATCGACCATAACTTTTTCAATTTCAGTCCGATTTTCACAATCCAAAAAAAAAAATGTTTAGATCAACTATCTTAACATAGAAAAAAATAATTTGTGTCCATTTTTTATAATGACGCAGTCTTTTCGCTAAAACATGTGCCAAAATGGACACAAAAATCCAACATGAGGCACTTTCGATTGCTGCTGCGTCCGAGATATAACTATAATTTCCAAATAATTTGCATGATTAATTAGTCCGATCTATTGCCAACAAATTCCTCACTGGACATTTTTCCTGACTTGAAATCCACAGCTCAGTTTTTGCAATTTCCCGAACTCTGTCGTTTCGCTAAGCCGATATTTACTCTCATTCCAACCGGTTAATTGTGCGGTTGCTAAGCAATATAATTGTTCATTTTGTGATTAAAAGTTATACTTCAGCAAATATCTCAATAAGACCCCCCCCCCCTTTAACTTTTTTAAACATGATTTATTTGATTCGTGCGTGCGGTTTCAAGATGGCGGCCCACTAAAGATGGCATCCATTGTAATTATAGGTAAGGCAATATCTTGGCTCCCGTTGACCCGATTTTAAATTTTTTTAGCTCAAGTTGGGGCTGAATAATTTCCGTATCTTTTCCATAACATGAATATCATATATCGCACGGTAATTGAATTAAAATTATTGTTAATAATGCGTATTGGATGAAAGGCTTTCATCAACGCTTATTTTTTTATTCTATAAACCGTTTTCCCAGCAAACACTGGGGCATGCCAGGGACGTCCCCGCCACATCCCAAAGTGGTCCCAAAGAGGTCCCAGGGAGGTCCCCGTTACATCCCAGGGACATGGCGGCCATGTTCCAATAACCCCCCCAAACTGCTCCCAGGGAGGTCCCCGCCATGTCCCAGGGAGGTCCCAGAGTTGTCCCCGCCATGTCCCAGGGAGGTCCCAAAGTTGTCCTCGCCATGTCCCAGGGAGGTCCCAAAGAGGTCCCCGCCATGTCCCAAAGAAATCGTGAACTGGTGCTCTCTGTTAGAGAACTAAGAAACTAAATAGTAAATAACAGCCTTTGGCTGTTGCATGCCTTGGACAACAAAATAAAATAGTAATAAATAATTCATTACTCAGTCAGTTTTGATCGGATTTCAATTCTGTGAACGAAATTACAGTGACAATTACAATTATGATTAGTACACCAATACAAATTATTTTACCTTAACATGATTTGAACACACGATCTTGTGATTAGAAGGCTGACGGGCTAACCACGGGACCACGGCGCGAAGTGAGAAAGAGGTCGCTTTAGACATGCTTTGAGTAAAGATTTTTAAACATTGAAATGGATAAAAGAAATCTGTTTAAATGTACCTATTGACATTTCTGGCGTAGTTTATGATACTAATCAACATCTTAATTATTGTTACCTTATTTAATAATTACCTATCGTAAATTGATTTTGGATACAAAAAAGCTATAGTAACTTGGTGTCGTTATCGAAAAGAGATGATAATTCTACAAAATCGGAAATATTTACGTGTTCATTTTAAAGACATTTGATTCAATTACTTTATTCAAAATCGGCATGCTGCAAACGGAATCTAAAACTTGATAAGTCACAAGTTCAAAACATTTTCTGATGCATAAAAATAGCTCCCAAAAGGGACCTCCCTGGGACATGGCGGGGACGTCCCAAAAGGGATATCCCAAATGGGACCTCCCTGGGACATGGCGGGGACGTCCCAAAAGGGATATCCCAAATGGGACCTCCCTGGGACATGGCAGGGAGGTCCCAAAAGGGATATCCCTTTTGGGATTTCGGGGACATGGCAGGGACGTCCCTGGCATGTCCCGTGTGCTGGGTTCCAATATAATTTACATAAAGGCGCGTAGGATGGGGGAGGGGGCTGGGAGAATATCCCCCACACTTGAGCAGTCTACCCCGGCCCCCCCCCCCCCCCAAATAATCATACAAAATTAAGATATTATAATGAATTTAATTTCATAATTAAGAATTAAATTTCTATTTAGACAAAAACCTACGAAACCTTTCAAAATATGATACTTACTGGCGTGTAGAAGGGGGGGTGGGGGGATCTCTCCCCCCCCCAATCGAGCAGTGTTACCTCCCATTTACCATGCAAATTAAATTTAGCGTCCCAGAATCTCTTAAATTGTTTAGATTAAACAAAACGCCATGCTGGACAACACTAGGGGGTTGTTTGTTGTGATTTGAGCAGATTCACTTAAAGGGTTGTTTAAGTAGTTTGTGCATTTTTGAGACCCAAAATCACTATTAAATTGTTCAAATACTAAAAAATATCCTGCGGGGCTACAACTGGGGGGCCCGCCCCCAGACTTCTCTCCGGTTGCCGCAATCCCCCCCCCCCCCCCCCCCCCCCCCAATGATGTATGTAGTTCCTACACGCCTGTATACTTGTAATTTCATTAGCTCTCATTTCGTATTCTCATTGTTCTAATCGATGGACGTACTACGTGTGCGTGGCCTTTCTAGTGCGTGTACTTTCAATTCCATATGCCCGAGACTTCCCTCTCTACCTCCACTGCTTCTTGTTATCCCATTTTTTTCCACAAGGCCACGCCATCTATTTGTTCCCCTATCTATTCTGATCTTCCATTACTCTCCACTTCTTTCACGTGTTGACTCTTCCTACTTAACTTTCAACGTCCTTCCTGCAGGGACGGCGCCAGGGGTGGGCGCGGGTGGGCGCGCGCCCACCCAAAAAAGTCTCCTGCCCACCCTATGCCCACCCAAAAATTATTAGGGTATGATTATAAATAAATATTTTAATTTTTAATAATAAGAGTAAATTATTAAATAGTATGGTACATTTTACAATTGCGTTGCATGAAACAGCTCATGCTCCGTGCTTTGCTTACTCAGATAGAATCTAGTGTTCTTAGGTTTCTTGTTTGTGTTTCTGGCTGAGGTTTCATTTTCATTCAGACGTGCATAAACTGGCTAGAGAGGGTATTTATGTACGCAATGATGTCAGCAACTGCAAGACTATGCTCTGTCAGCATGCTTGTGAGCAGTATTGGTGAAGCCCAGTCAGTTGTGATAAAAATGTCCAAGAAGAGAGTTCTTTCAGCTCATAGCGTTGGCATTCCAAGTTACTTCAAACGTAAAGCTGGTGCTAATACAATTGACGTTGATAATGAAAGTGTTAACAATCCGTGTGGTGCTAGTGACGCTGGCAGTGATTCGATCGGTAACGACGAAATAGTATTTATCGAGAGTGATCAAGAGTTTGACAGTGACAATGACGGGTCAGGTGGAAGTGATAATGAAGACTATAGAACGTGGATTGAGAAACGACGTGCATCTTCTGGGCAACAATTAGTTTCAGTGCAAGAAGCACCTATAATTTCTACGTCTCAAGATTCGCAAGCTCTTCTTGGACCATGTGATCTGTCGCAATCCAAGCTGGCTGGCCCCACTCAACCGAAACTCCCACATTTCCCTACTACGAAGTTCGGTAAAGATTGGCGAAGTTTTAAATCGGTGTGGTACACGAGATTTCCCTGGTTGGAATATAGTGTAAGTTCAAATGCATCGTATTGTTTTCCGTGCCGTCACTTTTCATTGGACACTTCAATGCTTGCATTTAAATCGGAAGGATTTGTGAATTGGAAAAGAGCTTTAGAAAATGACTCAGGATTTAAAAAACATGAACGTAGCCAAAACCATTTATTATGCCAAACAAGCCTAATAAACTTCAAACAAGCAACATCGGAAGGTGGAAAATCAGTGGCTGCCCAAATTAGCGATAGCTATGCCGAGTTTGTGAAGGAAAATGTGGAGTACATGAAAGTGGTGATTGACTGCCTCCTACACACTGCCGTGCAAGGTAAAGCACAAAGAGGCAATGATGAAAGTACATCGAGTGACAACAGGGGTGACTTTCTAGAGACTTTGTCACTTTTGGCGAAACACAGCGCGGTGGTTAGGAAAAAAATTGAAGATAGACCTCAAAACGCAAAATACACTCACCACTCGATTCAGAATGAAATATTTCATTTGTTGTCAAGTATGGTAATTGAAAGAATTGGCAGCGAAGTGCGTGAAGCACAATACTTTGCAATCATGGCAGATGAAAGTAAGGACATTTCAAAGACAGAACAATTATCAATTGTGATTCGTTACTACCTCCGAGGTGCGGTTTACGAGCGTTTTCTTGGCTATCAGAGTGCAAGTTCACTCAATGCTCGTTCACTTCTCGCATACATTAAGAATGCATTGATAAGAAGCTCAATTGACGTGAAGAACTGCGTAGCACAAACGTACGACGGAGCAAGCGTTATGAGTGGCCGTGTCAACGGAGTGCAACAGCTGTTTAGAGAGGGTCCAGATGGCGTTCCACAGGCTATTTATGTGCATTGTTTTAATCACAAACTAAATTTAGTTATCGTGGACGTTTGTAAATCGGTAAAGAGTGCATCTAACTTCTTTAAGCTCTTGGAAGATTTATATGTGTTTCTTTCCGGTTCTGCAACACACTCAAAATTTTTGGAAGTCCAAAAAGAAATTCGCTCAGGTGGTAAAATAACCGAACTAAAGAAATTGTGTGATACAAGATAGACGTGCCAGGTAGCAGCTTGTGTGGCTATCAAAAGTCTGTTTTCGGCGGTTTTGGTAACGCTTTTTACAATTATTTCTACAAGTCATGATGATCGTTCGTCTCAAGCTACAGGACTGCTCTTGCAATTGGACATGGAATTCCTGATAAACATTTGCTTATTCCATAGCGTTTTGGGAATCCTGAAAGGAGCGTCCGACCAACTGCAAAATGTCAATTGCGACTTATCTACGGGCCTAGACGTAATTGAGGCAGTGCAAAGTGTAGTTCAGGATATGAGGGACACTCCAGAAACCAGCTTCCATACTATGTGGAATGAGGCACTGTCAATAGCAAATAAAAACAACATCGACACTGATTCGGCGGCGACTACGTCAATCACGTCGCGAAGGGGCCGAGTTCGACGATTGCCTGCTCACCTGCAAAAGTTTATATTAACTGACGACATGGCTCACAGCGAACACCATCGTCCAGACAGCGAATCTGAATATAGAACTACACTGTTCATTCCTGTCTTGGACAGAATATTACAAGAAATGAAGACTCGATTTGCCGACAACGGTGGAATATTGAATGGTGTCACTGCCCTCCATCCACGCAATAAGGACTTTCTGAACATTGAAAAAATGACAAAATTGGCGAATCACTACGCGTGTGATATGGACTCAATATCAGCCGAAGTAAAGCTCATCCCTAAAATTGTAAAGAAATATGAGGCCGATAATAATATCGAAATAAAATCTCTTTTAGACCTTGTTAAACTGCTCGAGAAATACCGCGATGCTTTCAGTGAGACCTATAAACTGATCGTGATTGGAATTACTATCCCCGCATCAAGTGCTTCCTGTGAACGAACCTTCTCCTGCATGCGGCGGCTTAAAAACTATATGAGAAATAGAATGAGTGATGGCAGGCTCTCGGACTTAGCTATTCTTCACGTTGAAAAACAAATATCCAAAAGCATTGATTTGGAAGAAGTTGTAAAGAGATTCGACGCTGCGCACCAGAATCGCAGAATTACCCTTCATTAAGGTAAGCACATGTGTTGATACCGATATATAGCAGAAAATGTGTTTGCCCACCCAAAATTATTGCCCGCCGCCCTCTGCCCACCCAAGCAAAAATTCCTGGCGCCGTCCCTGCCTTCCTGATTCTCTCTTCATGGTTGTTCGATCTTCCTCAATCCTCCATCAATGGTGAGCTCACATTATACCCCTTTTATTCTCCCACTCCAACAACCTCTCTACTCATTTCCAAGTTCGTAGCTCATAGTTTCACTTCCAACTCTTTTATGTCCTTTGATTTCCTCATTTTGTAAATTCAGTTACCTCTGCAACACTTCGACGGAACTCTATTTTTGCATAGTAGAGTTTCTATTCATCTTTTTGGTCAGGTCACTGCTGCGTACGTTCAGATAGAATCAAAGTACTCAACAAATCATAAAATGTAGTTAAACGAAACGATTGACAGCTTGTTGTCAGGTCCCTTGGCAATCAAATCATTCCTTGTTATTATCAATGAAATCAGAGCTCACATACTAGAGTTAGATGACGAGTTAGCATAGACTTCATCGAATGATGCCATGCCTTCAAACCTTTTTCTGCAGCTATCCGTTTCTTTCGAATACCGTTTTATCTTTTGTTGAGTGTACGTCTTGTAAAGTAGGTAAAAATTTTAATGTAAATGGCACAATTTGTTTTAACAGTTTACTCGCATTATGATAGAAACATAAATGTAATGAACAGCAGAAACCTTCCCTCAATCTATTTGTTCACTTTTATTTCCCTAGCCAAAGAGTTATGTCTTTAGTTCATACGAAGTTTAGGATTTAGGAAACAGGAAAAAAGGAAAAGCCAATTGAACTTTATATCTCTAACTAGGAGAATGAATATGAATCGTCGCATTATGTTTTGAAAGAAAATAATCCCCCCCACCCACATCACAGCCATTTCAAGTTGTGTTTAAAAGAAGAGAAGTAAGAACAATTTCCAAAAATGATATTTTGAGAGGGTGTTATTAAATATTCCTCAATACGTCAAGACATTCATATATAATAAAAACTGGCAGCTGGAGCTACCCCTGATCCTGTGCGCAGAATGATCTGAAACTTGCCAGTTACGCGCATTGTTGGCGGGATATTTCAAATATCATGAAATCGTTTGTTTATGGTACATCATCAGTGTTCAATTATAGCAAAGATTTAATGAGAGATATCTAATACATCCTATTAGAAAATTTCTTTTATCGAATAAAAGTGGGTGAATTACTCTATTAAAATATTAATTTGGTCGATAGGTATACAAAGCCCTTTACCAATGCTGCTGCTAATTAATGAATATATACCTAACTGCACAATAAATTATAATTATATATTATCTGCAAACTATTTTCAATAATTGGAAATGGTAATGACAATTAACTATAATTTGCATAAATCTCCGGACTCGAGACCTAATCTTAACACTGAATGTAAAGACCATTCAAAAACGCAAGAGTGTGGTTTATGATTGATTGAGAATGATTATTGTATAGATTGTATTTTTATGTACACACTAAAGTACAACATTTGTATTTTCCAGTTGGCATCCAAAAAGAATGTGATGTTTCTTGAAGACGCAGTAGTTACTTGCTTAAACCATCCACGCATAAACAGATAACATTTGCACACTTAAACTTAAACTCTCTTGAATTTAAAATTATAACATCAAATAATATCGAAGATTCAAAATTAAAGTTCAGAGACTTCACTACACCTACTACTTCAGTGGCCAGTGGATACATACATTTCAACATATTTCCTGTCGTTAATCAGTTATTAATCTCCAACTTCATACAATATCAGATAATTTCAGGTTTATTTCACAATTATCTTGAAAATATTATGGTTTTCGAATTACATCAGAATTCTGGATACATCAGTTTTAAAATTATAGACCGGAGATTTTAATATCAACATTTCCAATCATTGTAAAATATGGTTTGATATCATATAATTATTAATCCGTACCTCAGAGGTAGAAGGTCCGAAGTCCATTACAATAAATATTCTTGATTGGATTTTTACAAAACCAGTAGGATTATGCCTTCGTTCAATCATAATTTAGTAATGTGTCAGTGTCATTTTAGTAATAGATTACTTCAATAACCGTATTTGTTGATATCAGTCAGATACAGCTTGACAAAAGTAAAAACAAAAACAACTCACAGAATAAATTATATACAGAGGAAGATGTATCAAAACATATCGTATGAGAAAAAAAACATGGTTTAACATGGTATTATTATAATTAATAATAATACAAAAGAAAATGACAGCACAGCAGCTACTCCAAGGAACGTAATGGGGCCAATTTTTGATTTCATATTTAATAATTTGATATTTTAAAATATAAAATAGTAATATAAAATATAGTTATTATCCACTTTTATTCCATAAAAGCTATTTTCTAACTCTTAGAATGCATTTAATTTGTTCAACTAAAATTTTACCTTAATTTAACATAACTCCATGATTTAACATTGAATAAACAAACGATTTAATCATATTTGAATTATCCCGCCAACAATGCGCGTAACTGAGACGTTTCAGGCCATTCTGCGCACCGGATCAGGGGTAGCTCCAGCTGCCAGTTAATAAAAGGAGAGTAAACAAGTTGAAAACCCCTTCCCGAAAGAACTCTTCTTGAAACTATAAATAATATAATATTCAAGGTGCACTGCCTCAAAATGCTGTTACGTCAAAATTTACTCAAATGGTATTTCGAAATGCAGCGACGGCGCCAGGATTCTTTGCTTTGGTAGGAAGATGGTAGGGAGTGAGCGGCTGCCATTAAATTTGTGTGGACACACATTCACCAAAGTATGTATCTTGCGATAAGGATTTTTATTTTAAATTTGGACTTCAACTTCATATTTGTGCTATTGAAATTGCCTCTTTTGGGGTAATTTTATTTTGGAATAATAAATAATTTTGATAAAAAGTTACTGAAGATGGATTTCATATTAGGTATTGCAACATCTATACAATATTATTCACATCAGCACATCATTAGGATTACACAGGAAATTTTTAAACCACACTTCGACGAAATCTAATAAAATTGTTGTATTATTGTATTGTTGTATTGTGAGGAGGTAGAGATGGATGTCTTGGGCATATGGAATTGAAAGGCCACGCACACGTACACTCGGCCAAACAAAAATTGAACGCTGAACAAATTTGAATGACTGCTGGTCATGTCCCATAACCAATCAAAGCTTGTTATTATCATTGAAATGTGAGGTCACCTACTAGAGTGAGACAATGAGATCGCTTAGACTGACTTCTGATGGTGCGATCTTACATTTATCAGCCTATCAGATTTATTGAACGTTCAAGTTTTGTTTGGCCAAGTGTACGTCCATCGATTAGAACAATGAGAATACCAAATGAGAGCTAATGAAATTACAAGTATACATGCGCGTAGGAACTACATACATCATGGGGGGGGGGGGGGAGGGGATCTTAATTTTGTATGATTATTTGGGGGGGGGGGGGGGGGGGTGTTTATTCTTTAATTTCAAAAATACGATTAAATATTTGGAAATGTCATTGACTTGGCTCCTTTTTTGATATCACTCCTTTTCGGTGTTGAATTTTTTTAAAGTAAAGAGACTTGGCTGCCTTTTTTACACGGAGTGTTTTTTTCTGGGATAATTCAATTACCGTGCGATATATGATATTCATGTTATGGAAAAGATACGGAAATTATTCAGCCCCAACTTGAGCTAAAAAAATTTAAAATCGGGTCAACGGGAGCCAAGATATTGCCTTACCTATAATTACAATGTATGCCATCTTTAGTGGGCCGCCATCTTGAAACCGCACGCACGAATCAAATAAATCATGTTTAAAAAAGTTAAAGGGGGGGGGGGGGGGGGTCTTATTGAGATATTTGCTGAAGTATAACTTTTAATCACAAAATGAACAATTATATTGCTTAGCAACCGCACAATTAACCGGTTGGAATGAGAGTAAATATCGGCTTAGCGAAACGACAGAGTTCGGGAAATTGCAAAAACTGAGCTGTGGATTTCAAGTCAGGAAAAATGTCCAGTGAGGAATTTGTTGGCAATAGATCGGACTAATTAATCATGCAAATTATTTGGAAATTATAGTTATATCTCGGACGCAGCAGCAATCGAAAGTGCCTCATGTTGGATTTTTGTGTCCATTTTGGCACATGTTTTAGCGAAAAGACTGCGTCATTATAAAAAATGGACACAAATTATTTTTTTCTATGTTAAGATAGTTGATCTAAACATTTTTATTTTTGGATTGTGAAAATCGGACTGAAATTGAAAAAGTTATGGTCGATTTCAAATTTTCAAATTTTGACCCCCCTTTTGGGTGTCTATAGTGTTTTGGGCATGTTCCGATGGTTTTATTTTGACTTATTTTGAATGGTGGTTTTCTTGGACTGTTTGTAACAACATATTAAAAAATCAGCCTGTTATACGACCGATGAAGCAAACTTCTTTATTTGAAGAGATAGCCGTTTGATAATCCTAGACTACCAAGCAACAGTTTCAAAACAAAGAGGGCATCAGTACACATTTTTTTTTTAATTTTTGAACTTTTGAACTCTTTTGAACTCTATTTTAATTTGTGAGACTCTGAAGAGGAAGCATTTTCTCTTACTCTCAGAAATCATGTGTACTGATGCCCTCTTTGTTTTGAAACTGTTGCTTGAGGGCTAGATATCCCAAAAAAATTCTAAAAAAAAAAATTGTTCTGGGTGCTAGCTGGACTTTACCGTTTTATTCAAGTTGGGAGAGGGAATGAACTCTACAATTCTCAGGGATTATCAAAATCAATCTCCTGCATCATATTATTCTCAGTCTAAAGGGTTATATATCCCAAAAAAAAAATTTAAAAAAAATTTGAATTTTTTTTGAACTCTTTTTTGATTTGTGAGACTCTGAGGAGGAAGCATTTTCTCTTACTCTCAGAAATCATGTGTACTGATGCCCTCTTTGTTTTGAAACTGTTGCTTGGGGGCTAGATATCACCAAAAAAGTCTAAAAAAATAAATGTTATGGGTGCTAGCTTGTAATTATCGTTTTATCCAGGTTTGGAGAGGCTAAAAACTCTGCAATTATCTGGAACATGGATTTATATACATCTATTGTAAATGATAAAATTATTATTGGGGTGTTTTACCCCGTAAATTTATTTATTTGATTTTTTTCTTATGGTGTTATGGTCCTGTGAATATAATGTCCTTCTTTGGGGGCTGGGTGCTGTGTGCTGGGCGCTAGCTTGATATTCCTGGCTGGCTACTAGTATTTGGTAAAGGAAAGAAAGTCTGACAAATTTTTAACTAGGTAGTAGGTAAAACGGCACCAAGTACTAACTAAGTAGGTATTAAAAGATGGAGAGTGGAACACTAGTTCCCGGTGACAACAAGAAGTCGTTCGCTGGAATTCCCGAAGCTCAGTTTGTGGTAAGTTAGAGAAATTAATTCTAAGTCAAATAATGGATTGAAAGTGAGGTTATGAGGGATCCGCTACACATTGTTCTAAAACAACTGCTTAGTGCGCAACTGCACAACTGTTGTGATTGTTGTTTATTATAAGCTGCAGTAATATCCCGATTCCCGGTCAGTTGTTGTAGAAGCAATAGGCAAGATGAACATTGGGTTGAAATGGGCTCGATCACACCCACGCACCTCGCATGGCCGGGTCTATTCCGACGGTGTTTTGAAGCCGCACGGTTTTTCTTAACCGTGCGTACAGAATACAGTACTATTCACACTGTCCAGTAATTCTAGTGAAAAAATCAGCAAAACCCACCACTAATTGCAACTGAAGCGTTTTTGGTACCGTTCGATTCAGAAAAGTGTCGTCTACAACATATCCAAAATCGAACGAAATCGCTGTACGGAAGTTAACTTCCCATGTTAATTGACCAATGTAGATCTGACCAAACTACGACGTCATAAAACAAAAGTCAATGTTTGGTCACAACCAAAGAGCTTATATACACAACAAATTGTACACATGATATTATTAGAATAATGTTGAATTCGAACAGAATTTAACAGTTTTACAATCAACAAATTGCTGTTAATAATAGTATTGCTTTAAGCTATCTACTTGAATATTGTTTAGTCTTAATTAACTTCTCATAAGAGAGGAAGGACTTTTTTAAGTTGACGAAACTATCCAGTGACAGACGCCATTAAAAAGTAAAACGCTTGGGCAACATACCTGGCAAAATATAATTTGTTTCGTTGTAGCATCCGTAAAAATTGTCCAGCATATTATCAAACATGATTTATATGAGTTTAAATAGGTATATTGATTGTACTATTTCAAGTGATAAATTAAACTAGATTAAAACCTGTTAGCTATTTCTTTGATCTTTCTGAATTTCATTTGTTTCAATAAAAAATTGTTATTTTCTAAGAATTCTGGAGTTGCCATGGTAATACTTTTGTCTTTCAAAAGGCAACGCCCTCCTACATTGGTCAATTCCATCTTGCAAAAACACTTTCTTTCATGTAACTCCGATTTTGACTAAACTTGGCAGAATTGTTCACCATCCTAAATGAACACAAATAGCTCTCTGAGCGTTTTCCTCTAAATCTCATCGTTTGGGAAATATGGACCTCGCAAAACATCAAATTACACTCAAAGTGACTTCAATCTTCGAAAACATGACTTTTCAATGGGCCGTATTTCCCAAACGATGAGATTTTGAATGAGTTTTGAGCATAGCATAATAAACGATGAGTTTTGAAACGCCGTGTGACGTCATAGTACGGACTTTTTATCCTTGTGAATAAGATGGAGTTCTATTCCCCCGGTGTTTTTGAAACGACAGCAAGACATGAAATGCTATCAAAGCTGAAAAAAGTAATATTTTGAATTTAATATATAGGTACCTATATATTTGATGAAAATTAGTTGTAAATGAACAATTATGGATGGAACCTTAATTTTATAGTTTATTTCAGTAGTAGTATTGTTTTATCCCAGAAAAAAACACTCCGTGTAAAAAAGGCAGCCAAGTCTCTTTACTATAAAAAAATTCAACACCGAAAAGAAGTGATATCAAAAAAGGAGCCAAGTCAATGACATTTCCAAATATTTAATCGTATTTTTGAAATAAAAGAATAAACACCGAGAAATACTTTACAAAAGGACTTGGCGCATCGTTTTTTTAAAGACCTCATTCAATACTAAAAGTGGAAAGAAATTTAAAGTAGGTAGGTACATTTTCCTCTTTCTATTAGAGCCAGAATCTATGAATCAAGCTACTTTTAGTAATGGCTATTTTATAGTTTTGTCAATGGCAAATTTTAAAAATTTTTTTTTTTTTTTTTCTATTAAAATTTTTAATAGAAATTCAATGAGACTATGACGTACTTTGTGAATGTTTTGTTATAAAATGTGGATTAATAGAAATGTATTCATGATGAGAAGGTATAAAGCATGAGACTTCATTATGTTGACCACGAAACAATATTACGAAGATAACTAACTATTGTGTATTTATAGAAAACATACCTAAGCAACAAGTTTTATCGCGTATGTACATATTCTAATAGAAATTATTTTACAGTATACCTATGTATAATTTATGTAATTGAAAGATGTTTCCCTATTATTCTAAAAATTCAAAATGACGGTTGTATATAAATGGCATATGCTTTTGAATCGAAAAATGTATTTAAAAAAACGATGCGCCAAGTCCTTTTGTAAAGTATTTCTCGGTGTTTATTCTTTTATTTCAAAAATACGATTAAATATTTGGATATGTCATTGACTTGGCTCCTTTTTTGATATCACTTCTTTTCGGTGTTGAATTTTGAGCACAGCATTTAGCATATTTATGACGTCATTTCCGGTATAGGTAATAGGAAAACAATCTAGTTGATACTTTATGAACGACCATCTGAATTCTTAATCCCTTTATTTCCGTAAAATCGGTCATGCCGTTTGTAATATATGACGTCACTTCCGGTTTCATTTAGTGGTTCCTGCCGCCATTTCCGGTACCGTTTTGTTTATTTATTTTTCACAATTGATTTTTCAAATAAATTGCAGAATGAATACGCAGGAGCTGGGTCATTCTCATTAATATTGACAATTTCAGAAAATAAGTTTAAAACATTTTTGTGTAGAGTTATTTGGCATTGAGATGCATTAAAATGAAGTACTATATCTCTTTATCATAGCCTTAAATGGGTTTATCTAAGAAATTAATATTTAACATTTTATATGCAATTGTATCAGAAGTTGATCAGGAAAATGTGAGGAATGTTACCAAATCACATATCAATATTTTGAGAGTAAGGAAGTACATTTCAAATTCAAATTGAATGCATAGTGGATTGTAATTACCCTTGAATTTCATTATGAAAATTAGTTTTAAAAAATATTATATTTTAATTACCAAAAATTGGTAGGTTTTGTCATGACTGTTACCTACTTATATCCGAATTACACATGTTGTAATCTCAAGGAATGAAAATATTCTAGTTGTTTAACACTAAGTGATCAATTATTCAATGAAACTTTACTAATACTACAAGATCTTGATAGCTGTTCAAGAGAAATATTGGGATTTAACTGAAAAACTAATGAAAATGTTTTGGTAACAGTCATGACAAAGTAACAGTCATGACTCAAGGATTGGAAATATTCAAATTTGCAACATTAAGTGCTCACTAATTCAATGAAACTTTACTAATAACTACAATCTTGATGGCAGTTCATGAGAAATATTGTGATTTAACTGAAAATATATTGACAATCTAGGAATATGATCAAAATGGTAACATTACTAAACAAATACTAACAATAGTTGTGACCTTATTGATTTAGAATATAGTATAATGCATTTTTTTAAATTGTTATATGTTCTACTTTTCATAAAAATCCACTTTTGTAGGAAAAACGTAAGTAAACCCACGTCGTCCTTGAGCCGTTAATGTCGGGGAGGGTAAAATGGCCAATATTTGTTCAAAGAAAACGAATGTGATTCTTGTCATCCACTGTGAAATTAACCCCTTTTACACAAAGCTTACTCGTCATCATCTTCCTCTTCTCCTTAACAACAGACTTTACTTTATGCAGGTAACAGTCATGACAGGTAACAGTCATGACATTTTAACTTTGTAAAATCACAGCTCTCCCATTTAAGTGAAAACAAATAAGAGATTAAGTATGCCAACTGGGGGTACTTGTTTGAATAAGATAATACCATTAGCTGAATTTTATCATAATTGTGTAATTAAATTTTTATGGTAACATTCCTGACATTGAATTAAAATACTCTCCTCTGAAATTGCTTCTTTAGCCACTGTCAAAATAATCTTCACAAAAATAAATTTTTCGTAATGAGATTAGTAACTTGTGTATAATAAAGCAGTGACTCCACCTTTCCACAGTCTTCTAAGATTAAATTTAGTGTGTTTTAAGCTGGTATTAGTAATGAGGTAACAGTCATGACCAAGGTAGAGGGACACATGTCAAACACTCCAATCTTGTTCATAAAATATGAAAAAAAATATAATGCTTATTAAGTAACCAACTACACATATGATTGTTTCCGACCATCCAAATAATTTCGACTCTTCATTACAGGAACATGTTATTTTACTGTAAGTTAGAATGGATTTTAGTTACAGGGACAAGGGTTTTCGCACGTTTTCCAAAGTAAAGTATGGAAAAAAGGAAACATTTCTATTTTATATGTTAATAAAAATCATATATTCTTACAGGGAATATAGGTATTGAAGATTAATATAGATGCAAAGTTATAGCTGCATAGTGCATATTACAGTTTTAAAAAAATGTCAAAGTCAAGGGACTGTGATTTATCATTTTTTTGAGAATGACCCAGCTAGTTCAGTTGCAATCGGTACAGGCGTTTTAGATATATGACGTCACTTCTGGTTTCAGGAATGGCGGCCGAGAACACTGCAATCTTGAATTTATAGTTTGTATTGTCTATGTTACAATGTTAGTTAATTATGTAAGTATTTTAAGTATAATTTGTTGAAATAAGTTAAATATTGCGTATTTATGACGTCACTTCCGGTTTAGAAAATAAGAAAATAATTATTTTATTATTGATACTTCATATAGATGACCATCTTAATCGAATGGCGCTAATTTTGTTCTAATCGGTCCAGACGTTTTTGAAATATGACGTCACTTCCGGTTTAAAAATGGCGGCACAAAAAATCACATCAGAAAATCACATCATCAGACGCCAAAAGTGCATATGTGGTAAAAATTTCAGGTTGATCGGTTCAGCCGTTTAGGCTGTGGCGGTGACAGCGACCTTTTCTGATATCATCATCATCATCATCATCATCATCAGAAGAAGAAGAAGAAAGCGGTGTAATTTCACGGTTTTCACTGTCCTCTAGGTCGTAAACGGCATGACTGGTTGTTGTCGCGTGATGTTTATGTTGTCAGGTGGGCCATAGCTCAAAATTAAGATATTTCACAACAATGTGAGATTTTCCATTGTTGAGATCCAGTAGGCCGAAAATGCTATGTTGTTGCTTACAGTAAAAGTGGTTGGTCTGCTCCTCAGTTTATATAGGCATTTACGGTATGTTGAGTGAGTGTGAGTGTACGGTACGACTTGGCTGAGTGGAGCGACCGCTCCACTAGATTTAGCTATCAAGAAAATTATAATTGAAATAACTCAAATAAAATTATAGAATTGGCTGATCATTATTAATTAAAATCATTAATCATTAAACAAATGAATTTTATATTGTAAAAACATTATTAGATAATATTTGTAGGTAATTACATTATTATAAATTTGTTGATTGTTGCCATATTAGTACCTAATTGTTTAAAACACTGTGGGGATAAAAAGCCGTGTGACGTCGTAAGTCATTTGAAGAAACACCGTGGGAATAGAACTGGGTTCTTGTAACACGGCATAAAAAGCCGTGTGACGTCACGAGCACCGGGTGAATAGACACTTCCACCTCGCATGGCCTGTCAAGTTGTAGGTGTCATGGGCAGGGCCTGTCTACAGAAGTCACTGTCATGCCTTGTCTACACGCTGTATTTAAAAACACCAACTATACTTAAATATACTTGGATCGTCTGTACACGGTATATTTAACTATCATCAAAGAGAATGGAAATTGAAATGCACACTACCTGGTAATAAAAGTATGAACTCTCACTACTGCCTTCTATATAGGGATGGCACCCGGTAAAATTTACCGGTAAATTAAGGTAAATTTACCGGTAAATTTACCGATTATTAATTTACCGTTAAAAAAAATGGTAAATTTAGTTTTTTTGATCAGTCTTGAATGTATGAATGGAGATATCACAATAAAAGTAATAACTATGAGTAAACTTCAGTGTGACAACATTAGCAGTTAGGCATATTTTACATTGATTTTTGGTTGTCCTCAATCATTCAGAATGATAATTCCTTAGGCTACAAACACACGGGCAACTTTTAGTCGCTCAGTCGCGCGATTTTGCGCCCTGGGGAGTTTTACACGCGCATCTTTTGCGCGTCTCGTGTGTTTGCTCCCATAAGACTCAATGCTACCTAACTGCAGCGTTTTTTTGTCGCCGCGACTGAGCGACTAAAAATCGCCCTGTGTGTTTCGCCCCTTATACGATTACTCCCAATATCGTAATCGTTCTTAGGTTTGCTTGTTTAGCAGACACAATTCATAGCGATTGTAACTTGATCAAATTGGTATGGTTGACAATTCCTCTTATGGGAGAATAGCACAAGCATGGCATTGCCTTCACTTGATTGGTCGAATCAATTTGTTATTCTGCCAATAAGTTATTTCGATCAGCTATATCATCCCTTATCAATATGGAGTGTTGTCATTATTAACATTGATTGTAGATGTATTGTTATTGTCCTGACTGTGGTAATCTTTGTAAATGGGTCAAATAATAAAGTAGGGTCATTTTTGTATTTGGTATGGTCATGATTTGGTATCTGCTATCATTTTTCAAAATTTACCGCTGATCGGTAAATTTACCGGTAAAATTTACCGGTAAATTTACCGATTTTTTCAAAACCGGTAAAAGTGCCATCCCTACTTCTATATATACAATTTCTCGTGAAAAAACGAGAAGGCACTGTGGCGCCATTAACCTAAAAAGTTTGTCGTATTTCAGTCATGGATATATTTAGTATTTTGATATCTTCATGTATTATGCAAGTATGTTAGTGGTTTATTTCTGTAGAAGAATAGAATTATCTATTTTTCCGCATTATTAAATTGTTATTTTGCAAGACATGTCAAAAATCATACGACCGCTTTGCTTCCCGCGCGAGAGGATGAGGAAATGGCGTCCATTGAAATCTTGTGAAATCTCGTGAACTACGTTAACTACAGTATTTATGTAGGGTCCCGAGGTGTACTTAAGTATCTAAGACTCTATTTAACTATGTTTCGATCGTCTACACGGTGTATTTAAGTACACTTACTTAAACATATGTTTAAATACAGCGTGTAGACAAGGCATCAGGGTGCATACCGTTTTTGGATCAGGTCGCCCAGTTTCCCTATCCTTTTAACATAGAGTACTCGAGTGCCACGCCCACTAGGCACTTCCGGATTATTTCTGGATTTCTTCTTATGGAAAATAACATGGGGACTTACTTCGATTGCTGGTCATTTAAACAAAACAGAGTTAAGATAATCGCAATGCTCCACCATTAACTTCAATCTTTCATTTATAATATTATGTCAACACATCTCTTCAAATATATACCAAATTACACTGTTACAAGTTAAACAACACACTACACAGCGTATGACGTCACGAAAATGTACACCGGTGCAAGATGTAATTTCAATGAACTGTCAGTCTGCATTTCAACAGCTCATTACATCTCGTTTTATGTTATCTTGCAATTACAAGGACTATAATTTATGAACTTGATTCAGTGCATAAACTCGAAAAACACAGAAATAATTCGGTTTTGTATACAATTTTTATCAACAATCGAAAATTGATGTGCAAGGTCTGGCATCATTGTTGAAAATTGTTTAATTTGTTTTTCATTTTTGTAAAGTCACAGTTGCCAACTCGCTTCCCAGGACATCGCGCTGCGCCGTGTTACAATATATTATTGATGTAGATTGCAACGTCGCCCTTTGGAGCTGTTTAATAACTTAAACAGTTTTAATTTGGTATATATTTTAAGAGATGTGTCGACATAATACTATAAATGAAAGATTGAATTTAATGGTGGTGTATTGCGATGATCTTAACTCTGTTTCGTTTACAAATGACCAACAATCAAAGTAAGTCCCCATGTTATTTTCTATAAGTAGAAATCCAGAAATAATCCTAATGGGCGTGGCACTTGAGTACTCTATTGTGACGTAAGCACCTGGGCGTGACCTTGAGTCGAATTTAGTCGAATTAATGGAAATACAGGTATCCATGTTGGATCAGAAAGTCTGAACTCTTGAGCTTGGGCATTATGGGTACTGGTTTGAGCTCTTTTGTTGATGCGGCCCCACCAATGGACTGCCACCTTGACGCGGTGGTGGGGCTTAACGAGTGTTGGTCCCAACTAAGTGCAGTCCAGGGTCGACCTAGTCCCATGCCCTCCCCAAATTCGCGGGCCCCTCGGGCCGGCCACCCCCCTCGAAATGGTGATCCCCCTGAAATCGGGTCCCACCAGCCCGAAGTCTCCCCCCCCCCCGGTCTGTCCCCATTCCGGCCTGGCCTTCCCACCAGTGCTGGACTCCCCCGGATTGGGCCCGTTAGGTTGACCCCTCCCCTTGTCCTCCAATTATGTTCAACAAAGTTAAATATAAAATTAATGTGCGCAATATAACCTCGTCGTTGGACAAGGAATTTAACAAGGAATTGTTAAATAAATCCAATAATAAATATGAAAATCGTGCTTTATAATTAAGTTGCAAAATAATAAGATTCGGATCATTTGCCTCTCTGCACACAAACTTCCCCTTTTACCTGAGTATACATTTAACCGGAAACCTGTCCGACCAGCACGCTTTTGGGCAGGAAATTACTGCCAATCTGGGCTACCAAAGGGGAAGTTCGAATCTTATTATTTTGCAACTTAATTATAAAGCACGATTTTCATATTTATTATTGGATTCATTTAACAATTCCTTGTTGAACATAGATATAAATAGGTTTTTAATTTGTGGAAATCGGACAGTAATTGAATGAGTTCAACTTTCACATTGATTGTTTTCATCTCAGCATTTTAATGGAATTGAATTCAATTCTGCACTTAAATTCATGAATCAAAAAATGATTTGTATTTATGTTCAACGAAGATTTCCTAATCACAGTCAAAAATATAAAAATCGAATAAGATATAGGACTTACAAATGTATGAATAACGGATTATGCTTGCTTGAGTGCTCCCCCTTAGCCAAAGTGACAGGGTTTAAACCACCAGTCAATACGATGGAAGCGAAATTTACAAAAGAAGTGTTGTCACAATATTATTGTTGAACAAATTAAATCGCCATTGTACACTTTCCATTCAGGCTTGCGTTTCTCAAGGCTACGCTATAGAAGCATAACCTAAACTTAATTAGGTAATACCTATTCACCTCGAACTTCAAGGTTTTATTTTTTTTGCCTGGGCCTTAACGTCACACTGTTCTGCAGCGAGGCTAATGGCGACGGAAAAAAAGGTTTTATATATTTGCAAGGAAGGAAAATAGATAGAAGTAGACAGCACTCCATTGCACCATGGAGTATTTTTTCTGATTACGTCTTAATAATAATAAATATCTGTCTCTGTAATACCTGTAATAATATCTGTAATACCCGTTTCCAACACAATCTTCGGTCGGGGGGTGGAATTCCACCATCCATCTTGGGCCTTCGCTTCAGTGATATCGAGTGGCCGGTCCTGACACATCACACTCTTCTTCTTCCTCCTCCTCTTCGTATTCTGGTTGCGGCCGCTCCAGACCGGCGTAATTCATTCGGCGTAAATCTTATAATAGAAGTGAAATGAATTCGGTCGCGAGGAGAGAAGAGAGGCGCTCCAGCCAGTGTTGAATTCAGACTTTTTTGTGCGGGGGGGGCTATTGACATTCTCGGGAGTGCACACCATGTCTGAGCAGTGGCGTGCGGTGGATTTTTGTAGTGGGTATTCTAGCTCCAGCCTAGATAGGTAGGTAACTTGAGATTACTGATTATGAAAACTGCCCAAAAACACGATTTTCACGGTCCTCTAGCTCGCAAACAGCATTGTTCCCAAATTTGGTATACCTATATGTAGTGGGGTGGCTCCAAATTAAGATATTTCGCAACAATGTGAGATGCAACATGTCATGGAAGTGTTTTAACAATGTATTGTTGTGTTATTCCAGGACGATGTTGACAGTTTCATGTCAACGGAGGAGAATGTGGACAAAGTGCTGAAGAAACTGGACGAACAACACAGCAAGTACAAGTTCATGGAAGTAAACCTGTCGTCTAAACGTCGTCGGCTCAAGACTCAAATCCCCGACCTCGAACACTCGCTGAAGATGATTCGGCTGCTGCAGAAGACTCGAGACGCCGGCAAACAGATGGATACGCAGTTCTTGCTGTCAGAGCAAGTGTACATGAAGGCAGTCATTCCACCGACAGACAAGGTCAACCTGTGGCTGGGGGTGAGTATAGTTACGCAGTTCTTGCTGTCAGAGCAAGTGTACATGAAGGCAGTCATTCCACCGACAGACAAGGTCAACCTGTGGCTGGGGGTGAGTAGTTACGCAGTTCTTGCTGTCAGAGCAAGTGTACATGAAGGCAGTCATTCCACCGACAGACAAGGTCAACCTGTGGCTGGGGGTGAGTATAGTTACGCAGTTCTTGCTGTCAGAGCAAGTGTACATGAAGGCAGTCATTCCACCGACAGACAAGGTCAACCTGTGGCTGGGGGTGAGTAGTTACGCAGTTCTTGCTGTCAGAGCAAGTGTACATGAAGGCAGTCATTCCACCGACAGAATTGTTGAAAATCAGTGCGATTTTGGTGTATAACTTACCCCATAAAAAACACTCCGTGTAAAAATACCAGCCAAGTCTCTTCAACTATAAAAAAAAATTGGAGAAATCATTAAATTCAGCACTGAAAAGTAGTGATATCAAAAAATGAGCCAAGTCAAAACTTAATTTTAAAAACCAAATGTACTTGGCGCATCGTATATAAATAATATAGACGTACTATATGCCAAAAATCAAATGTACCTAAATATATATAATATACCTATAATGCCCTTAAACACGATGCGCCAAGTACATTTGGTTTTAAAATTAAGTTTTGACTTGGCTAATTTTTTGAAATCACTACTTTTCAGTGCTGAATTTCAAGATTTCTCCAATTTTTTTTTTATAGTTGAAGAGACTTGGCTGGTATTTTTACACGGAGTGTTTTTTATGGGGATATCACTTATTTTTTTAGTTTATTTACACAACTTGTAAAACATATTGGAGCAACAATGACTAATTCCTTTAAAAAAATACGCCATTTCCGAATTATAGTTAGTACTAAGAAAAATAGTGTTTGGAGCTAAATATTGTAGAATTACGAAAGCATCGTTCCAATAGATCCAGCCGTTTTCGAGATATGGCATCACTTCCGGTTTTCAAAATGGCGGCTGTAAGCTCTTACACATTGTATTAATATGTATATAAATACCTACTAATATTTCATTATAAGCCATCTGAATATGTAGTAGGTTTATATATAAAGGGGAAGTGAATTTAGGCAGATTTCGCTAAACTATGACGTCATTTCCGGTTTCAGTAATTAGAAAACTTTAATTTCACTATTGTTATTTCATATAGATGACCGTCTGAATCGATTGACGCAAATTTCGTTCCGATCGGTTTAGCCGTTTTTGAGATATGACGTCACTTCCGGTTTCAAAATGGCGGCATAAAAAATTCATAAGGGGCAAGGTATCTACAGGCTGACAACCTGGATACGTTGTGAAAATTTTGGGTCAATCGACCCAGCCGTTTAGGCTGTGGCGGAGACCGCGGAATTTATTGGAAGATGAATCATCATTATTATTATCTGAAAGCCGTACAATTTCACGGTTTTCACGGCCCTCCAGCTCGCAAAGGGCGTAACCTATTGCTCCCAAATTTGGTATATGTTGTAGGGTGGGCCATAGCTCGAAATTAAGAGATTTCACAACAATGAGAGATTTCCCAATTTTGAGATCCAGTAGGCCGAAAATGCCACTTTGATGCTTATAGTAAAAGTGGGTTATTCATTCTACAACTTATAAACTGCAGCTTGTCTCAATGTGAGAAGAATAGTCCAGTAATTGTGTGATTATACCCACCACTAATTGCAACAGAAGGTTTTAATACATGAATCGATTCAGAAAAATGTCCTCTACCTACAACATATCCAAAATCGACCAAAATTGCTGTACGGAAAAAGGGTTTTAATGACTTTTTAAGTTAATTTCCCATGTTAGGTAATTGCATCTTGCAAAAAAAAAATTTTTTCATGTAACTCCGATTTTGACAAAACTTGACAGAATTGTTCACCATCCTAAATGAACACAAATAGCTCTCTGAGCGTTTTCCTCTAAATCTGAACGTTTGGGAAATATGGCCCATTTAAAGTCATGTTTTCGAAGATTTAAGTCACTTTGAGTGTATAATTTGACGTTTTGCGAGATCCATATCTCCCAAACGAACATGTCAATTCAGTGACTTTAAGACAATAACCATTTCTTAATATTTATTTTAATTTCATTATATTTTTCAAATTGTTTTAGATTTAAAGGCGTACTATTAAAATTTTGGGGAATTTCAGATGAAAGCATCCTCTTGCCATGTCTATTATTAAATAGAGGAACCTCCATTAGATTCAGAATTTCTAACCTAGTAAATCGATTTCTATGCACATAAACTTTATCCTCAAAATTATTTCTTAAAATTAATCTGTATTTACGAAGTGCCTTATACACTTACATTTAATTTTATAGATAATATAATGTCGATAGTTTTGATTTATTATCACATCTTCTTCAGGACAAAATTAACTTAAAAATCCAACAAATATAACTAGACTTAAAACTGTCTACGTTGTTCCAGGCAAACGTGATGCTGGAATACTCTCTGGATGACGCGATGGCTCTACTGGATCGTAACCTCGGCAACGCAAAGAAGCAGCTCGGTTGCGTTGATCACGACCTCGACTTCTTGCGGTCAGTATCGGGGGGGGGGGGGGGGGATATTGTTACGCGGCTACGTCTCCTCCACCAGTGTTACGTGCAGCTCAGTTATAGCCACGTATGGTACCGAGTTTACTAGGGATCTTGGGAGTTTATTCTGGTGTACAAATTATTCAGTAACCCTTAGAATGAATTTAAGAATGAGTTTATTTAAATAAAATTACACAAAGAGTTTAGTTGTGACTGCGTGGGTTTACACTTTAACCTATTGACTTATCTGAATGTCGGCATGGGCGCAGAGTCCCTCTCCCCTGATGTTCTTGGGTCTGCGTCGTCCAGCCTTCCTTCCGTCCCGTGGTCTCGAGCTCTTCTCCCCGTGGTCGACTCGTTCGCTTCTCTCTTCGTTCCATCGGTCAAGTCCTGGGAAGCGTGTGATTTGCATAGTCAACGCTTACCACGCTAGAATCCTGCCTATTGTTCGTCCAGCGCGGCCGAGGCTCTTGATGCTCTAGCACGGTCTTGCAGTAGATGTTTATGCAAGACCGGCTTATGTCCACTGGTGATGTTGGACCTGGACGAACAATAGCCGCGTAGAAGCCAGGACTTGCCGAGTTGCAGATCTTGTTGCATTGACGTCATTTATCTGACATCCGACACACGTCGCCTCTAGAGGCAGGAAATCACGAGGACCCAAACCAAAATCGACCATCTTCTTGGTCCTCGTAACAATCCCCCTTCCCCTCCAGAAAGCGACCCGGCTTTCTAGACAGGTGTGTCGGATTCAGAATACCGAATTGTCAAAACTCAAAAGTCACAAGTTCTCAAAGTCCAATTGCCGTTTCGCCAAAATTTCGCATCTTCTTTCTTCCTATCGCCAATAATCAAGTCCGTCTTCACCAAATTGTAATGTTCTCCATAGGCCTCCAGCCATCTCGCAATGTCTCTCATCAAAATTATTTCAACCAGTGTAATTGTAAATACCAATTAAAATACCCCTACAGCCACAACTCAAACCCAAAAACCAAAAATATGTCAAATTCAACATCCAAAATTTCCAGTTTCATAGACGCAAACAAACAACATCTCAATTCTCAACAAAAATATAACAATAAAATTAAAATCACGTGTCTGCTAAGAGTTAACAATAATTTTCGTAAACAGCCAAGTCTGTTGTGTGAATATCTATTTCTTGGATTTTAATGAAATACTGCTAACAACTTATCAAACTACTACTCATGTTGCTTAGAATCTACAATCTCGATGCTACAAGTTCGAGAACTCGGTTTACTTCTCGGTCCGAAGACACAACACAGCGCTGCACTCACAAAACACTGCACCCGACGACGTCCTCACGCACTCTTTACACTCCTCATGTCAACGCGCTGCGCAGGTGGTATCTTGCAGGCGTGAATATCCAAACTGAGCGCGTTTCCCAAGTCGTCGGTGGCTCAGCAGTGGAGTTCCAGAACTGTGATGCGCCTCCCGTCCCGAGAGCTCCCCGGTCCTCGATCTCGCATGACATCCATCTCTCACAATGATACCTCATCTCTAAAATGGAAAACACCATCTATAAGTAAACTCTTATTTTTATATAATAAAACCTATACTTATCATTAAACTTTACACCTGAACAGAGATGGCATAAAAACTTTTACAGCATCAAGATGAAAATTTATTTTTTAACATGCAACCCTGTAATTTAAACTGAACAATCTCAAACTGAAACAATGAAGCCATAACAACAACAATATTTTTTTTAAACATTTTTCTCATAACAATTTATCTCACTCTAGAGAATTGACAAAGTCTGGAAGAGACAAAACTCAAATTAATCATTGATGCCGTCCATCTCTGTTTGCAACACCATGACCTCCCGGAAAGTTGGAATGTCACAATCTCCATTTTCGTAGAAGACGATACCGGTAACTCTTGCACATCTGCCAAACGGTAGTGTGTCTAACTACACCCCCCTATCTAACTAGATTTATGTCTCTCACACACAGCCAAAGCTGAGGAGGTATCCCAAATAATTTTTTATCACACACACATTCACACACTTCCCTTGCATACTTCCATGTCTTGAACCCCCGGAAATCTTTTCCAAAATCAACAATTTTGCTAAAACTCTCTTTACCAATTATTTATCTCTCCATGAAGACTCAAATTTAAAATGACCTGGCAATTCAGAATAATTACCCGTGACTGGCAATGACACAGGTGACCTGTCTTGGCGGAGTGCATATCGGAGGGTAGAAGCTTCAGTCCCAGTCAGACCACAAACCACCATCATAAAGAACACCCTAAAGTCGGTCCATCCCCAAAACTCCAAAATAGCTCCATGAACCTCTACTCTGGCCATCCCCAACCTATTTGATGCTGACCTTGCAGTGAATCATGAAACAAACCCCTCATGTCAAACTCGCTGACTTCGCATACAATCAGCTCACAATTTACCCGGGATAATTTCCGTTTGAGAAAAAGTTTTTGTATCTTTCTGAAACACTACAAGTCGTTAAATAACACACAGCCAGAGCGAGTCAAAAACGCGTGTTGGGCCCTCCCTATCGGGTAACCAACAAACAACACACCTGAGCAACTTTTGGGGACCTCGACGAAATCGTGGTCTGACGGACTAATCCCCTTGGACAACATAAAACTCAACACGAAGCAACCCCATTCTACCCTCGGCAATGACTCGATCAAATCGCCATGCACCCCATGACGAGATCACCCATAAACCCACAAGAATAACAACCTCGAATTTGCCTTCATGTCACGTTAATATCTTTCACACGAAGATCCAATTATGCCCCCTGCATATGTGTGCCCTCACACTTGCATTGGTTTGCCCCTTGTAAGTATACAAAACAATGTCCTAGATTTCCGGGTTCAAGCATTCAATGTGCCCTAGATTAGCATCGTCCTTGCACACGTTCTTACTCCTACGCTTCAAGTGTCATCACACACAATCTCACCTAGTTGCAAAAGTGCAACCTTGCACGTGTAATGACACCTGCACAGCTGCAAGAGTTCTGAACGTTGATCTTTGTATGCAACTATCATAGAAGACGACCGCTGTGTAGTGAACTGCTTTACTACACACGCACGCTCGCATCATATAAATCCCGATAAACCACAATCTTGATAGGCTTTCCAGAGAATCGAACTCCGGCCTTTCTACCTTGAAATCAATCATTTAACACCCGCACAATCACACACAGTATATAAACACTATAATGAGCACTAAAGACGCTCCAAACTGCTACAAAAACCTAGTAAAAGCCAATATTTACACCAAACACCTGCACAATTACACTGTTGTGTTTGTTTCGCCTCTCAAAGGTAACTGAACCTATCCTTGATCTTTTCATTCGAGTAACTCTTTTACAGTACAGTCACCAATTTTGGACAATTTAATACCATTCAAATTTTGTTTCAAGTAACACTTCTTCGTTCCCACACTAACAAAAATACCGTTTAAATTTTGATTACACATTTTTCGTTTTTTTTTTTTTTTTCATATTCTTTTTCCAATACCTCACTAATGAACTTTTCCCGTGTAAAAACTATCATCCTGGACCATTCCTGTTCCCGTTGTTACCTCCAGTTTGACCCTTTACTTGACCCTTTACCCACCCTTGAGTAACCTACCCCGCAGCCACAACATTTTTGAAAACAAATTTAAATAGCAACCCCCCGTTTCTTAGTTGACTTGAATTTACGAAACCTAATACTTTGCACACCAAAACACAAATCCCTCCCTTGCAGGGACAGAACCCACGCAAAAACGGCGCCTCCACCAGTGTTACGCGGCTACGTCTCCTCCACCAGTGTTACGTGCAGCTCAGTTATAGCCACGTATGGTACCGAGTTTACTAGGGATCTTGGGAGTTTATTCTGGTGTACAAATTATTCAGTAACCCTTAGAATGAATTTAAGAATGAGTTTATTTAAATAAAATTACACAAAGAGTTTAGTTGTGACTGCGTGGGTTTACACTTTAACCTATTGACTTATCTGAATGTCGGCATGGGCGCAGAGTCCCTCTCCCCTGATGTTCTTGGGTCTGCGTCGTCCAGCCTTCCTTCCGTCCCGTGGTCTCGAGCTCTTCTCCCCGTGGTCGACTCGTTCGCTTCTCTCTTCGTTCCATCGGTCAAGTCCTGGGTAGCGTGTGATTTGCATAGTCAACGCTTACCACGCTAGAATCCTGCCTATTGTTCGTCCAGCGCGGCCGAGGCTCTTGATGCTCTAGCACGGTCTTGCAGTAGATGTTTATGCAAGACCGGCTTATGTCCACTGGTGATGTTGGACCTGGATGAACAATAGCCGCGTAGAAGCCAGGACTTGCCGAGTTGCAGATCTTGTTGCATTGACGTCATTTATCTGACATCCGACACACGTCGCCTCTAGAGGCAGGAAATCATGAGGACCCAAACCAAAATCGACCATCTTCTTGGTCCTCGTAACAATATGTTCAATGTCAAGAATGAATTGGAGTAATTGTTTAGAGTTTTGCAGGGTTGGGTAGTAACTTAACAAAAGTAACGCGTTACCGGTAACGCGTTACTTTTTCAGTAACTTTTATGGTAACTCAATACTTTTTAAACCTGGTAACTTAATTACGCCTAAGTTCCTTTTTCTACGGGAACTTTTTGATTTTTAAAAGTTACCAAGAAAGTTACTTTAAAACACGTTATACCTTCTCTCCTAAGAGAAAACTTGACATTGTAAACCAAACATTTTACCTGTATCTAAATTTAGCACGCATCAAATCATTTCATTTCCTGCCTACCTGAGTACGCACGACCCTAACCAACTCTTCCCCTCCCCCTCCTTTCGTCTTAGCTTGTTCTACAGGCAAAATGAAATCATGATGAAATGGTCATCTATCCGTTCTCCCCCTCCCCCCACCCCTAGCGCATTTATAAAACACCAGTCCACATAATGTCAAGTGGTTACTGCTCCCCGTTGTCAAGTTTTCCCTCAAAATTATAATTTTTTTTCAGAGTAACTTTCATAGTAACTTTCATAGAAAACGTAACTTTCAGTTACCTATATTTTCTCAGTAACTTTAACTTTAACTAGTAACTTTTTGGAGAAAGTAACGTAACTTTCTAAAGTTACTTTATTTTTGGTAACTTACCCCACCCTGGAGTTTTGGACCTCAAATTTCAGTTATTTTGATCACCTAAAACTGCTAGGTTATTATGGAAATTTAGTTTAAAAGTAGGTACCTATTTGTTTATGTAGGTATTCTTTACAGGGCTGGGAAAAACTGAGCAGTTTAGTAAACGTTTAAACGCTCTCAAAATGTCCGTTGAAACGTTTACTGAGCATAAAAATGATACACGGATATTTATTGCCCCTCCCCCTGTAAAACTATGTTCAAGCCCATGTGTCAACTCATTCTTGAGAGCCTATCAACACTTCTTGATATTGTACACTGCCCAAAACTTTTCTTCAACTGATCAAAATAAAAATACATTTCAATTTTAATTGCAGTATTTTTCAACAATTGGATGTTTATGGAAACAAGCACTCCCGCATCTCAACTGATCTATAAATATATGCAATTACGCATGACGCGTGATTTCCCGTCTTTTCGTTTTACTACTCATTAGGTACATTTTTCTCGCGATCTAAATGAAGAGGGATTATAATAATCAATATTATATCACTCAAAAATTTAAACCCTAGGTAAGGCAGTGCAGCATTTGACTTTCCACCTGGTTTTTCACAATGCAAAATCAAAATTAACATTATTATAAGCTGTTTCATGCTGTTTGTTTATATATTGCAACTGTAAAACACATTTGTCAACTCTATTTTCACGCGATAATGCGAGGTCACTGCCCCTCCCACTAAGCAACCCCAAGTAGTTTTCTACAAGGTCAGAGCTCTTCTGTTAGGGGAGGGTCACTGACTGATTTTAGAAATAAATAAGGTTGAATATTGGGGTTTACGTTGTTGATAATGAGAAGTATTAGAAAAGCAACTGCGAAATTTACACAATAACAGAAAATTTATTTAATTTGGTGACATTTTCGCGGTATATTTCGCGATTTAGTCAGTTTGGTGGTGTTTAGCGGTGTTAAGGGTAAATTTTGCGTTTTGTCGCGATTAGATTCCAGTGTTTTTGGGCCAGAAACATATGGAAACGCATTTATATTTAGAAATATGAGTCATTTACAACACTTCGAAAATTTCGTGATCAACTGTCTTCATATTCCCAGAGGCTATGTCACCAGCAAAAAAAATAAAATAAGGGTCATAGCATCATCCTTGCAGTGACTTGGTGTTGGGCGGGAGATAGGGCTTGAGGGGGAGGGGTAAAAGCATCACAGCTGATCGCAGCATTCTGACGAAATAGACAAAACAACTGTTGTTTTGTATTCTTTGATACAGTTTTGAGTATTACAAATGACAACACTTTTAATGATTAAACGTTTACCAACATTTAAACATTTAAGCGCAAGCTTGACCGTTAAACGTTTAAACGTCCCATCCCTAATTCTTTCTAAAATATTTAGATACCTACCTCTTTATAAAATCATCTGGCGACCGCAACCATTTACAAACGATGCTAATGAGGTAATTTCAAGTTCTAGGTAATAAAATGTGTCATTGAAACTGAAAGTTCAGAATTCCGGGTCTATTTCTGTCCCGGAATGATTATTACAAATTCCGGGACAAGGAAAGTTGACCCGCACGGTGTTGGACCCCCATTGTCTCCCGGCAGCCCTGTCAGTTGACCCGCACGGTGTTGGACCCCCATTGTCTCCCGGCAGCCCTGTCAGTTGACCCGCACGGTGTTGGACCCCCATTGTCTCCCGAAGCAAGCGGATTCTACGCACATGAGATAGAGGAAGCTTTAGACATGCTTTGGGTAGATTTTTGAAACATTGAAACGTATAAAAGAAATCTGTTTAAATGTACCTATTGAGATTTCTGGCATAGTTTATGTTACTGATCAGTGATCAACAAGCCAGTTAGGCTGACCCCTCCCCATGTCCTCCACTTATATCAACAAAGTTAAATGCAAAAATGCAAATATTAATGTGCGCAATATAACCTCGTCGTTGACGCGCCGTTAAACCACAATAATCAATCAATCAATCTTAATTATTTGTACCTTAATTAATAATTACTTCTCGTAAATTGATTTTGGATACAAAAAAGCTAGTACCTTGGTGTCGTTATCAAAAAGAGATGATCATTCTACAAAATCGGAAATATTTACATGTTCATTTTAAAGACATTTGATTCATTTGATCAAATCATTTGATTTTATTATTAATCAAAATCGGCTTGCTGCAAAAGGAATGTAATATTGATAAGTCAAAAGTCCAACACATTTTCAGAAGCATAAAAAGAGCTCCCAATAGGGGACCTCCCTTGGAATTGTTGGGGACGTCCCAAAAGGGATATCCCTTTTGGGATTTCGGGGACATGGCAGGGACTTACCTGCCATGTCCTGTGTTTGCTGGGAGGAGTGTATGAAACGTAAAGAATAACGATATGACAAAATTCACGTTTCTAAACATTTTGCGGAAACCATAAACAACTGGCCCTGGATATCCTATTAGGTTGAAAAATAAAAATGGTCTTTCTTATTTTACAAATTTTCATCACAATCAGTTAAGAACGTATGCACTTTATTGACATTTTTAATAACTGTCAGAAATGAAGTATCGAAACGAAATGAATGTTTTTCCACTACAACTGAATCTGATTTGCTGTATGTACCAAAGTGTATAGATTGCTATTTTATTTTCACGTTTTAATGAAAAGCACATACTTTTATGTTGATTGAGTGGATCATATTTCAATTCAATATGAATGTATATGTTTGTTTTCTATGCGTTATGTACGCATTTCCGGTTCGAGAATTTGCACATACCCGTGCTCGCTCATCAACGCGTTACACTGAGCGTTTTCAAAGTAATTACTAGGTGTACTCTTTTAATCACATTAAAATATTTTATCACCATTTAATTGGCATCTTATACAAGATGGCCGACAGTGGTAGTCACGTAGTGGAGGTAGTGCAAAGGAAAATTGAAGAAATGTCACTTAAAGAGCTTCAGAGCGAACACTTGAAAATTAATTCAAGCAAGGTCGGTAAGAAGGAAGAGCTCATTGAAAGATTACGTTGATAGCAACTGGCGTAATGGAATTATTCGAGTCCTTCAATCTCGTGATAGCCGTACAGCAAACCAACAGGGTCGATGCCGAGGTGAGTGTGGGCCACAATTCTCAAGTGGAGCTATTAAATTCGATTATCAGCGAAAAGGACAAGAGGCTAGAATCACAAGTTGAAATTAATCTTCTACTTAAGGACAAAATCAATTACCTCTCGAAAGGAAATTCGTTGACAACAACGATAGCAGGAAAGTCAGATGTTTACAATGTCAGTGTAAAAAATGGCCACGGAGCAGCAGCACTAGCTCCATGGGCGGCGGTGGCGGTGAATTCGAACAAACCAACTCATCAGGAGAATAGGGGTAGAAGTTTCTACCCATTCCCTCCCCTCCCATTACTCCTCTCCGCAAGAGTCTCCGAGCGGCAGTGGCCTCGTTATCTAATGCAGACTCAGAGCCTGAGCTGACAGTGGACCAGGACGGATTTAAAGATGTTCGCAAAAAAAAACGCCAATTAAAATATGTGGTCGGCCAGGCAACATTAACAGATTCACGGAGGCTAGCTGTCGCAGAGATGAAAACATATATCCATGTCTGGAGGCTAAGTATAGATGTCACGTGTGAACAAGTAAAAGAATATATTGAGGGCAAGTTAGATGGAGATGCTACGGTGACCTGTGAAAGTCTCAATGCAAGGGGAGACTACAGTTCTTTTAAAATTGGAGTTAATCAATCCCTTCAAGAAAAATTGACCGACCCTATGTTCTGGCCAGTAGGGGCAGATGTAAGGAAGTTTTTTCTTCAGAGACCAAGAGTATCGAAGGGAAGTTAGCTTGTCGCAATGAAGTTACAAGATGTAATATTATGCCGGAGCCCCGCATCCCGTCAAGATTTGAGGACCGTATAGTTAACTTGTTTAAGTTAAATGTTCGCAGTGCGGAGAAGAAGATCGAAGAAATTGAACTGTTTCTTGACACGCTCTCTCTACCTGTCCATATTCTCTGTCTTTCGGAAACGTGGTTTTATCCAGGTCAGGAAGAAGCTACCACCTTAAGCAACTTCGTATTGGGGTCTTGTTCGTTAAGAAAGGATAAACGAGGGGGGGGGGGGGGGCGTCTGCATCTTTGTACGCGAGTCTGTTGGCTTCCAGTTTAAAGTAAGGGGAAGAATCTCCGATGATAGAAGGTTTGAGATGAGTACAATTGATATTGTGGCGCCTGATGCTCTGACCATAGTTGTAGGATACCGGGCCCCGGACCCTTCGAATCTCGAGAGTTTTCTTAATAGTGTTGAGGATATCCTGGCTCAAATTAGTAATGAGTGTAAGAGAGCAGTCTTATGTGGCGACTGGAACTTAAATCTATTAGAGTCCTCACAGCGGAAAGTGGTTGAGGATCTTGCGGGGGCTTAAGGTTTCAACGTCTGTGACTTTGGGGCAACGAGAATCACGTCTTCTCGAGTCATTCCAGTCATGGGAAGGACATTTCCCCAGAATAACGTAGGTAGGTACAAACTTTCATTGCTGACCTTGGGGCGATGGACTGGTCCGACACCATTAATGGTGTGACAGTAGACGAAAAGTACAATGCTTTTCTCAGCTCATTTCTCCTTCTCTTCGATGCACATTTCCCCAGAAAGAGATTGGTATAGGAAAGTTTGGAAATTCAAAGAGATGGGTGACCCCACATATTAGGGAGATGTGTCAGAGAAAAAAACTTCTAAGCTATACAATCAAACGTGGAACTTCGGAGGAACTGAAGACTCAGCTCAAACAACTGAAAGCTAAGCTGCGAGCTGAAATATCCTGGGCAAAAAAGCGATACCACTCTGACATTATTCAAAAGGCGGACAACAAGCAAAAGGCTTCTTGGAATCTCATAAAAAAACTTACATGTAAAGCGAAGAAGGGAAACACTCCAATATCTCTTGTCATGGTTGGTGTGGAAGAAAAAAATCAAACTGAGGTTGCCAACATATTGAACACCTATTTTCTGGCAGTAGGCGAGAATGCTGTTGACCAAAGGAGCACGTCTACTGAATACGCTGATATACTAATGGAAGATTGGCCAGAAGAGGCACCTGTTCTTAACCTTCCAAAAGTTACACCGGAGGACATCGTAGATTTGTTGGTTGATTTCAAACCCAAGACATCTGCAGGGTGCGACGGCGTACCAATGTCGATATTAATAAAAGTGGGTGCCTGGATTGCAATTCCATTTGCTGATATTGCTAACCACACATTCTCGTCGGGAGTATTCCCTGAAAAAATGAAGATTTCGAATGTGTGACCAATCCCCAAGAAAGATAGAAAATCAGAATGCTCCAATTATAGACCCATAGCACTGTTAACATCATTTTCAAAGATCCTGGCAAGGATAATGGCAGTCAAACTCATAGAACACCTAGAACGTGTATGTATGCTATCCCCTGATCAACACGGCTTCAGGAAGGGACATTCAACGACAACGGCAACTTTCCAGATGATTCTTAAGGTGCTGCTAGCGCGAGCGATTTTGATGCATTTTGTAGACACTTTTTGCGATACGATTGGAGACGAAATGGGTAGACCAAATTATTTGAAATTTTAATCGTGATTAGATAAAAGACAAACTTAGGGGTACATTTTTAATTTTTTGTTTCGTTAATTGGTAATAATTAGTGGATTTTGGGTGAAAAATTAGCTTTTTTCTTGTCTCCCTGGACGCTGTATAAAATTAAATTTCAAAAATGTGCCAAGGGATAACCCTAAGTTTATCTTTCATCTAATCATGATTAAAATTTGAGATCAATTGGTTTACGGGTTTGGTCTCCAATCGTATCGCAAATTTCATAGTTTTGCGCGTTTTTTTTGAATAAAAATTAACGATGCAATCAGCAAAAATTAAAAAGTGCTACTAATATACAATCAGACTGATCCTGTGAACATCCTGCAAAAGTTACACTTACTTATGAAACAATTTTTCTCTCTCAATTTTCTAAAACGGCCGAGCGCTAGTATCACCTTAAAGTAATGACGGCGCTGGAGATGAAGAGGAAGCCAGGAGCCATACTATGTGACCTATCTAAGGATTTTACTGTCTGAACTGTAGAGATGCTATTAGCATCTAGTGACTCTGAGATATGCTTTACACTAGGGGGCAGGGTTGCCTAGCAACTATGAGTGTGATTATGTTTGGACAGTTTGAAATAAAGAGACTAGACCTACACTTACCCGCCCCACCACTGGGAAGAGCGTCAACTTACAATGCTGCCAATGCTAATTCTTGAAGCACAAAAAAGTCCTGGAGCCGAAAATTCCCAGCGCCATCTTCCACGTGACAATGGAAGTAAATAAACAGTCGATGGCTCAGTCGATAAGGTTGCCATAGCAACCTACACAAAAATATAGGGAATAAACAAATCTGACAGCGGCAATCCAAATCTCATATTTAGAGTGATTACTTGTGAAAGAAAGATATTTAAGTAAGTACAAGTTAATAATAATACGCAATATTCATCCATACACATGTTCAAGTTAAATATTCATCTGATAAACACGATTTACAGCTATTATTTATTTATAGCTTTGACACATTTCCCCTACCAGAGCATCCTCCATTTTTCTACCACTGTGACGTCACGAGCAGGATTCCTATAGTAAACGCATTAAATACGAACATAGTAATTAAAAATAGGTACATTTATTTATTCATTTATATATTTATTTATAAATATATACGTAAATATTTATATAAATATTTACATATTTAGATTATACACGTAACGAATAGTTCTCTCAGTTCCCACCACCACAGCGTTTCAGGAGCGCTGCGGTTTTTCGGCTCCCGATTTCCAACGCTTGTTATTGGCCATTTTCAGACCGCGAGAATTTGAAAGTTGACGCTCTTTATGTGTGGTGGGGCAGGGTAAGTGTAGGTCTAGTCTATTTAGTTTGAAATAAAGTCTATGAAAGCCAGATGACTATTTTTATTAGTTACTACATTGGGGACGAGAAAAGGGATTTATTTTAATGTTAATTGGAAGAAACGGAAATGGATAAAATAGATAAGCCATCTATTGTCTGTTTTGACACAAGAGGAGATGATGCTTCCGTGTCAGCTAGATGGAAGAGGTGGTTACAATCATTTGAGATTTTCGCTGGGGCGAATGGGGTAACAGATTTGACATCAAAGAAATTCAAGCTACTCCACTATGCTGGGCCCGAGGTACAAGATGTGTGGTTCACACTACCTGAGAGTACAGAAGTAACAAGGCCAGCAAGTGAGGGGTTGCCAAATCCTTACCGGGAATGCATTGATGCATTAAACACGCATTTTGCAGGCAAGGCCAGTGTAATATTTTAAGATACAAATTTCGTCAAATGGAAATGAATAAAGAGGAAAGTGTACATCAATTTGTAACCCGGCTAAAATGTGAGAGTTCTCATTGTGATTTTGAACATTACAACGAGGAAAAGGCCATAATTGATCAACTTGTAATGAAATGTAGGGTTTGACGAATGACGAGTTGCGTGTATATTGCGCACCCTCAGGCGTTTTGAATGTAACGGCGCTTCCACGCTTGTAAACTACGACATTCGGCACTGGGTGATATGGTGTGGTCAGCTTGTTACTCTTCAGTTGTTTTGTCAAGACCACATCCCCTTCACTTATTGAGCTTTCTTTGGCCTTCCGCAGCTTGTCAAACCTGCTCAAGAGGCTTCAAACTGAAGGTAGAACTCTCGGGTTCTATGATCCAGACATATTGAATGTGACATATACGAAATTTATTGTGAGGTTAAAAAATGTACGTAAAATCACCTAACTTAACACATTTAATATGTAGACGAAACTGGTGCTGAGGTTATATTTCAAGAACTAATATATTAATAATTGCTTCAACTATTACTTATAAAGCATTAAAATCATATTTAATGTTGAATTCATGAATAATATTGGCTTACTAATTGCATTTTCTTAACTGACAGCTCTTTCAAAGACAAAAGCAATCACTGCACACTATGTTGTCTTCAGTTGGTCATGTAGGATTTTCATAAGGTAGGCGCAGGGTGTCAACTAGCGCCCTTGGCCTGTGCCAAAACGTGGAACCTCTGATTTTCAGTTGGTGGACAGGCCGGGAAACGTGTAGTGAAACGGAACTTATAAAGGAGGCCGTGATTTACATATTATCCAATCTAATTGACCAATGTAGGTGGGCGTTGCCTTATGAAAGACAAAAGTATTACCATGGTAACTCCAGGGTTCTTAGAAAAATAACAATTTTTCATTGAAACAAATGAAATTCAAAAAGATCAAATAATTAAGCTCACACGTGTTTAATAGTTTAATTTACCACTTGAAATAGAACAATCAATATATTTAAACTCATATAAATCATGTTTGATGATTGCTGGACAATTATTACAGGGGTACAATGAAACAAATTATATTTTGTCAGGTATGTATAGAATAGAATAGAATAGAAGCATTTTTATTTGTAATAATACAAAAAGGTGTACATTCAATATTTTATCCTGCTGGATTATTGATCTTCCATGCAACCTGCCTACTTATAAATTAACATAAAGTACAACAATTTAACAAGCATAGTATACACTTTGATTGTTATATTAAAAAATGTTAATGTAGGTATTAAATAACTTATATTAATTGCAATATTGATTTCATCATATAAGTAGGAAATTGTCAAATACGTGGAGAGACATTTATAATGGGATTGCATAGTAACACACTTATTTGAGGTTATATTCAGACTTCGCTACGGCTTTAAGACACTCTCGGAAATATTTTTGTCCTAATATTTTAAATTTATCTGGTACGAGGTTGTACTGTGTGGCACCGTAATATGAAAAACTTGATTTGAATTTAGATGTCTTGTGGCTAATGATATGAAGTTTATCCTTGTTCCGCACTTCGATGTCGTGGATATCACTTCGCACAGAAATTTTGTCGCGTAGGTAGCCCGGTTTGCAAGTGTTGAATGTTTTGTGTACTATGTTCTGTATGTGGAGATTTCGGCGCACATTCATCTTGAGCCAACCGCACTTCTTTATATGCGGAGTAATTCTGTCCCTGTATTTAACGTTCTGAGCAAAGCGGGCACACGAGTTCTGTATTTTTTGAATGCTTGAAGAGTTTTTAGAGGAGAGATTGGGGCCGTATACTACATCACAGTAGTTAAGTCCAGATAGAATGAGAGAATCGGCTAGAATTATTTTTGCAAATGTAGGCAGAAGGCTTTTAAATCTTGTTAATGTACGGAGTTTAACATAAGACTTCTGTCGCAGCATGGAGACGTGGCTGTCGAAAGTGAGTCCACTGTCTATTATTAGTCCAAGATTGCGGGCCTCACTTGATAATTTGACAGAGCTTCCTTCCAGTGTGATGTTGAAATTTCTATGTATTACTTTTTCTCGTTGATGTTTGGTCCCGATAAGAAGAGATGTTGTCTTGCTAGGGTTCAGAATTAATGCTTGCTCCCTCGACCATTTCATAATTGATGTTAGGTCACTGTTAATTTTATCTTGAGCTATTGCGGAGTCTTCAGGCTTAAATGACAGGTACAATTGAGTGTCGTCGGCAAATTGATGGATTTTGCAGTGGGCTACTACATCTTGGACATCTGCGGTGAAGAGAATAAATAACAGAGGCCCCAAAATGGAACCTTGCGGCACTCCTGATGTGACTGCCAAGGGTTTTGACATTATTGTCTCTTGATCCCTCTTGACTCTAACTTGCTGACTTCTATTTCGCAAATAGCTGCAGAACCATTTAATGGTGTCGGGATGAAGGTGACAGCATTCGAGCTTAGCTAGTAGGAGATCATGATGAAGGGTGTCAAAAGCTTTTGAGTAGTCAAGCAACACAAGACATGTGACCTCTGATCTATCAATGGCACGGATGGCATCATCGACGACATCGAGCAAAGCTGTGGTTGTACTTCTATTCCTACGAAATCCAGACTGCGTTTCAGGAAGTGCGTTCACTGATTCAAGGTGCCGTGATAGCTGAGAGTAAATTGCTTTTTCTAATACTTTGGAGAGAGTTGGCAGAATTGTAATTGGGCGCAGATCTTTGAATTCCTTGGGATTTTTTACCCAATGGCAGCAGCACAGAAGGGAAGGCAAAGTTTAATCATTTTCAGCGAGATACCGTCTGCACCGACCGCATTTGTTTTGATCTTGCTTATGTGTTCAAGTGTATCTTTAATTGAAATGGTACTAATTTTGAATTTCGTGCTGGAAGCTGCGTCTGCACCTTTTGAGCTGTATCTGTTCATTACGTTCACACCAACATCTAATTTACCAGCAGCTTCGATGTAATGAAGGTTGAGATTGTCCGCGTTGGCCAGATCTTCTGGCAGTTCGTCGTGTTCTCTACGCTTCCGGTGGATATCGAATTTTTTGATGTTATTCCAGAATTCAACAGGATTTCCTCTGCAAGATGTTAGTTGACTAATGATGTAAGCTCTCTTTTCACGACGTATCATGCCATTGAGGTAATTTCGGATGCCAAATTGTTTTACTTTTTAATGGCTTCTGTCACTGGATTGTTTCGTCAACTTAAAAAGGCCTTAGCTCTCATATGATAAGTTAATTGAGACTGAACAAGATTCAAGTAGATAGTTTAAATCATTACTATTATTAATGGCAATTTGTAGATTGTAAAACTGTTAAATTCTGTAAGAAACAGCTGTTTGCTGTTAACTGACAGTTGTTTGGTCACTGACAGCTGTCAGTGACCAAACATTGACTTTTGTTTTATGACGTAGTGGGGGGAGGAGATCTACATTGGTCAATTCTAAGTACCTACCATGATATTATGTGTCTCTGGGATAGCTTGCCAAACTCCTGTCCCTCCTCCTCCTCCTGTCCTGTCTCCTGTGACTCCTGTCGTGTCAATTGACATTGACAGGAGTTGAACTATTTTGATGTTCTGTTAGTGATTATTATTTCTGTTTGGCGATGGTCTCTTGAAAGTTTTTAGTAAATGTAAGTTTAATTGGCAATCAAACCATTTTCTGGAGAATGAGAAATATTGAACTTTTCTGTGATCCCCGGAGTGACGGGAATTTTGTAGCAATCTTGCCAGTCTCTGAAACATTTTTTTAACTCTTTTGTGCTCCTGAGGTATTTTTATTTATGGATTATTTACGGAATTTCGGTTAGATCATGGTTAGATATGCTGCACATACCAGTGCTTGCTTATCAACGCGTTACACCGAGCGTTTTCCTAGTTAATTTTACTTTGACATTTAATTGTTATACTATTTATTACTTTCTAAAGTTATTCTAGTACATTTATATGCTTATGCTTTTACTTGGTTGACTTGTGATATGTGATAATAATAATATGTATCTTGTTTTATTTAAGACTGACAATGCTTATACAATGTACCTATTGTGAAAAAACCTGTAATAAATACAATACATACAATACAATTTATTGAGCGAGCGACTCGTTTTGGCTCTTTTGGCACGGACCTCTTCTTTTTTTTTTTTTTTTTTTCTGTTACTGACGATATATAGGTCAGAGTTTTTCTTCGATCGAGCTGAAATTTTGCACACGTGTTCGGACATTCTCTGGGCGTTGCAGACATTAATTTTTTTGAAATCCATTCATTGGTTAAAATGTAAATAAACATCTCCTGATAGGTTGAAAAATGAAATTGGTCTTCAATAATTCTGTTTAACTCATATTTTGCATGGTTATTAAGACCAACAATTTCTCTTATTTTACAAATTTTCAGCCCTATCAGATAAGAACCTATGCACCTATTGACATTTTTAATAGCTGTCAGAGATGAAGTATCGAAATAACTGTTTTTCCACTACCACATAGATCTGATTTGCTTTAGGAACCACAGTGTTTAGATGCTATTTTCACGTTTTAATGAAAAGCAGATACATTTATGTTGACTGAGTGGATTATTTTTCAATTCAATATGGATGTATATATGTTTTCTGTGCGTTTTCTACGCATTTCCGGTTCGGGAATTTGCACATACCCGTGCTCGCTCATCAACGCGTTATTCTGAGCGTTTTCCTAGTAATGTTTATTTGTGTTGCAGGGATCAGTTCACGACGACGGAAGTGAATATGGCTCGAGTATACAACTGGGACGTGAAGAAAAGACAAGCGGCGAAGATAGCGGCTTGAACCTTGGCAGATATTACAAGTTACAACCACATTATCTTGATCTGAAAGATCTTCATGAAGAATGATTTGAAATTGAAATAAATATGTTTTCACTCTCATGAAGAAGGGTTATTTACTCCCGTAAACTCACATTAAAATCCAAGGGGCTAAAGCTGCGTTTACAACTAAATGAATGTTCGAGAAATAAGAAAATTAACGCAATTTCAATTGTCAACCCCATGTAAACTCATGGATTCGATCACAACTAAATTTTGTAAATTAACGTACGCCAATTTCACCTCAAAGTAGACCTAGTTACTTTCAACTTCTGAGTGGAACATTAAGTGGAAAAAGTGATGCATGATCGCGCTGGACGGCGCCATCTTGTTTTACGTGTATGTTGTTTCCCAAGAAGTGGCTTGAACGAGAGTGGAATTGCGTTAATTTTGCAACGTTAATTTGTTGTAACGCGGCTTAGCGCTCCAAAAAGTATTTAGATATCTCAGGAAATCATTGAAATCCCGACATCAGGTCATCGACAGGGTATGTTGGGTAATTTCTCTCACTGCCTAGTGTCGGGTATGTGATTTTGAAGGGAGAGGAGAAAATATTTGTTGATAGGTAAATTAGTATACTAAACAACAGTGTTGGGAAGTAATATAAAGGAAGTAACGCGTTACTGTAACAAAATTACTTTTTCAGTAACGTTTTAGGTAACGCCGTTACTTATAAAATAGTAAATTTGTAAAGTAATTTCACTACTATTTCGCACTAAAGTTTGTCTTCCATGGTCGCGAAGAGTTCGCCGTCGTGTCATGTATTTCCGACTCCCCTATTTGTCTAGAGGTGGTTCAGCGGTAACCGTGCATGCGCACAACGCCGCGTTAGAAAATCACTGCGTTGGTTATCGCTGCGTTGGCGCCGAGAGACCACGATGCGGCTGCGAATTCGCATTGCGATGAAAAAACGCAACGATGGAAGACGGGCTTTATTCCTTTCAAATAATGCTTTACTTTTTGTTTCTTCCACCAGGGGCAGCACAATACAGACCCTGTAACCTGTAACCTTGATTTGGGACCTTGAGACTTGGCGCCACTTAAACACTTATATCTTTGCCATTCTCCCATATTAAAAACGGGTAATTACTAATTCAGTCCTATTGAATTGCATATGTTTTCTCATTTTTATTTCTTTAATTTATTGTGCAGCAAATAGACAATGAGACAGATTAAAAACGACATTTAAATTCCTAGCCAGTACTAAAGTTCATAATTTAGTTTTCTGTTTGGTAAATAACGCGAGAGTAATCTCACTAATTTTTTGAGTGAAAAGTAAAGTAGTGTCACTACTTTTGTGTTATAGTAGTGAGAAAAGTAGTGTTACTACTTGTTTAATGAAGTAGTAATACCCCTTCTACACGTTCACTTTAACAGAGGACTTTAGTAGCAACTAAGAAGTCTAGATCTGCTTGCGTGCGCCGTCTCATATGGAGTGCAAACTGCCCATGCTCTCTGGGTTAATTTCTAGCACCAAAACATGCTACAAAAAAATCTGCCTACTGCCCAAGTTGTCTTCCTAGCGGGGGAATTTGGAATCATTTTCTTACGTCGGTGGCTCGGCCGGTAGCTGTTAATAGTTGAGTAAATCAAGAACGGTATGATTTTCGATTTAGAAGGCGCAGCTGCACAATTCAAATTGAAATAATGGAGGTAAACATTCTGTTCTGATAATTTAGTTTTCCTATTCCCTTCCATTCAGTTCCGTTCCGATTTAATTACAATAATATTAATATAATTATAAATATACCTAGTAATAAATACATATAAATATTTAAAATGCCCCGAAGGTGTTTTATACCAAAGTGTGATCTACTTAATAGGAAGGTGAAAAGATCCACTTTCAGTGCACCGAAGGTAAGATGCTAATTTATACCCAACAAACACAGGGCGGCCCGAGGAGCCTCCCTGAAAGCGGCTTCAGGGACGTACTTGGGTATGCACCCAGGTTCGAGCTTGGCCCGGTCGTAGTCATTCTGAAGCAGCTGTTTTTATCACTCCCAAATAGCTCGCAACCAGAACGGCCCGACCTCGGCCTTAGCCCGTCCTTCAAGGCCGCAAAACGACGGTTGTCGAATAACTTAACTGTCACGTGAGGTCGTGAAAGCACGTCCCGAGTAGGTCCCGAGTACGGACTTTCATTGCATTCCAGGGCGGCAACAAGTTTTGAACTGAATCTGCTGAATCATTCGCGCAGAATGTCAGACGAGATACTTGATTCATAATTGAAACAATTCGATTAAATTTACTTTTAACTATTCGTAATACATCCATTTGATGTTCAATGTCACATTTACAGATGAATAAACACCACTTGTAATGTTCAATAACTGTTATTATGTTATTATTTCATGTACCTATTCTATTAAACAACTTAGTTGCTAGCTTGACTCTAACTTGACTCGTCGATGTTCCCCCCCCCACTTCCAAGTTCCCACGGACCGGCAAAGCAGTTGCAAATTCAAATCGTTCAACCGTTCAACGTGTCGATCGCCCAGCAAAAGTTACTTTCTTTGTGGTTCACAAGTTTATTTCGGGTTAAAACTTCAAAGATTTTTGATTAGCTTCACAAATTACCTAGGACAACATCTTCTGGCAGGTAAGTTGTATTACTACTTTTATTACTAAAATCACACAAGGTATAAGTAGTAGGTAGGTAGGTGGGTAGGTAGGTAGGTACCTAGTTACATCCTTCAAGTAGTTACAACAGTCTATGTTATATTTATAATTATTTAAAACAAAACAATTTTATACCTAGGTACTTTTTAAAGCAATGGACAGTTCTCGCAGTAGGACTGCAAAATACCGAGAAGCAAGAAAGTACCTACAAAATAATTATTTGCTTGATATATCACAAATTGAAGAAGATGATGAAGAAATCAATCAGAGCAATTCCCAGATTGAAGATAATTTAGTTCAATCAGTACTACATCCAATCAGCACATCAGATATTGCCGTTGAAGCTCATGATGAAACTCCGGCAGATGAAACCGGCACTGCATGCGAGAGTCTCGATGATAGTTTCACTGTTGCAACCTCTGATGAAGAGGATGATGATGATGATGATTTTGACAACAATGAAGATGAACCATGTGATGAACTAAAGAATTTATTTGATAATATTGCTTCATGGTCCGTAGAGGGCAATGTGACTCAAACGAATTTGACAAAATTATTAAAAGTATTGAGAGATGGGCACAGTTGTTTTGAAAATATCCATGTAAGTGCCAGGGTCTTATTAAATACACCAAAAGCTTCAAACATAATTGACATGCCACCTGGAAAATATTGTCACATTGGAATGGCAAACGGTCTAAATCATATATTGGCAACTTCTACAAGTGGCACTATAAATACTACACATCTCATTGAGCTTTTCATTAATATTGATGGCGTCCCATTAGCGAAAAGTTCTAACAGCCAATTTTGGCCAATTTTGGGTCTAGCTCCTGCACTGTCATCAAAGCCATTTGTAATCGGAGTCTATCATGGATATGCAAAACCGGATTCAGTTTCAACGTATTTACAACCTTTTATTGAAGAGGCAAAGCCACTGATTGAAACAGGCTTAGAATTCATGGGAAAAAGACTAAATGTTGCAATCAAGGGTTTTATATGCGATGCCCCAGCCCGTGCATTTGTGGCAGGGATAAAAGGTCACACGGGATACTTTGGGTGTGGGAAATGTTGGCAAGAAGGGGAATACTACATGAATAGAGTTGTATTTCCCGAAACCACAGCCCGTCTCCGAACGGATCTGGACTTTGCGGAACGGAGGCAGCCAGAGCACCATTTACATGACTCGCCATTGGAAGCAATTGGTGTGAATATGGTATCTGGCTTCCCTTACGAATACCTCCACCTAATTTGTCTCGGCGTAACAAGGAAACTTGTACGATTGTGGGTTAAAGGAAAACTATCTGTTCGCTGGGGTCATCAGACAACGCTTCTGTGCTCCGATGAATTGACGTCATTGGGACCCTACATGTGTGAAGAGTTTGCAAGAAAACCCCGGCCCTTGAAAGAACTCGACCGTTGGAAAGCCACGGAATGGCGACAGTTCTTACTCTATACGGGAATTGTTTCGCTTAAAAAATACTTGCGAAGCAATTTGTATGAACACTTTCTCTGTCTACATTCTGCAATTACAATTTTGGCCAGTCCCCATCTCAAAGATTTGTACCCATATGCCGGACAATTGCTGAAGTACTTCGTCGAAACTTTTCAAGAATTTTATGGGGCGGAAAATGTATCATATAATGTGCATGGTTTGGTACATTTAGCTGATGATGCTGCTTTGTTTGGTCATCTGGATGCATTTAGTGCATTCCCTTTTGAGAACCATCTGCAAACAATAAAAAGAAAACTTAGAAAATACAATAAGCCACTACAACAGCTATAAAATAGATTGATGGAGCAGCGCCAGTTTACTTCACAACCAGACAAAGTTTTCGAAGGCAATCCCAAACTTTTTGGCCGCAAAAATTCTTTGAAGCTTTTGAACTTCGTTTTGACTAATGGAATGGCTGATAATTGCTGTCGACTTACCGACAATTCCATAATCCTTATTGAACGATTTTCCCAAGACAACACCGGAATCTACATCACAGGAAAGCGATTCATCGACTTGACCGACTTTTACGAGACTCCATTCCAGTCGTCCAAGCTTGGAATTTATAAAGCATCCAGATTGTCCCAAACACAAACATGGGATGTTCACAATATACAGAAAAAGATGTTGCGCTTGCCCATTCAGGGTGGTGAATGGGTACTTTTACCATTGTGCCATACCAATTAATTTACGCAATTTGTGGTAGGTACTACTTCTGGTAGGTAACAAAATAGTTAAAGCAGATACCTAGCTAGTCTAGTTCTGTCACTTTGACAGTCCTACCTTCCATTCCACTGCCTTCTGTGAAAGTTCCAGAGCCTTCTTTATACCTCGTCCATAGGCGCTACATTTAAATGCACAAACACTGACAATAAAATAAAGAAATTGAACAACATCTTTAAGCAGAATAATTTAATTATCTACCTACAAAATTTACACAAATTACAAAATTGAAGTACTTATACTTAATATTCAGAAAATAACTAAAAAAGAAGTAAATGGTGAAGAGGAGAAGCAGTGATCAGAAACATCACGTTTTACCATAATCAAACACCTTACAGATGCATTCAGAAAAGTTATTATTACTTGTTACATATTACAATAAGCGCTCTTGCCATCCATCCACACCGAATACCTACTAAAATTGCAATGATGAAATACTTTGAGCAGTGTTAAAATACATTGTCTAATATAAACATTGTTTACAGATTTACCTTCAAAATGTTTGCTGTTGTTATTTTTTATGCCGATAATGCTGCTGATATAGTGCCCATGTCTTGGCTAAGAATGCTAAACGGAGTGCAGCATTGCATGTGGCCATCGCAACATTTTAAAAGAGGCCACATTAATACTATGGTTATTAAAGGAACAGAGCCAACACCAACAGATTTTGCTGCATGCCCGTGCAGGATCTATGCTACATATGGTAAAATAATTAATTTATATTATGACAATTATCACTTTGTTACAAAATAGTAGTTCAATTCAGAAATGTCTCTACCTTAGCAACATATCAAGAGGCAGCAGTGGGCCGCAACAATGCCCAAGTTATGAGCGATTACGAGGAACCTGAGCTTGGTCGGGGTCATCGGGTACGCAAGGAACCACATCATTACGAGGATTTCGTGGTCAGTCCATCAAAGCGGCTGCGCCCAGCTAACAAATTACCTCCAGCTTATGAGGAACCTGAGCTTGGGCAGGGTCAATGGGTTCGCAAGGAACCACCTCATTACGAGGATTTCGTGATCAGTCCATCGAAGAGGCTGTGTCCAGCAAAAAAATTACCTCCAGCTTATCCAGGTAATTACCTACCAGGGCCCTGATTCTACAACTGCATTCTGTCGTCTAGCAATTTTTTCCATAAGATTAACATTGAAATAATTGCTATACACCTACCTATATAAAGATTCCAGCAGATGGAATGTGTAACTTAACTTTCATTATTGATTATCTCAAATTGAGATTATCAATTGCACGGTTGTCTTCAATTCAATTAATTTGAGACCCAAGCCTCAGCTTAAGTCCATAAATGTCGATTCCTAAGGGTATTTCAAACTTTCAAAGTATCCTGACGCTCTGAATCTTTAATGTTTTTTAGGCCATTTTCATTCAGTCAAGTTTAAAATAAAATTCATGCCTCAGACTCAATACAGAAATAAAAAATTTATGTAATGGGCTTGCTGTATAAAATAGTGTAACAAAAATTGATTGTCCTCCTATTGAGTGTGTGCCTTACTGCTTCATTCTAATTTCAGAAAGTATGTCCCGTGCAACAAATGACTCACACACGAGCAGTCCTCCTCCTCCACCGCATTGCCGCCCTAGCCCGGCTTTGTTGGACCTTTCCAACACCGTAGTACCACAAAGACATGGAACAGGTAATATAAAAAATTTGAAAACCTGATGTTACATGTAAAATACTTTGGAATCGAACCAATCATACCGTATTAACTCGTGTATAAGACGCAATTATATGTCAATATTTTGATTCTGAAAACAGCCCTGCGTCTTATACACGCATACCAAGCTTTTTTCCCAGTAAATCCAAGGTGGATGTTTGTAAATAGAGCTGTGGTAGACTGCCACATGTTGTCTATCTCTGCCTTTCCCTCTCACTCTGTCTGGACTACTCATACTGAGTCTAGACACAACACTATTAACATATTACATTTTTGCAACAAAATGTTTTCCCTTGCATTTAGATCAGGAGACAAAATATATGTTTACGTCTGAAAAACATTGCTCTGACAGACATAAAATAGTCTAATCACTGTTGAATGGCGTCTTAATAGAAGGGGAGGAGGGGAGTTGGGTTTGTTTTGGAATGCAGAGGAAAGGCAGGTGCATGCCTCTTAGAGCAAGCAACAGCTGCTGGGAAGAGACTCCCCTCCCCCCTTTCTCAGAAGCAGGAAATTACTGTTTGTTTACAAGTTGGCAGTGCTTTTCATTCAAATAGCTCAGTTAGCTGGAAAACCAACATTTAGATGGATATCATGCATACAAACACACAATGTTTTTCATCATTTTACTGCGTCTTATACACGCATGCTAAGTGTTTTCTTAAAATAGACTTCTCAAAACAAGGGTGCGTCTTATACACGAGTGCGTCTTATACACGAGTTAATACGGTATTCCCAATACATATTCTTAACCCATATTTTCTTTGTGCCTACATTAATAATTTTTAATAAAGTGTACCAAATATGAAAATTAAATGGCATACTATCTTTTAGATCCACGCAAGATCTACTGATATACTCAGATATACTGAGAATCGTGGAGTTATAAAGAGGACTGGGAACATTTATTATCTAAGAAAATTTCAGCTATGGGTATGATAGCTCCAGTAAAATATCTTTGACGCCTAGATGCACTGATTAGAGATGGGACATTCGATTCGATTTTTTGAAATATCGATATTTTTCAATCGATATATCGATTTTTTGAATCGATTTTTTCGTTTCGATATATCGTTGAATCGATTCATTTCAGTGAAAAATCGAATCGAAACCACAGACCTCGCAAAAGTGTTAATAATGCATTGTTTTTAGCATTTTTTAGTTATAAATTTTAAACTAGATAATTTTTTATTTTGATCTAGTATTTATGTTTCCGAGGGTGTGATTCTTTCCTGTTCCGAGCTATCGGAGAGTACTAAAATCGTTCTTCTATCAAATTCGAGCGCTCGCGCCACCTTTTTTTAAGCATAAATCTCATCTGTGACGTCTCAACTCTCGTTCCATCCGCCTGCTCTTTGGTTCAAGAAACAAAAACACGGACTTATAATCAACTTTGAATTTTATTAACAGTTTTCTCCTTAAAATTATTGAATTTTGCACTGTAAGCTCTTACTAAAAATCGATTCGATATATCGATAAATCGATTTTTTTGGTTCGATAATCGATTGAATCGATATTTTGCTTTCGATTCGATTCGATTCGATATATCGATATTTTCCATTCGATGTCCCATCTCTAGCACTGATACGTGTCAGCCATTACACACTGGCAGCTAGAAGTACAACTTCACATTGCGCGCGCATGAGTTAACTGGGCAGACGAAGGAAAAAAACTCTCTATGGGGCGACAAATTCCAACGTGCGAAAATTAAAGCTGGGCAACCTAAAAAAAATAGCTCTATGGTTAGGCAGAATTCAAACTTGAGAAAATGTCAAAATAAAAAATTTCGTCCCCGACCAGATTCGAACCGGTGTACCCTTGCACCGCAGGCAAACGTCTTACCGCCTGAGCTACAAAGCTGCTCATTCTGAGGTGCGTTAAAAACTGCTACATAAAATTACACACACGCGTTGCTTACGCGCATCCTACTACGCAATGTGCCGGTTGTCCCTTTAGCTGCCAATCATTACACGTATGAACATGATTCCACTTTGAATATGATTCCACTTCCCCCTATAGCATAGGCGGAAGTGGATATTCTACGTCACGACCTGAGTGCGGATATGACCGGTCCCAGTAGCCCCAATAGCCGGCTATTGATGCAAATTAAAAGACCTTGTGTTTTATGTCTACTTAAGTTGCAATATGGTTTCACTAGTATTTGTACTACTACGTGGCTGACCTAATTGCAATCAATTATTGATCAGTTCCTATACTTTTTAAACAGTCACGATTCTTCTACATTAATTTAAGTCTAAATGGGCTCCGGAAAACAGCTGTTAAGAGGACGGCCATCTTGGAGTGAACTCTGGTGTACTCTGGTGGCAATAGAATTTGTACCACTTGCGCAAACGGCTGCCGTGTGTGGTGTTACTCCTCAACGTGAACACTGGTAAGGAATACACGTACAACAATATACTTTTATAGCGTGTTTATTATGACGGTAAATACATAGTAACGAGGCTGGTCGCCATCTTGATGATAGAACTCCCGCGCCTTCTAAAGACCTAGCGCAGGCGCGCCAACACTACATCCCCTTTTTCCGGGTAGAGACCATTCCTTATGATATTACATAGCATTTGGTTGATACACTTGATAAGAACATTAATGGAATTAATCAGAACATGTTTCTTGAACATAACTAGTATTGATATATGAATGTCATGATAACTGCAAAAAACATGCTATGTATGCTGAAAATAAAACTACAAAGTATTACACTACATTACTCCAAATATCTCTTGGGCTTGCAAATGTTCCTACCGCTCCTTGTAAACAGAGTTGACGTAGTCTTCTCGGGTGAGTTGGGAACGGGGCTGTTCACGATATGATCTTCAGGCATCGGTTCATTCGCTTCTTGCTCAACGTTTGGATTGGCTAGAAGATGCATACGGTTTCGTCTGACCATACCTTGCGGAGTGGAAATGCAATACGATCTAGGCGAATCTTCTATTTTTACCACCTGTCCATTCTTCTTCTGATCTGTTATAAAAACAGAGTCACCTACTTTTAGTGGTGGAAGATCAGTTGAACGGTGACGACGGTCGTAGTTGACTTTTTGCTTTCGCTTAAGGTTGCACTCAATCTGCCTCCACTTCTCCTCTTCCTTGGTTGGTGAATGAAGTCGCTCCGGCGTTGACGGTAAAGTTGTACGCAACTCGTGTCCCATCAAAAGCTTAGCTGGACTGCGGCCTGAAGCTAGTGGTGTCGTACGATAGGCAAGAATACCAAGGTACGGATCTCCTGCTTTCTGAAGTATGGACTTGATGGTTTTCACCATTCTCTCCGACATACCATTCGATTGGGGAAATTTCGGGCTGCTTGTGACATGACGGAAACCCCATGACTGTGCAAACTCCCGAAAAAGTTATGAACTGAATTGAGGACCGTTATCCGACATGACGACCTCAGGAATACCAAATCTTGCGAATACAGACTTGATTCGCTGAATTACGAAACTACTGGTTGTCTGGTTTAACAACAGAACTTCTGGAAACCTTGAGTAGTAGTCAACAATCAACAGATAGTGAACTCCACTTATCTCAAAAAGATCCATACCGACCTTCTGCCACTGTCGATCCGGCAGAGGTGTTGACATCAACGGTTCGGCATGATTCTCTCGGAACTGCATACAGCTCTGGCAATTGGAAACCAGATCTTGAATATGTTGTCCAATCTGCGGCCACCAGACAGACTCTCTGGCGCGCTCCCTGCATTTGTTTATGCCGAGGTGTCCCTCGTGGATCTTCTGCAAAATAGACCTTCGCAGAGAAACAGGTATTACTAATCTTTTACCTCTCATGAGAAGTCCATGCTGAACAGTCATGTCCCCTCGTTCTTGGTAGAAAGGCATGCACGCTGGTACTAGATCGTTCTTGTTTGGCCAACCATTCTTGACATATTGAATCACCTGAACACAGGTGTGATCGGCTTGTTGTTCACACTGAATCTCCTTTAAACGCTCGTCCGACGCTGGAAGCTCGCTGATGACTTGATTCACACACTCCTCAATCTCTTCCTGGAGCGCAACACACTCAACGGAAGCCATGCCGACTGGCTCTCTAGACAAAGTATCGGCTGTGAACAAAAACTTGCCTGGAACGTGTGCGATGGTGAATGAAAACTTCATTAGCCTAAGCCGCATACGAAGCAGTCTAGGTGACAAGTCACTCAGCGGTTTCTGCTGGAAAATCGGTACAAGTGGTAAGTGATCGGTTTGGACATGGAACTCTTTACCCAACAGAAAGTTCTGAAACTTCTCACAAGACCAGACGATCCCCAGAGCTTCTTTCTCAATCTGTGCGTATCTAGTTTCAGTTGTAGTAAGTGCTCGTGATGCGTATGCAACCGGATGCCACTCACCTTCTTGATCAGTTTGCTCCATCACTGCACCTAGCCCAAACGACGAGGCGTCGCTAGTGATTCGAACAGGTTGATTTACATCATAAAACATCAATGTAGGAGCTGTGGACAAACTTTCCTTAATCTTCTTGAAGGCTGCGTCTTGCTGGGCTCCCCACTGGAACTCATTGGATTTATTCAGCAGTTCGCGAATTGGCTTCGTGATTTCTGCCAGGTTTGGCACAAACTTGAGTAACTGATTTGCCATCCCCAACAACCTTCTTACACCAGAAACATCATGCGGATTTTTCATTTCTTCAATCGCGGATGTCTTCTTTGGATCCACTTTTACTCCTGACTCGCTGATAATGTATCCTAGGAATTTTACTGAATTTACCCCGAAAGTACATTTCGATTCATTCAAAGTGATTCCTGCTTCACTGATTTTCTTCAGGACTGACGCAAGACGTACGTCATGTTCACTTTTGTTCTTGCCGAAAATGAGTACATCATCCATCTGGCAGATAACTCCTGGTAATCCTGCGAGTAACTCGGACATCTTCTTTTGATAGACTTCCGGTGCAGACGTGATACCAAACGGAAGACGGTTGAAACAATACCTCCCATCTGGTGTGATGAACGTAGTAAGCTTACGCGACTCTTCTGCAAGTTTTATTTGCCAGAAACCACTGTTGGCATCTAGTTTACTAAACACTTTTGCACCTCCCAAGTGTCCGAGAGTCTCGTCTATTGCAGGCATTATGTGCTGTTCTCGCTTGACACTTCGGTTCAGCTGAGTAAGGTCAACGCAAATCCTTACATTGCCACTCTTCTTGAGCACTACAACCATACCTGCACACCATTCAGTAGGCTCCTCAACTTTCGAGATGACCCCTGAATTCTCCATCTTCTGCAGCTCTTCACGAACTTTCGGCAGTAGAGGAATTGCTACACGACGAGGCGTTGCTATAGCAAACGGCTCCGCACCTGGACGTAAACTTATCTTGTATTCACCTTGCATTTCCCCCAACCCTTGAAAAAGTGAAGGAAATGTCTTCTTGACATCTTGTGTACTTGCTGTCCCGGTCAGCTGCACAGCTGCGACCTTGCTGACGAGATTAAGACTGCAAATTGCCGGTCTACCCAGCAAAGCGTCATCCATCTTGCTTACGACGAAAACATCCTGGACCGACGTCTTCTCTCTGAATTTCATCGATGCTCGGAACTGACCTTTGACCTGCAACTCAGCTCGACCTGGTCCTATTAATCGCTTCGTGGCAGGAAACAGCTTCTGCGTAGAGAATTTAGCATTGTATTCTCTTTCTGAAATTACGGTGACGTCCGCACCTGTGTCAATTTTAAACTTTACAGGCTTGTGGTTAACAGCCACTGTGACGTGCCATGCTTCATTGTATTCTGAAGTATCAACTACCCCTAGAAAGACTTCATCTGGGTTTGCATTGACTTGAACTTCTCGAAGATTTGACTGACCTGACTTCCTGCTTCGACAATGCTGTTGGAAGTGTCCTTGAATGTTGCACGATCGGCATTTTACATTCCTGGCCGGACAATCCTTGAGTGGATGTCTCGCGCGACCGCATCGACCACATTTCTCTTGACTTGCATGCTTTGAATAATTAAACTTCTGACCTTGATCATTCTTAGCAGCTGATGACTCTTTCTTCTTCACTGCACCCTTGAATGCATCGACATTAGCTTGACCGTCTGACTGGAAGCCTCGGAGAACCTTCTGCTGCCCCTTGATGTCTTCGTTGACACGAATTCGGTCAATAGCTTTTTGTAAAGTCAGCTCTGAATCCATTTGTAATGATTCTGACAGCTTGACGTCTCTTAATCCGACCACTAACCTGTCACGGATCATCTCTTCTTGTAGCTCACCATATCCACAGTGTTTCACTAGTGAATATAACGCAGTAATAAACATTACAGCTGATTCTTCAGGCTCTTGCACACGTTGGTGAAATTTGGCCCTTTCAAAAATCACGTTGCGTCTCTTGATGAAGTGTGACTGCAATCTGTCTACAACAGTTGCATAACAATTTCCCTCATCTGTTGATAATTGCAGTGATGCTAGAATGTCTTCTGCATCATCACCCATGCAATAAATTAAACTGTGAACTTGCTTTACTTGTGGTTCTGTATCCAATCCTGTCGAAATTCGAAACCTGTCGTAACGACGAATCCATTTTGGCCATGACATTGGTTCCGAGAAATCGAAATGTGACGGAGGTTGAAGTTGGTAAGAACCATAGTGACTTTCACGCGCGGTCATATCTGAGTTGGTACCACTGCTGCTTTGCGATCCCGCTGAACTCTGGTGCGTAGATGCTTGTTGCTCCCTACCGTCTTTTCCGCCAGCCATCGTCACTTATTTTAGACAAAATATACGTGAACCGATTGAAATCTTGACGCGAGTTTTACTCCTGGCTGCTACCATGTGGTGTTACTCCTCAACGTGATCACTGGTAAGGAATACACGTACAACAATATACTTTTATAGCGTGTTTATTATGACGGTAAATACATAGTAACGAGGCTGGTCGCCATCTTGATGATAGAACTCCCGCGCCTTCTAAAGACCTAGCGCAGGCGCGCCAACACTACACCGTGTTCCTATGAATTCCTATTCTATTTACACCAGAAGTAAAACCGTGCGCGTAAGTGAAGTCATTTAGCTGCACAGATGCGTTTATATCGAAGTTTGGGGTCGTGACGTATGACCCTGGCCTAATTGTATTGATTATTGTTCAGTTCCTACACTTTTCAAAACGTCACGATCCTTCTGCATTAGTATAAAAAGTCTAAATAGGCTCCGGAAAACAGCTGTTCAGAGGACGGCCATCTTGGAGTGAACTCTGGTGTACTCTGGTGGCAATAGAATTTGAACCCCTTGCGCAAACAGCCGCCGTGACTAGACCGTGAACGCTAGAAGGCAATGTTTTACGAAGTGAAAACTACTATTATAATTGTATGACGCATTTAATCTTAAAATACATGTCAAATGACCAGTAGATTGTAAATAAAGTTAATTACAGAATTAAAAAAGATAATCCCTGACGGGGAATCGAACACCGATCGTCTGCGCTCTAAGCCAATGGGCTAACCAACCGGCTATTGTTGCCACTGAGGAATTGTTGCGTTAGATGTCTACTTAAGTTGCTATATGGTGTCACTCTAGAATTTGAACTAGGTATCTAATGTGTTCGCAGCTCACTTGCACGGTCTACTACCGTGTCGTGTTCATAATACAAGGCCGTTTACACACACGGTTTTACTCTGGTGTAAATAGCATACGCCTTCTTGCGCGCACGGCGAACTCTGGTGTAAATAGCATACGCCTTCTTGGCTACACGGCGAACTTCTGGTGTAAATAGATTTTGAACCTCTTGCGGGCACGGCCGCCGTGCGAATAGACACGCCGTTAAGTTTTACACTAGGAACAAGATTAGATGGGACTCGCGTGCGGCATATCGACGAAAATGTATACATATTTTAATCCCTTTTTGAGAATCGTTTATCCGAAGGCTTGCTCGCGTAATTGTCAATTCGTAGAGGCCGTAAATTATAATTAGGATTAAGAGCTCTTCTTGTAGGATTACTTGCTATTTCTTCTTCACTGGTAATCGAATCGTAGGAAATTGAAATATTATTAGATTCATCTGTGGTAGGGGCATTTGAATGTGATGAATCTTGATGTTAAATTGCTGGTTCGTATGCTACTCGTTGATGTGGTAATTGGATAGTAATCGGACTGTGTTGTTCTCGAGGAGGACAAATGGGTATTTGCGAAGTGGATTTTCGAATTGCGCCGCTACTTGCAGGTGGTTGAGCCACCGAGGCCTTTGGTGTCGAGGAGGCATATCGTGGAAAATTAGCTCTTTGTAAACGCATTTGCAATGGCATTTTATCTAAGTCATCTTCGTTAAGGTAGAACCACCATAACCTCAATGTTTCCGATTTACTTGAAATTTTGGTGACTCATTGATAATCATGCAATACACAATCCATGAAAAAATGAAACACTTCTCGTGTCCAGTTTCTGAGATAAATTGATTTGTCTCCCCCATGTTATCTTATGGCGGAATAAGAAAATCGTGTCATTTTTAGGCTAAAATGAAGATCTATTTTTTTTGTCTCGATAGATTTGAGCAAAAAACTTTTTTTATGGTAGACATATGGACATACTATCAGGAAAATGTGAAAACAATACCAACGTGTGCTATTTTAAAAGTTATATACCAAATTCGAAATGATTTTCCTATACCTCCCATGTTAAAGTTTTGTTCATCCTCTGATAACATAAAATTGAAAACTCATTGTTGGACTGGAGTTGCAAACTACAGAACATTTAATTTATGTGCAATGATTAAAGAAAAGAAAAATATTTCCAAGTTTAAATTTATTATTAGGAGGTATTCATAATGATTAGTTGTCTATCATTTTATCTATCTATCTGTTTATGTCTATTTATCTGAAAGCATAGGTATTTCCGTAGTTTTAAGGTGTCATAGAACATTCGCATTTATCTATCCATTTATGGTGTTGTAACTCTGTCAGAGATGTCAGAATATGTCCTAGATATACTCGCATCTATCCGTTTGATATTATTGTAACTCTGTCAAATTGTATTGTATTGTCACTGTAATTTATGACAATTATGTACGACGAATTGATATAAAGTGTTGTTTGCCACCAAATGTAAATTTAAAGCAGACCAATAAATTGAATTGAATTGAATTGAAAAATGAGTCTGTTGTACTTAAATATAGTTGAAATGTAGGAAAACGTTTTTTGAACTTTTAATTTCAAGAATAATTTTTTTTTGTATATGTCGATCGATTGCTCCCCCTTAAATGGATGTAAAGTTCGTTCACGATAAGAATATCACTGACGTTTTAGTCGATCACGTCGTTCATAGCGTACGTTTCGAATAGCCTGGTCGTGACGTCACAGCTCTGGGTGCGCGCGCATCCAGTCAAAAGTACGGACATTCTTGTCACTTGCCCATTTGGTTTACTGTATAAAACGAAGTTAATTCTGACATTGTGGTCATTAAACTTGGCCCTAAAGAAGTGCTATTTTGCATTAACTCATTATACTTGACCTTAGAGCAGTACTAGAGACAATTCCTGGCATGATTTGATATTGTAGTATGGCAGATAAAATACAAGTGACAGCTGGGAATCGGCATAGGTAAAATGGAATAAATCGTGATTAATGGATGTTTATCAATGTAATTGTGTAATAAATAATGTTTAATATCATCATTCAGTATATCTTTGAGTTTTATTGTATGTTATAATTACAAAAAAGGATGTAATTCAAAATACGCCCACTGACGTTTACGTGACAAATCGGCCTGTCATTTTTAACATGATTTCGGTAAATCCTCGGTTCACACACGACCTAACTCACTTTCCTCACTTTAAAATATGTTTCTTTGGGTCAAATACAACATTTGCATACATGATTTCTACAATAATAACGAGAAATTCACTGTTGCAAGTGCCGTTAGCACAGCACTTGTTGCACAAATAGGCGCAGTTTTCTTTAACTGATTCAGTTAAATCCATGGCTCCCCAACGGCCTAACACAACGTTTCTCACTTCACAATATGTTTATATAGGCTCGGGAATCTCGAACTTATCAAACCCAACGCACATTTTTCTAAATAATGACGAAAATCACTGCGGCAATGGCCATAAGAACACAACGTGGCGGACATTATTTTCAGAACTCTTGTCCACAATTTCGCGGTTCACCCAGTGGCCGCTAGGAGAGTGGCGAGCGCCATTTCTAAATTTAGATTCGAAACGTACGCTATAGGCACCGAGAGTTCGACACGAGTGAGAGAAATTAGCAACTTTTGTGGGAAGATCGTCAACTGTTTTATTTCTCATTGGCCGTGACCTAGCAACCGATCAGATGTCAACAAATGTACTCAAAATATTTCGGAATCAAACTAAGTCGCGCAAATTAATATTGTGATCAGATTCAGTGAAATTGTGAACACTTTATTATTAATATTTTGTAGGCGAATAAACATTAGATAAACATGTGTAAATTTTAAGAATTGATAATGCGTAATATGTGCAGCAACATAACATATAACTGCAGCGACTTGGACGCCTTGCCAAAAGGTAAGCTTCCTTCCCACAGATTAGTTGGCTCTGTCTGTACTTTTGCAGTGCCATCTGTTGTCTAAACACGCTGCCTATTGGTCAGTCACTTGAACACATGCCCTGTCAATGGCAAGACTTTCTTCTTTGTATTATTGAAATTGTATAAATTATGTCAAATACACAATTTTTAATAGTAGTAAATATTATAAAAATTCAATAAAATTGATTTATTTTTATCTACAGCCGTATTATACACATTTTTTGATTATTATATTGATATTTACATGTTTAGGTATACGTTCAATTGACTACGGTAGTACACGCCGCCATTACGGCTTGGAATTCTAATCGTGAATGAACTTTATTAATATTTCTTGCTGTGGAGACGTATTTGATTGATTTGAATTCGGTGTTTGGAGTAAAACAGTTTGACATTTTATTCGACCTTGATGCTGCTTCGTGATTGGTTGTTCCGAATTTGTGGATATTTTTTTCTGTTGACATTTGGACTTCGCGATGTTGTACTTCTGGTAAGTGTTTACCTTTTAATTCTAATGATGGTATTGTACTATTTTGGCTAAGATAATGGTCTCTGGGATCATACGTATTCATGTCATCTTCTGTTTCAGATGTTTTGATCTCGGAATTCGGGGAATTGTCTGCTGTTTTGGAGGTTATGTCATCTCCATTATAGATAGATACAGTTTGTTCAAATCTTCTGTACAATGATTATGGTGGTGAAGATGGCAACGAAAATGATGTACTACGCTAGAACCAACCACCGCGTAGAGAACAGCTATCTTCACACTATTAAGTTTACGGTGTGTTCACTTCAATGATCTACCATTGGCTCCCGTGAATACGGACTACGGGTGGAATACGCAGAAAAAAATGCTGTAAAATCGACCCTTGGTCAGTCTGCACCCTAGACGAGCGGGTCGCGGCAGACTTGGCTGGTCACGTGTTCCGTGCACTCGGAACGCTTCGTGTGTGTCCGTAAATCTTCGTGACTATCAGCTGCTGCGCTGTAAAGATGACGTGTAGTTTGTTCGTTCTTTTTCGCAACTCGTTCTTGTTTGCAATATTATGCAATCGCAATTTATCTAAATAAGTACTAGAGTCACTTGTCAGTAAATTTACTTTATAATTTATTTCGTAATAATTAAAATGCAAAATAAATAATTTCACATTGTTTGCAATATTACGCAATCGCAATTTATCTAAAAAAGTACTAGTGTCACTTTTGAGTAAATTTACTTTGTAATTTATTTCTTAATATTAAATTATAATGGAAATACGATATGTTCATTTGAATTAATTAATGTTTTTCTTGCTTTTAAAATTGATTCATTGATTACATATTAATATTTCATTGTCAACATTGATTTGAAATAATAAAGATCATTAAAAAATTGATGTAAAACAATTTTGACTTGTTCCTGTATGGTAGAAGACCATAGGTAAACAATCCTTACAAAATAGTTTGATCATTAAAGTGGGAAGGCAACTGATTATCAATTTTAAATTCTTCCCGCGGTAACTTATCATTCATGCACTCGAAGATTTACGGACACACGCGAATGGTTCCGAATGCATGGATCACGTGACCAGCCAAGTCTGCCGCGACCCGCTCGTCAATTAACCTATGTTTAACGCAAGAGGCGAGATCTCGCGAGATTATTTTTAAAAACGATTCGAAAAATCCACCACCGCCAATTTGAAGATAACTATTTCTACTTTCTTTTGTTCTTCTTCAGTTCTAGATTTAATAGTAAAATTGTATACATACTATTCAAGTTAAAATGTTTAATTGAATTTGTAAGTGTATTGCGTGCTATTTAATAATACTTTTTAACATTGCAAAGGCTCAAAACAATTTTAAAATAATAAATAAGTACTTATGAGTGTTAAAAGTGAGGCTATGTCATCCAAGAGTGATTTTATTTCCAACATGAACTGACAGCTGAAACATATTTTGGAAATAACTTCACTGGACCATTCATGTGAAATCTCCTCAATGTCATTAGAATAACACTGCACTGAATCGACAAATTAAGGTAATAATTCAAGTGAGCGTGTTGAAGGGGTATAAGTAAAGTAGTGACACTACTTTTCAAAAGTAATTTGCCCAACACTGCTAAACGAAATTGTTTAAACTGGCAGTCAATAAGGATGTGACTTAATGTTTAACTGAAGCTCTACTTTAGTTCTCTAGTTACATAATGCCAATTTTCTTTAATCTTTCATCTTAAAATCGAATAGATTTAGCAGTCACTTCACTTTGAAAGTTGCCGCCATATAGTGACTAGGTACTAGTTGCTAAAGTTCGTTCACGATAAGAATTTCACTGACGTTTTAGTCGATCACGTCGTTCATTGGTCAGTCACTTGAACACTGCCCTGTCAATGGCAAGACTTTCTTCTTTGTATTATTGAAATTGTATAAATTATGTCAAATACACTATTTTTATTATTAGAAAATATTAGAAAAATTCAATCAAATTGATTTATTTCCATCTACAGTTGTATTATACATAGTTTTGGATTATTCCACGGCCTCCTTTATAAGTTCCGTTTCACTACACGTTTCCCGGCCTGTCCACCAACTGAAAATCAGAGGTTCCACGTTTCGGCACAGGCCAAGGGCGCTAGTTGACACCCTACGCCTTCCTTATGAAAATCCTATATGACCAACTGAAGACAACATAGTGTGCAGTGATTGCTTTTGTCTTTGAAAGAGCTGTCAGTTAAGAAAATGCAATTAGTAAGCCAATATTATTCATGAATTCAACATTTAATGATTTTAATGCTTTATAAGTAATATTTTAAGCAATTATTAATATATTATTCTTGAAATATAACCTCAGCACCAGTTTCGTCTACATATTGCATGTGTTAAGTTAGGTGATTTTACGTACATTTTTTAACCTCACAATAAATTTCGTATATGTCACATTCAATATGTTGACGAAACTGGTGCTGAGGTTATATTTCAAGAACTAATATATTAATAATTGCTTAAAAAATTACTTATAAAGCATTAAAATCTTATTTAGTGTTGATTCATGAACAATATTGGCTTACTAATTGCATTTTCTTAAACTGACAGCTCTTTCAAAGACAAAAGCAATCACTGCACACTATGTTGTCTTGAGTTGGTCATGTAATATTTTCATAAGGAAGGCGTAGGGTGTCAACTAGCGCCCTTGGCCTGTGACAAAACGTGGAACCTCTGATTTTCAGTTGGTGGACAGGCCGGGAAACGTGTAGTGAAACGGAACTTATAAAGGAGGCCGTGGATTATTCTATTGATATTTTCATATGTAGGTATACAATTGTTCATTTGACTACAGTAGTATTTACACGGCCGCCATTACGGCTTGCAATTCTAATCGTGAATGAACTTTACTAGTACTAGCCCGAATGTAGCCAACTTGACACAACACAAGCTGTCACGGCCGGTCGATCTTATTTTTGTCACTCGTCTTATCTCGTTTAGTTTTTATCTTTCATCAAACAACTAACAAGTTCAGAATGTATATTCAACCGGAATACCTATTTTTCGGGATTCTTACGTTCATTTGGATAGAATTCCTCTGGGGCTTGTATTTGTCAGTGAGACAGGTGAGTTCTAACCTCAATATGATGACATCTCGCAACAGCCTGCACTGTTTTCCTTGACTGTCATCTTGTAACTAATAGGTCTGTTAGTTTGCCAAAATCCAGTGCAACTTCGAGCAAGTTCGAGCAAGAGCAGGTTCAGAGCAGAGCAACATTGGATGACGTCATTTTTAGGCCCGAGCAACTTCGAGCTGCTGCTCTTTTTGGTAGCTGGCGAACGGCCATTTCTTGTTTTTAGTGCCATTTGAAAATACATGATTACGGACATATTAATAATTTCGTAAATTCTGACAGAATATCAAAGATATAATTATTAACAATATTGCTACTTGGTGTTGAAACAAAACTGGTACTAAAAACACGTCGCCACATTACTATCTTTGTAATATTATTTTGTAATTCAAATCAAAATCTTCGTACTTCCCGCGCGTGCAGAACTCACTCGATCTTGCTCGGTCCAAAAAGTCCGAGCAGAAATATCTGCTCGAACTTGCTCGACCTGCTCTGATCCGACCCTGCTCGATGGCAGCCAAACGGCCACGAGCAGGCTGCTCAAAGTTGCTCGAAAACAGACGAACGGCCATCGCGTGATCGGAGCTGCTCCAAGCAGGTTCGAGCAGGGCAAACGAACAGACCTAATATCAACGCATGGGCGTCTCTTGTGTTGTGAAACCTTCTCTCTCTCTGCTTCACATGAAACAAGTCAAATTTCCCATGAATATTCATTGAAATATGTCAATAGCAGTGTTGTCAAAGTTACTTTTAAAATGTAGCAGTGTTACAGTTACAGTTACTTGCTCAAAATTCTAACAGTGACAGCTACAGTTACAAGGGTTTCAAAAGTAACACCGATACAGATACTTTCCGAACGAAAAGTATCAGTGTTAGGTTACAGTTACTTTCATATTGACAGCAGTTACTTTCACAGTTACTTTCAATTTGGAAGCATTTTTCCTTGAATTTTTTTAGAGTTGAAGGGATTAAATTACGTTGTGATTGATAACTGACGATAGGGAACAGGGCTGGCAAGACAAGAAAAAGTCCAGTCCAGCGGCCTTTTTGAAATTTTTTGTCATTATATGCCTTCTAGATGGTTCATTTTTACCATTTTCTAAGGAATCGGACATTTAACATTATTCAATGATGGATTAAATGTAACATGCTACATTTCAGTAAAGTTACTCAAAATTGTAACGGGATAAAAGTTACAGTTACAATTTTCAATAAAGAAAGTAACTGAATACAATTACAATTACTCTATTTTGAAAGTAACATGTTACAGTTACTTTTACTTGAAAAAAGTAGCATGTTACCAGTAACATGTTACTTTGTATCATGTTACTTCACAACACTGCTCAATAACCACGTAGGTAGGTATACGACGCACTTTCAATCCACACTGAATCCGCTTTAGCCAAATCGGATTGACTTTTAACCTGTGATATTACCTACACATCGAATTTAACTCAATTCGCAATCGATTCAATACACTTCTGAAAGCGACCTGGAAGTTTCAACTCGGTTTGAAATGACGTGATATACAGTTAAATCTGCATTCAATCCGCATTGAAGACACACGCGCATTTGTTCCCACGCAGAAACGTTGTCAAGCAGGCTGTGGGTAGCTGTCATTTACTTGATTGTCATTTGTTTTGTTTTACACGTTTTTGCAGATGAAATCGTCTATAATGAATTATATATTTAATGTGAGATCAATTTGCAGCGTCCAGGAAGTATTGGTTTTAAACCAAACCAATATTTTAACCACATAATTAAAGCTTTGGACAGAAAACTGTATGAATGATTTTTTGTACTTCCTGGCGGGAAATTTGATTTCAATCCTATTTGAGTCTCGAACTTGCGTGATAGACGGCCATGTTCAAATCGATTTGAGTCAAACTGATTTGGCTAAAGCGGTTACAATGCGGTTTGAAAGTGCGTGGTATACGTGGTTAATGTTTGACCTGTTAGAGTTAGAGTGATGTTATGTCACTGTTAGACCATAGTTGCACAAGTTACTATTCGCGTTTAACAGACCCTCTAGGCAGCGCTAGTGTCAAGCTCAAGATGGTCGCTCAAAATCGTATGATTGCCTGCTCCTAACATGTGTCGCGTTGCGGTATAATGTTCTTTTATTTATTATCTCGAATTATGAAAGCATCGGCAGTAGAAATATACTCTGTTATGATGTTGCTAACAATTTTCAGCAGCTATTATAATGAAGGTGGGGCCATATTAAATGCGAAACATTTAATAATGTGATGATATAACCGCGGTGTTAGAAGACTGCAGTTAGAATAGTGTTCCTCTGGCTGCAAACTTATATTTTGCATATTAGTTTGTATGTATTGTTTGTTTGTACATGAGTAGTTATAAATATTTATATAAATAATGTATTGTTCAGAGATAGAAGGGCGGAAGTCCATTTTAATGATTCTTCAGGTGAAATCAGTATTTCTTGGCTCATCTAATCATATTTTGGTGACATGAACCATTATGTAAGAAATTGATAGAGCTTGATTACATTGTTGACAATGTCCGTATGTTGTGTACATTTTATGGTTGAATAAACAATACAATACAAAACAAAGTGCGCAACGCAAAATCGAGTAAGGGGACTTCCGCCCTTCAACTTCTGATGTAGAGGTGGTACAGATGTGATCGACGGCAAGGATCGAGGGCGTTTTAATTGTCTAATATCCATGTAAACATTATCACATCACATGCTATATACAAATTTTGTAAAATCATACATGCAACACAATTATGAAACCTTCCTTTCCAATGTCTTTTGATCTTTTTTTGCTGGAACTCACGATTAACTATTTACAGGGAGGCACCAATTATTATTTTTAAATTATTATAAAAGTATTACCATCCCTAATTACAACAGATCAATCAAAAATTATTTAAATTTCGAAAGTAAAATTCAGAATGTATAATAACAAACTGTAGGTAGGTACCTATATTGAAGAATAACAGGACTGAACATCGATTTGAGAACTTAGAATTAATCCAGAATATTGTAACCTATGAAACCTTATTTGCCATGATTCATTAATTTACTTGTAACATTAATAGGAAGTGCACACGAAAATTTACTTTGATGGTTTCTTTCCAATATTGCAGGCATGTGCCCATTTGGACAGCATAACGGCATTCTTCGAAACAAGTGCATAAACAAATCATACTGAGCTTCATTTTTGCATTGCGGAACAAGGGAATATCTGTTATCAATCACACATGAAGATTGCGTTATATTCGAATTGTTGCCATCCTTGCTGTGCCAATACGGTTTTGCCTAGTTCAGTCGTCTACCGCCAGGTGCCACCCACTTCGCCGTTAAACGCGAATACCAGCTATACCACTGATTTTACATTAGAATCTTCCTCCAAGTGTTCCTATCCTACCGCTTTATACATTGTGCTCTTATGAGAAAGACAGTAGATGAACACTTGCACACCACTGTAAGGTCTAATCATTTATTATAAATGCCATGAATATCTAGACAAGCTGTAGCTCACAAGCTGTAGCAGAAGAAATGATGGTAAAATTAAATCTTGGCTCGATCACTTTTTACTAACTCTTAATGCCCGAAAGTCCATGTTCATCACTTTCACCCCTAGAAGTAACGCTCAGCCACTGCTCTTAACTTGAAAATACATTTTTCCAATTGTAACAGAATAACTGCATATGCCATGTATTAATAAAATCAAATACAATTATGGCGTTTTCCATTGGGTTGCTCTCGGATCGAGCTGGATTTTGCCTCTGATGTCATGCTCCGCCCCAGAGCTGCTCTGGAACTGCTCCCAATGGAATACAAAATCGCTATTTAATGGCGGGTTAGTTTATGTTTCAAATGAGGTTAGATTTACTTTAACATCAATATTCGTGTATTTACATCACTAATTGTACGGCTGGGCGAATATATTATACATACAATATTATTAATGAACTGTATTAAGTTATATACTTATCGCTGGATTCATCACTTATTCTTGTTAACAACGACGGCCAGTTATTTGAAATTTCTCGTTTTCGCGCCTTGCTCTCGACCGCTCCGTCGAAATATTCAGAGCGAGAAAGATCGATCCGGGAGCGAGCGGTCTGCCAATGGAAAACGACAAAAGTGCTCCGGGAGCGATCTCGATTTCCCAATGGAATATGACAACCTGCTCCCGGAGCGCGCTGGAGCAGTACGGAGCACCCAATGGAAAACGCCATTAAGTATTTGGGTATTATAGTTGAACAGCATTTAAATTGGAAAAATCATATTTCAAGTGTAGTGAGAAAATTAAGAATTACTTTCCCCAAATTCTATAATCTTAGGAATGTTCTGTCTGAGCACAAATAGGTCTCCTAATAGTTCATACAGTTCATACAGGGTCCATACAGTCCGTTATACAGTATGGAATTACCAGCTGGGGTGGCCCCTGTAGATTGCATGTAAAGGCAATTAGCACTATTAATAATTCAGTCTTAAAAATTATGTAGGTATTTAAGAAAGAAAGACGATTTAATACTATTCAGCTTTATAACGAGGCTAATGTTCTTATGTTACTAAAATTATTTGCAAAGTGTTTAATTAATCATGTTCATGTCCAGGGATGTAAAATTTCCGGAAATATTTCCGGAAATTTCGGAAATTTTCCGGAAATATTTCCATAAGCTATAACAGGCGTTATGTTCACTAGACAACACATTTGAGAGTTTGTATGCAAGAGGAAATGTGCAGTGTAAAGGACATTTTGTTTATAACCAAAGCTACAATTTAGTAACTTTAATATTGTTTTCGGAGTGAGAAACCCATTTAAAAGCAATGAAACCTCACGGTTTACAAAATGTTATGGAAGGCTGTATTTTTCCGAAATTACATACCGATTCTGATATCTTGGCAGTAACAAGATTTAAAAACGATGCTACGATACAAACCTCACAGCACTGTACACCCCTTGATTGCAAAAGCTCAAGTAATTCTAGGGCAATTCCACGCCAAAGCATAAAAAAAATTGAAATACTATGTAGGGTACGACTCTGATTTTGTTCATAATTGGAATAGTACTACATACATGTTAGGAAGCCGAAATAAACACATGTCTCGTTCAGCGTTTTTTTTCCACATTTCGAACGGGGTCCGAGAAATGGGCCCCTTAAAAAGTAATTTTTAATATTTTGTAAAAAATGTGTACCTATCCTAATTGTATATTTAACGCGATTCGAGCGATACCACGTGACTAAAAATATAAATCACGTTATTGGCGAAACTACTGCACTCAAAGAGTCGGGAGGGCATTTTTCTCATTCAGTAAGTGATTCTACAACTCACTGTATCTTTTTTGACACATTATTGTTGTACCTACCGTAAAATTTTGACTTTTTTATTTTTGAAAATAAACATATTTACTACGGCCACGATTCAAGCCCCACCATTCACACTACAGACTTCCATGATGGCTCATTTTGTTCACAAATAATAGGCGGATGTCATGACGGCCCCCAAATTTCGATAACTTCATTCCTATTTCGACAGTAGCTTCTACTAAATCAGTAATATTTGACTATTAAATCTGGTAGGTACACTCCCCCAAATAATAAACGGTACTTGGTACAAAACGTATTGGCTGCTGGGCCGGTTCCTTGACAATCAATCCTTGTTATTATCAATGAAATCAGAGCTCACCTAAATTAGTTAGATATGCGTTAACACTGACTTCATGGGATGATCCCATCAAACCTTAATCAGTCCATTCATTATCTTTCGAGTAGGTACCGTTTATTATTTGGGGGAGTGTACCTACGTTATATATTTTTTTTGTAAAATTTTAAACAAAAAATTAGAAAATGGGGGCCGTCAGCCCATAACTAGATACCTATATCAAATGAATATTCTCTGCAAGTTTCGTGTCATTCAGATAAACGGTATTGTCTATACTTGGTCCAAAGTAATGTGCATTTTACAAGTTTGAAAACATCCCGGATTTTTTTGTGGCGCCCAAAAACGACTAATGTCACTTGAAATCATATGTTTCTAGCTCCCTCTTACGAAATATGAAGCAAATTAATATTGATTTTTTTCGATCGAATCGCCTTAACATCCTTGCAAAGTTATAGAGTGGTAACTTGTACGATATGGAAGTTAAATGCGGTTTGTAAAAATAGTACCTACTCGGGGTTTGTATTATATTCCACAACTTATTAATAGTAGATCATGAGCAAGCCGAACGAGACCCTTCCCACCCTACCACGGAAGGTTTAAAAACTGTTTTGGGTACTTCCAGAGTATGCATTTCAAAAACTATTTTTTTCGGAAAAATTGGAAAAATAAAGTTCGGAAATTTCCGGAAATATTTCCATTTCCGGAAATATTTCCGTGGAAATATTTCCGGCTCACGTCCCTATTCATGTATATAAGAAGCAGAAACCATGTACTGAACTTACAAATTCTTTAAAATTTCTACAAGATATAAGACCAACGAAAAATTAGATTCCAAGAGTCAACTCCAGTTTTGGCAGTTTTGCCCAAAGAAATGGGGCTTTCATTGGTCCAAAGTTATATAATTTTCTACCAATTGATATTAGAAACACTTTGGTGACGTCGACTGCTTCTTAAAAAATCTTTAAATCCAAGTTAAAAGTTTGGATATTTAATACGCCTGTCTCCTCATTGAAAAGTATAATTTATCTTAATCTTTAGTTTCCATTTGTTTAATTCGCATATTTCTGTTATGTAAATAAAAATACATTTACACAGATCACAATTGTTTTAGCATAGCCAACTGACATTTCGTGGATGAAAACACCACATCAGCCTTCTCCAAGCGCGTATTTTCTAGGATTCAATTTTTGTATTAATGTTTGGCTTTTTCCGCAAATAGCGCTAGGTACCGACGCCGCCGTTTTTGAGCGAGCGTAGCGAGCGTCACCACGGTACTCTTATGGCACTTTCTCTGTGTGTTTTTTGTTTGTTTGTTTGTTTATTTTTTTGTGGTCACAGCCCAGGTCAAACCGCTCAAGCAATCGATCTGAAATTTTGTACACATACTAACGTAGTCTATGAGGTCCCTGGGATCGTTTTTGAACGGGATCCCGTGATTGGTTCAAATTTAAAAAAAAATATCTTTTGATTGGTTGTTCCGATCAATTTAAAATTTTGACAAGTCATTTCAACCAACATTGTACCCAATCTTACAAAGTTTCAGCCAAATACTTCCATTGGTTAAAATTTAAAAAAATCTTCTATATGATTTTTGGAATTTAAACTAGAACAGATTGACCGATCAACTTAAAACTTCGCGTGGTAATTGGTACCAACATTTGAGGTATTTTTGCCAATTTTCAGTCTAATCTGTCGTTATTTTCAAAAGTTTTGTCATTTAAAGGTCATTTTATTCCGTAATCTTGAAAAATGTATACTAAATTGTCATCCCTGCCTTCTTTAAGCTTCTGTTCCAAGGCAAGGCCTGTAGAGCAGCCAAGCTATCCACAATTTGTAAAGTAAAATGAAAGCATTTTTGAGCTAGCGCATAAAATCGGATGCAGTACAAAGGACAAATCCTCTAATTGGTTTAAGTTTAAATAATATCTTCTGATTGGTCGACAATCAAAATGTTCACATTAGGTTCAAATTTTGCATGGTGATCAAGACCAACTTAATATTAAATTTTACATATTGGAAGCCCAATCAGTCAAGTATTAATTGTAATTTTACGAGTTTAGTATGGGATGTCACAAGAGATTTCTGGAGAAAGTATGAAGGTAAGACTTCACGACACAATGGATCTGTTTTTCATCCAGAGTATTATGGAGATCGAATAATTGCAGAGAAAATCGTCTTGTGCCGTGTCGTGTATCGTGACTATGGGGATGTTGCATGTTCTGTGCTCGCTCATCAACGCGTTACACTGAGCGTTTTCCTAGTATCATAGTTTGGAATAAGTTATTAGTTTTATTTTGTCCAACAGATGTTTAGTGCCATAATTGAGCGAGCGTAGCGAGCGTCACCACGGTACTCTTTTGGCACTTTCTCTGTGTGTGTGTGTGTGTGTGTGTGTGTGTGTGTTTTTTTTAATTTTAATATTTTTTTTTTTTTGTGGTCACACTCTAGGTCAAACCGCTCAAGCAATCAATCTGAAATTTTGTACACACACTAACGTACTCTATGCGGTCCCTGGGATCGGTTTTGAACGGGATCCCGTGATTGGTTCAAATTTAAAAAAAAATATCTTTCGATTGGGTTGTTTTATCAATTTGAAATTTTGACAAGTCATTACCACTAACATTTTACCCAATCATACAAAGTTTCAGCCAAATCCTCCAATTGGTTAAAATTAAAAAAAAATCTTTCATATGATTTTTGAAATTTAAACTAGAACCGTACGACCGATCAACTTAAAACTTTGCATGGTCATTGGGACCAACATTATCTGTATTTCTGACAATTTTCAAACTTATCTGTGTTTAAATCCAAAAGTTATTGACATTTTACTGACATTTTGCGTGTTATCTGTCAAATTTCTCGAAAATGTTGATCCGACTCTTTATAGTTCCAAGGTAGTTAGAGCAGAAACTTTCAAACGTATAAAACTGATATGACCGTTCAACAAATCGTCTAATATTGTGTAAGTACACACACTAAATTATCATATGAGTGGTCCCAGGTATATTTTTTTAAATATATCCTATGCTTTTTGACAAGGAACATTTTAATCATAAAGTTTCAATCGATCAACTTAAAACTTTGCATGGCTATTGGGACTAATACTTTAGGAATATTTGGAGATTTTTATACCTACAAGTCTGACGAATTTCAAGAATTATTGGCTTTTAATGATATTTTCGATCGACATATTTTCGGTTCGAGGTGTTGCGCGTGTCCGTGCTCGCTCATCAACGCGTTATACAGAGCGTTTTCCTAGTTTAACTAATTTTTGGATACTAAACATCTGTTGGACAAATTTAATTTAATTGAGCGAGCGTAGCGAGCGTCACCACCGTAGGTACTCTTATGGCACTTTCTCTGTGTGTTTTTTTTTTGTTTTTTTTGGGGTCACAGCCCAGCTTAATTTGCTCAAGCAATCGATCTGAAATTTTGTACACATACTAACGTACTCTATGCGGTCCCTGGGATCGTTTTTGAACGGGCTCCCGTGATTGGTTCAAATTTAAAAAAAATTATCTTTCGAAAGGTTGCTTTGATCAATTTAAAATTTAGCAAAAACATTGCAACCAACATTGTACCCAATCATAAGAAGTTTCAGCCAAATCCTCCTATTGGTTCAAATTTAAAACCATTTTTCATGTGATTTTTTACATTTAAACTAGAACAGATTGACCGATCAACTTAAAACTTCGCGTGGTCATTGGTACCAACATTTTAGGTATTTTTGCCAATTTTCAGTCTAATCTATCGTTATTTTCAAAAGTTTTGTCATTTTAAGGTTATTTTATTCCATAATCTTGAAAAATGTATACTAAATTGTCATCCCTGCCTTCTTTAAGCTTCTGTTCCAAGGCAAGGCCTGTAGAGCAGCCAAGCTATCCACAATGTACAGTAAAATGAAAGCATTTTTGAGCTAGCGCATAAAATCGGATGCAGTACGAAGGCCAAATCCTCTAATTGGTTTAAGTTTAAATAATGTCTTCTGATTGGTCGACAATAAAAATGTTCACATTAAGTTCAAATTTTGCATGGTGATCAAGACCAACTTAATATTAAATTTTACATATTGTAAGCCCAATCAGTCAAGTATTAATTGTAATTTTACGAGTTTAGTATGGGATGTCACAAGAGATTTCTGGAGAAGGTATGTAGGTAAGACTTCACGACACAATGGATCTGTTATTCATCCAGAGTATTATGGAGATTGAAAAATTGCAGAGGAAATCGTCTTGTGCCGTGTCGTGCATCGTTACTATGGGGATGTTGCATGTTCTGTGCTCGCTCATCAACGCGTTACACTGAGCGTTTTCCTAGTGTAGATTCACTTTCAATATGTTTACTAGACAAGCTATGGAATTACAAGCTATGGAATTATTTTCATTGAACTGCTCTGACTACTCGTACATAGCCCTATTTTGTTAACAATTACATTGGTATAAGATATTGATAAACATCGATTAAAAAACTCTTCAAGGTCAAACTCACTACCCAGCCGTCTTAATATGAATTCATAGGTTGCATGTGATGTCATCTCATTGTTGCCGTCGCCAGAATAGCTGTGATTCTCTGACGATATCTTATATTTAATGAGTACCTGGGAAATTGTATAGGCTCCGTAGATTACTTGCGTACGATGAGAAATCACTCACATTACAAAAATCCATCGGTTTGCCTCAATAATGTTTTACATCTGACCGGTCAACGTGCCAACGTAATGGGTGGACAATTCAATAATTTAGCATTGCTGATATAAAACAAAAGAAGTTCGTGCAAGCTATGAATAATAATAATCGATGTAATAAACGGCAAGTGAAAAAGATTTGTTTTGGAGTGAAAATCTAGCATTATAAGCAAATAAATCAAATTGTAAAAGCACCTGTACACACCCAGTCTTATACATATCAAAAATAATATATTTAATAACAAATGTTTTTTGTCTACACACATTTGTAATCCTTTATTTATTCACTTTGACAGCCAGAACTTTGTTTGACAGTTGATGATGGAAACAGAACCAACAGCTAAGATTACCTTTCAAGTGTGCCGTGATCAGAAAAGCGATTTGTTTATGTAGGTAATTTTGAAGAGTAATCTCTGTGTAAATTATGTGTTTAGTTTAAATTATCTGTTATAAAACATTATTGATTTGCAATTAATAAAAGTATCATCAACATTAAGCTGCAATTATGAGTTTGCGCCTGTCAAAAGAAAGTGTGGATTGTTTCATAAGGTATGACTGTTTCATATGACAGTAAAAGTACGTAGGTAAAATGGCAATGAACGTATACCTACAAATAATTTGTCAACGTCTATATTTTGCCCACCCAACAAAAGGACGGTAGGTGGCGCCCTCTCCTGCTTTACCATTGGACATGGGTTCTTTGGAGAAGGCTGATGTGGTGTTTTCATCCACAAAATGTCAGTTGGCTATGGTTTTAGTAGTAGGATCATGACTAATGTAGTGTCTACATCTAGGTATCTGCTTATTGTATTTATCGTTAACATCAGGATTTTGTATCTTATATGTTTTCTTTTTGTATTTACACTGTAGGTACTAATATTCCGCATGCATCTCCTCACAGGCCAATGGCTTATGGAGGTGCCATGATTTTACTGTATAACCTTGTATGATGTGATAAGTAAAATGAAATGAAATGAAATGAAAAAACACAGTGTTTCCGAAACATATTCGGTTCGTCAAAGTCAAATCACAAGAAGCTCTGGGTCGAAAGAACCTTTAGTTTAGCTGCACAAAATATGTCGCCATTGTTTTCCTGAGTTAATGGAAATAGACACATTGAATAGTACATTGTGTTATTCTCAGCATCGAGTGTATCAGCGAGCCAAGCAGGTTCCTGATGAATTGAAAAGGATTATCGATGAAACGACTTACGACAAAGCCCGGCTCTACGGTCTCGACAAAAGCAGCTACGGAATTGTCAAAGACATCTTCGAGATCGTCCTCACCACTGTAAGTCAACTCACTCTATTTCACTTTGCAACCATCTAGTTATAAACTGCAGCTGAAATCGAATAAATCCAAAGCCTAATTTATCAATTGCTCTCCCCGTCTTCTCAACCTCAAACTTCACTTTCTCTGCAATTCTCTTCAATGTGTCCCATGCGCCGATAACCTCGCTGTTGTGCGCCATAAACCATAATATCTAAGGTCAGGGACAGGCTAAGTTGAACACGCGCTAGCATGGGCCGGCCTATACCTGGCAATGCTAAACAGGGTTCATCTGTGCCTGTCACCGAACGTACCTAAACTCCGTTTCATGGGGTCTAGAGTCCTAGATAGCATGGGCAGGTATAGGACTACCCATGTTAAACAGGACTCGAGACTGCATGAAACGGAGTTTATATTATGTGTCCCTTCACTTGATACGATACGATTTGAGACGAAATTATTTCAAGGGTATCTAATCATAATTAGATAAAAGACGAACTCAGGGTTGTTACGTGGTATTTTTTTTGCTTCGTTAACCATCAATGATCTTAATTATTGATTTGTGTGGAAATGTGCTATTTTCTTGTCTCGCTGGGTGCCGTATGAAAGTTACCTATTTTATATTTGTGCCAAACAACCCTAGAAGTTTATCTTTGAACAACACACTTGGGTCATTCCAGGCGAACTCACTCACCTCTTGACCTCGACCGACCCAGATTTTGATGAAACTTGGTACACTTGTTTAGAATAGGGTCGTTCCAGGCCAAAACGACAAGGTCATAGTCGTTATCATTTCCGATTTTTTTTATTATTTGGCACGTTGATAGGCATTGCTAAGCGGAGTAAAAAAACATTTTTTTAAACAATTTTATAGTACAGTGGTGTCGAGTTACAAGGTCACAAACTTCCGACGAAAAATAAAGTTTTCTGGAGGTGCGTCGCAATAAAGTGGATTCTCTCAACAATTAATAGAGCTACGGAGTCCATCAAAAACTCATTTTAAAGCTAATAATACGCTCTTTTCAGAAATGTGACATGTGTTACTAAAAATATTTTTTAAATTTTTTTTATTTAAAAATTCAGAAAATTTCAAAATGATTTAAAAAAAAATCGATTTTTTTATTTTTTTTAAATTTATTTTGAGGATAATTTGATGAAACATGTTTAAACAACCGGTGAATATTTGACGCTCGGCATTCCACAACTTTTCGAGCAAACAAATGTTTTGTTCAGTATCGCCCGCGTGGAACTGTTTCTCAGCAACGGCAATCATTTTATGATCAAAATAATCCTGCGATCTTAAGAGAAACCGTATTTTTTTAAAAAAATTTAAACTTTCAAGCTAGTTTGCTAAGACATGTATGTATAAACAATCTGTGAAAATTTCAAGCTCGGCATTCTACAACTTTCGAGAAAAACATATTTTGTTTGGTAGCGCCGCCTGACACTGATTCGCCGCGAGGCCTATAATCTTTCGTAACCGCGCTAGAGATGCTAAAATTGCAACAAGTATACCATTTTATTCACGATCTCAACTGTGGCAATGTTAGTCTAATCCCCATAAAAAAACACTCCGTGTAAAAATACCAGCCAAGTCTCTTCAACTATAAAAAAATAGAAGAAATCTAAAAATTCAGCACTAAAAGTAGTGATATCAAAAAATGGGCCAAGTCAAAACCTAATTTTAAAAACCAAAATATACTTGGCGCATCGTTTTTTAGGGTATATATATATATATCAAATAATACATTGTACGGTATTGCCACGTAATATAGTTTAGCCGGTAGCGAGGCACATGTGTTACGGGGCTTGCCCTATACTCGCTACCGGTAAGTGTACCTCTGTATGTATGTACATTTTAAAATAAATAATAATAATAATAAATCGCCGACGTTTCGCCAACACTCCAGTTGGCCTTTTCAAGGCGCAAGGAAAACAGGTAATTAAATTATTGAAAAATCTAAAACACACTACTGTCAAATTATTTCACAAAAAACAAATCAAATTTTACAAAAACAGTGCAAGAATATTTTACAAAAACAGTGCAAGAATATTTTGTATCCAGCTGGCTCATCTTAAGTTTCTCTTCTTTGCCATTGATCTAGTGACTCTGGGCGTGCTTGTAGTTGCTTCATATGATGTACTACTTTTTCTTGCGCCATCTTTGTGTTTGGTCCTGGACTTTGTTTGGGTTTTCGCTGAGATGTTTGTTCTTGTATCATCCTTTTGTTTCTCCTTATTTCTCAGTCTGGTTGCGATGACACTTAGAGGCTCTTCATCTGAGTCTGAAAATTGGACATCGGATCTCCTTGTCCTCACTGATCTCCTTGATCTCCTTGATACGACATGTGTGGATTTTGCTTTCTTACGTGGCTTTATGTTGATGAGTGGTGCTAATGGCGCCCAGGATTGAGAAAGTTTTCGGCTATCAACTTGCTTGTTTAAGCAGAAAGTTGGCCGTCTCTCGATTTCTATTGCCTCTCTTATCAATCTTGGAAGCAACTTTTCTGATCGGACAAGGACCGTTGCTCCATCATAATCTATTCTGTGCCCGCTTTCTCTCACGTGACCCGCAAGTGATGATGTAGTTTTGTCCTGTCTTACGTCCAAACGATGCTCTTGGATACGTTGAGAGACATTGCGATTAGTTTGCCCGACATTATACTTTGTCACAATTCTCACACGGGACCTGGTACACGCCCCATCCTTCAAGATGCCTTGAATCTTTACAGTTTCTAATAAGACTTGCCAGCTTTCTGTCAGTATCAATTACCTGTTTTCCTTGCGCCTTGAAAAGGCCAACTGGAGTGTTGGCGAAACGTCGGCGATTAAACTATATTACGTGGCAATACCGTACAATGTATTATTTGAAAAATAGAGGCTTCGAAACCATACATGAACAAATATATATATATATATATATATATTAATAACATCATTTAACGGTTTATGCTACATATATTTATTACACACCAACGTTTCGGCAAGCATCCACCCGCCTTTCTCAAGGTAACAAACGAAAATCAACGAAAAAACTATAAAATACAGCAAAATCAATTCATGAAATGTCAAATGTAGAAAACAGTGAAACGTGAAAGGAAATAATTGTGAATTCTTCTGGCGCTGGAAAATGTGCTTCCTTGATATCCAAAAGATGGCCGTCATACACCAGGGTGTCGATAGTGACTTGAGGTCGTCGCTCAAACTTCCTTTTCTTGTCGCAATTTTAATGCTAAAGCAGCTAGTGGAATATCCTCGTCGTGGTCTTTTGACATCTGTGTTAGGTGGTATTCTCGGCGTCTTCTCTTGTCTATTCTGGGGGTCGGATGTCTTGATACCCATCTATCTAGCTCTGATGGCATTCATCAACGTTGGTGTGTAATAAATATACGTAGCATAAACCGTTAAATGATGTTATTAATACCTACTGGCTGCGAGACTCTACATGATGTAATATATATATATATATAGGCTTTATATATGTATAAATAAATATAATAAATATAATAAATATATATATAAATAATACCAACTGCAAATTGAGCAGTTGGAAAAGAAAAGTTGCGTTTGGTAAAAGATTAAAATGATTATCCAAGAAGAATAGCTTAAGTTTCGTTACAATCGGTCCAGCCGTTTTCGATATATAACGTCACTTCCGGTTTTGAAATAGCGGCCAAAAATAATGTCGTCTTAAATTCATAATTATAAGTCCTACAAAATTGCATAATTTGATTACAATCGGTACAGCCGTTTTCGATATATTATAACGTCCCTTCCGGTTTTAAAATGGCGGCCGAAAATAATGTCGTCTTGAATTCATAATTATTAGTCCTACATATTTCCAAAATTTGGTTGCAATCGGTACATCCGCTTTCGATAATGACGTCACTTCGGTTTTAACAATGGCGGCCGAAAATAATGTCGTCTTGAATTCATAATTATTAGTCCTACACATTTCCAAAATTTGGTTGCAATTAGTGCAGCCGTTTTCGATATATGACGTCACTTCCGGTTTTGACAATGGCGGCCGAAAAAAATGTCGTCTTTATTTCATAATTATATTAGTCCGACATAATTCTAAAATTTGGTTGCAATCGGTACATCCGTTTTCGATATATGACGTCACTTCCGGTTTTAGAAAATGGCGGCCGAGAGCACTGCAACCTTGAATTTATAATTATTTACAATGTATGTTTACTAAATATCTATTTAAAAGTATAAAGTGGTGAATTTAGTGTCATTTAGAATATTAATGACGTCATTTAGCATTTTTATGACGTCATTTCCGGTATAGGTAATAAGAAAACAATATAGTTTTATCTTGTTGATTCTTCATGAATGACCTTCTGAATTCAATCGCGCTAATTTCCGTCAAATGGCTCATGCCGTTTTCAATATATGACGTCACTTCCGGTTTCATTTAGTGGTTCCTGCCGCCATTTCCGGTACCGTTAATTTGTATATTCATTTATCCCAATTGATTTTTCAAATAGATTGCAGAATGCATACGCAGGAGCTAGTTCAGTTGCAATCGGTACAGGCGTTTTAGATATATGACGTCACTTCCGGTTTCAGGAATGGCGGCCGAGAACACTGTGTATTGAAATTATAATTTTGTATTGTCTATGTTACAATGTAAGATAATGATATGTGTATTTAAAGTATAATTTGATGAAATAAACTAAATATTGCAAATTTATGACGCCACTTCCGGTTTAGGATATAAGAAAATTATATTTTTAAGTAACATACTTCATATAGATGACCATCTAAATCGAATGGCGCTAATTTCCTTCTAATCGGTCTAGCCGTTTTTCATATATGACGTCACTTCCGGTTTAAAAATGGCGGCACAAAAAATCACAATTTCAGGTTTATCGGTTTAGCCGTTTAGGCTGTGGCGGTGACAGCAACTTTTTCGGGAATCATATGAAGAAGAAGAAGCAGATGAAAGCGGTGAAATTTCACGATTTTCATGGCGCTCTAGGTCATAAACGGAATGACTGGTTGTTGTCGCGTGATGTTTATGTTGTCAGGTGGGCCATAGCTCAAAATTAAGACATTTCACAACAATGAGAGATTTTCCATTGTTGAGATCCAGTAGGCCGAAAATACCATGTTGTTGCTTACAGTAAAAGTAGTTGGTCTGCTCCTCAGTTTATATAGGCATTTACGGTATGTTGAGTGAGTGTGAGTGTACGGTACGGCTTGGCTGTGTGGAGCGACCGTTCCACTAGATTTCTACAGTCCGAGACGCGTGATGAAGAGGTCAGAAGACCGTGGAATCCTTTCCACGTTTGACAACTGACATTCACCTTCTCGTATGGATTTTTCTCATATACGTATGAGTAGGCACACAGTAGGCAAATTCCTTTCAATTTGCAGTTGGTATAATTTATATATATATATATATATATATATATATGGTGTAGATTTTCGCAGCAATTATTATGTTCAAAATTTAATTCTGGATTGATCTGCGTCATGTTATTTATTAAAACAACGTTTCGAGCTCAATTGTGAGCCCTTCTTCAGGTTATTAGACAAATAAAATATCAAGAAAACTACTCTATGAATGACAGCTGGAAATGTGCATAATGAAACAGAAGAAAATTCAAACATTTACAAAATAGCACTGCCCTCTAAGTACAAAATCAAGGTAAAATATTACAAAACTAACATAAGTCCTATACTACGTCATTCTCTTCCTACTTCTTGTCATTGGGCCAGCATAATCATCTTGACTCGCAGAGTCGGGACCTTGAGGGACATCAGGTGTTACCAGAGCAATCTGATTCAAGTAGTTTTGCCTCGTGGAATCTGGAGCTGGACGAACATCAGGCATCACTGGAGCGACTTTGTAAGGAGCAAGTGCTAGCTTCCAGGTATTGGGAAGTCTTTTGGCATCATCACGAACGTTCATACAATGGGTCCGCCGTTCAATTTCAATTGCTTCTCGGAGAATGCGCCGGTAATCATTTTCCTCCCTTGCCAGAGTCCTGCTGTTCTCGAAGTCAATAACATGACCCTCTCGAACCACATGTTTCGCTAATGTGTTGGAATTTGTCGAGTTCTTCACAGCTAATACATGTTCTTTAACTCTATTCATTATTCTCCGGTTCGTTTCCCCTACGTATGTCTTCTCACAGCTCCCACAAGGAACTTCATAAACTCCTTGGGACTCGTTGACAATACGGTCCTTTCCACTTCGTAGCATAGTACCAATCTTCCTGTGAGGTTTATAGACTGTGATGACATTCTCTTTTCGCAACATGCGGCCAATGCGATCGGTTATTCCTCGCACGTAGGGAAGAAAGGTAATCGACGGAACCTTTTTCTTCTCTTCTTCATCCTTACTGTCTTCCTGCTCTAGAGACGACCTCGGAGTCCAATTGAATGCTTTGTTTATTGCAGAGTGCGAATAGCCATTGCTGTTCAGAGCAGCCCGAAGTATATTCAGTTCTTCAGAAAGGTGATCTTCATCAGCCAGTTGTCGTGATCGATAGACGAGGGTCTTTGGCACTGAACTTATCTGTGGTGGGTAATGGTGTGAAGAAGCTTGAAGGTAGCGATTTGTGTGAGTTGGCTTCCGGTACACCGTATGAGACAACGTACCGTCAGCTTTTCTCATAACTAGAACATCCAAAAACGCTAATCGATCATTTTCTTCAACTTCCATTGTGAACTGAATCTTATGATGAAAGCTGTTCAAATGCGCGAGAAATCCGTCAAGAGTTTGCCTTCCGTGTGGCCATACCACAAACGTGTCATCGATGTTAGTTTTGTAATATTTTACCTTGATTTTGTACTTAGAGGGCAGTGCTATTTTGTAAATGTTTGAATTTTCTTCTGTTTCATTATGCACATTTCCAGCTGTCATTCATAGAGTAGTTTTCTTGATATTTTATTTGTCTAATAACCTGAAGAAGGGCTCACAATTGAGCTCGAAACGTTGTTTTAATAAATAACATGACGCAGATCAATCCAGAATTAAATTTTGAACATATATATATATAATGCGTTATTAAAATTAATAAAATTAATTAATATAATGTTAATTATTAATATTAATATTAATATAATATTAATTATTAATAAAGATATTAATATTAATAATATTAATTATTAATAATGATATTAATATTAATATAATATTAATTATTAATATTAATAATAATATTAATATTAATATAAATCAATTATTAAAATTAAGTAAATAAAATTGTGCGTAATTAAATAATTACGCACATGAAAACATTAAAACAAATGTAATATATATATATATATATATATATATATATATATATATATATATATATATATGTTTGAATTGATAGTTTCACGGAGATGCATTTGTAATAAATAAAAGTTTTTCTGGTTTTTCTCCGTTTTATTTATTAAACGTGCCAACGTTTCATCTGTGAATGCACAGATATCATCAGGGCCAAAAAATAAAATAATAACTTATAGAAATAGAAAACTTTTACATTCAAACAACTGTCAATGTCAGAAAAAACAATTAATGGTATATAAGCCTATGTGAGTGCCTCTAATAATCAAGGTTTAAAGTTACAATAAATCTAAAAAACTAAAAGCACTCAACAGGTAGTCGACTTTTCTATGCAGTTAATGATTAAGAAAGTAAAAGTTCTGCTAAAAATAAGTTAGATGAAAATCAGGCGTTCTTCCCCTTTCTTGCAACTGGGAGATTCTTTGTTTGGCTTCTTGTTATTCTCTTGAATTGAGATTCAGGCGTTTGGTTACTTGTAGAAACAGTTTTCCCCGTTCTTTTAGGTGGTTTGGTCTTACTGGCTTTAGTAGAGTTTCCAAGAAGAGCCGAAGATAGAAGGTTTATAGGCGGAATCGGAGAAGAGATCGGAAGTGGACTTATCTTGGGCAATAGAGGTTTCCAAGCATCAGAAAGGCGGAGGCTGTCATCCCGTTTGTTTAGGCAGTTTGGTCTTTTTTGAATCTCAATAGCTTCTCGAACTACTCTTGGCCTGTAGCGTTCAACAGTGGCCAATGAAGTAGTTTTGTCAAGAAGAGAGAAAACTTTTATTTAATAAACAAAACACTGTCATCAGACATGACTGCCACTAGGACACAGTATAGTAAAATAATAAATTGAAATTGAGAATAATAAATGACTAATGGCTAATATTATAACTAATATTGATTATAAAGATGATTACGTAAAATGGAAATGGAGCCCTTCAATGATAAAATGCTAATGTGTGATATAAATGATTTACTAAATTTAAATGCCTTGCAAAAATCCTTAAAAAAACTGGTGATGGTTCCTCTTGCTCCGATGAGCAGTCCAATCACCTCTAACGACGTGGCTCCGTACTTCTCCAGGAAGTACGGGATGGTGGGATTGTAGATGTCTTTCTTCTCTGTGTCTACGTCTTCGCTCTGGCCGGCGTGCGTCTCGAAGCGTATGGTCGGATCCATGATGTAGCCGCGACGAGAGACTGGATCAATGGCAATGATGTCGATGCGCCGATTGCTCTCGTCGACAGCTACACCATGCACCTCTTCGGCGACTTCCCATCCTTTCTTCTTTAGCTCGCCGGCGATAGCCGATCGGATGGAGTGGTGGCGTGTGTTCCGGAGGAGTTCTCCATGTTTGCAGAAGCCAAGAACGTGAGGGAGGGTTTCGATCTCGATGCCGCAACGGCGACATCGGATTCCGTTCTGGCTTCTTCCATGGAGAACTCGCACCGGAGCAACATTGGCAGTCATCTTTATGGCATCTCGCCATTCAGAGCTCGACAGGCCGTTCATCTTGGAGATCCATGTGTTTGCTGGTGTATATTCCTTATTAAGAATCGCTCCACGACCCTTTTGTGGAAGCTCACACCATTTGTCGTATTCAATTGAGCGCAGATGATCTCGAATCGCTGTTGGATGAATCTTGTTGTTGTTGTCATTAGTAAATGATCTTGGCATACCCAGCTTATCAAAACAATTAAGTTTCTCTTCGGTCAGATATTGTGTGACCTGTTGCTGCAACATGTTGAGCCAGTGAATTCTTGGAATCCATATTGAAAACAGCAAGCTCATGTTCCCGTAATCTGTGAGAAATCTTTCTATTGGTTTCTCCAACGTATGATTTTTCACAATTATGACATGGAATTTCATAAACTCCCTGTGATTCCAGGTGAATTTTGTCTTTCACGCTTCTAAGAATTGATTGAATTTTGCAGTTAGCCCGGAACACAGATTTGATGTTAAATTTTTTTTTCAAGAGTCTACTTATCTTATCCGTCGTTCCTTTCACAAAGGGAAGGTAAGCGACAGCTCTTGAATCATCCTCAGATGTGAAAACGTTCTTCTTATGTGAAAAAGCTTTATTTATAAGGGTGTCTTTGTATCCGTTCTGCAAAAGAGCTTGTCTCAAAGTCTTCATCTCCTCATGTAGGTGGTCTTCATCGGCTAAAATCTTTGATCTGTGAGCAAGAGTCTTGGGAATAGAACTAAGGTGCGACGGATGGTGATGAGAGTTGGCGTTTAAATAACGGTTGGTATGAGTTTTCTTTCTGTAGACGGTATGTCCCAGAGTGCCATCGGGTTTCCTGATTATTAACACATCTAAAAATGGGAGTTGTCCATGTTCTTCCAGTTCGTAAGTGAATTTAATATCTGAATGTTGTGCATTTAGATGATTTAAAAACTGTTCGAGTTTTTCTTTTCCATGTTCCCAAATAACAAATGTGTCGTCGACATATCTCAACCATAATTTGGGTTTAAGGACAGCTGATTCTATTGCTTTCTCCTCCAAATCCTCCATAAACAGATTAGCTACCACAGGCGATAATGGAGAACCCATTGGAGCTCCTTTGGTTTGTTTGTAAAATTGGTTGTTCCATGTAAAAAACGTTGATGACAAACAATGCTCAGCCAAGTCAAGGATATGTTTAGGAGGTTTGTACTTTCGCCTGATAATTGGTATAGTTTCACTTATAGGAACATTTGTGAAGAGAGACACAACATCGAAACTCACTAGTAAATCTGTAGGTTGTAGAGTTTTGTCTCGTACCAGTTCCAAGAAATGCTCAGAATTCTTAACGTATGATGTCGCTTCCTCTGCATGTGGCTGTAAATTCTTAGCAATGTACTTTGCTAATTTCTGAGTTGGAGCACCAATAGCAGAGACAATGGGTCGAAGAGGAGCACCTGGCTTATGAATCTTCGGCAGTCCATAGAACTTTGGGCATTTCGACGACTTCTCTCTTGGAATAAGATACGTCTTCTCGTCCTTATTCATAGCACGGGTTTCGAGTATTTTCCTCTTGGTAGATACCTCATTATAAACGGTTGGATTGTGGGTCACTTTCTTGTAACATGGGTCCTCAAGAAGTTTCGAAATTTTCTCGTTGTACTCCTTTGTATTCATAATTACTGTCATATTCCCCTTATCTGCTGGTAACACGACGACATTTTCATTCTTCTTAAGATTTTTTAAAGAAGTTAATTCGGCTTTACTCAGATTCATTTTAGGAGGTTTTGAATGACGTATTATATGAGCAGTTTCTTTTCTAACTTCTTCCTTCATTACCATATCCAGGCCAGTAATAGCCGATTCAACCGAACAAATCACTTGCTCAACAGGGATGGTTTGTGGAGCTATTCCATAATTAAAACCTTTCTCGAGAGCACTAGTTGTCGGTTTATCAAGGATCAGATCAGACATGTATGAATAGTGGAAACCATGTGGGGGTCTGTGTGATTCGGTCTTTGTTTTTGAACCAATTTGTTTTTCCAGAGCCTCATAGTATTGTATAATATGTTCTGTTTATGGCATTGTTTTTTCTTATTTGATAGCTGATATTTGATAGCTGATTTTTAGTATTAAAGTTTTTGGTTTGTACCTTGATAAGGGTGGGCGGACGCCTATCGAAACGTCGGTTTGAATAAACTATTTACATAGCATAATACCGTATCATGTCTTTAATATATATATATATATATATATATATATATATATATATATATATATATATATATATATATATATATATATATATATATATATATATGAGAGGTCCCTCTATGAGAGGTATGAGATGTGAGAGGTCCCGGGTTCGAGCCCCGGTTCGGTCGGATATTTTTCACAACACATCCCTTCATATCATCCTGACTCCATGGAAGTTTTCCAAAGAAACCTACATTCTCATCAATCGAGCTGTAAAGCAACTCGTTCAGTCGAGTAAAAGAGGGTTGCGCACGCAAGTGCAATGAGACATGGTGAAAGCATCGTCACCGGTGGTATGACAGTTCGTAGAAGCATTCTCTACCTTCATTCCATTCTCCTCGGAGATCTCTAACCCTCATCAGTGTGTTGTGTCTGATGTCCGTCCGTCCGATCGGGTAGCTCAGTTGGTAGAGCTCTCGCCCGGCAAGTGAGAGGTCCCGGGTTCGAGCCCCGGTTCGGTCGGATATTTTTCACAACACACATCCCTTCATATCATCCTGACTCCATGGAAGTTTTCCAAAGAAACCTACATTCTCATATATGTATATATATATATATATATATATATATATATATATATATATATATATATATAAAACCAACTGCAATGAGAAAAGATTTTCCTCGAGTGGGACTCGAACCCACGACCTCATTGCAGTTCTCATTTCATTTCTCATTCCTCATTCCTCATTTCTCATTGCAGTTGGTATTTATTTACATCTACCTATCTGAGGTTATCAGCGAAAAACATATTTCACATATATATATATATATATATATTAACTTACCTTCAATTTATTTTGGTAATATAATTTTTTTATATACGATGCGCCAAGTATATTTTGGTTTTTTAAATTAGGTTTTGACTTGGCCCATTTTTCACTACTTTTCAGTGCTGAATTTTTAGATTTCTTCTATTTTTTATAGTTGAAGAGACTTGGCTGGTATTTTTACACGGAGTGATTTTTATGGGGATATTACTAATTATTTTAGTTTATGTACACAACTTGTAACACATATCGGAGCAACAATTACTAATTCCTTTAAAAAATACGCCATTTCCAAATTGGTTACAACGAAAAATTGTGTTTAGTGCTAAATATAAGCTTAAAGTGATATTCCATGAAGAATTGCGAAAGCATCGTTCCAATCGGTCCAGCCGTTTTCGAGATATGGCATCACTTCCGGTCTTCAAAATGGCGGCTGAATAACTGCCATCTAAAATTTATTTCTATAAATGTTTTGTATCATTATAAGCCTTCTGAATATGTAGTTCTTGTAGTAAGATGTGATTAAAGTCTAATTCTTCATTTTTTTGAGGTCATTTCTGGTTTCGCTACAAGTACATTGTTACTTCAACAATTGATATTCCATATAGATGACCGTGTGAATCGATTGGCGCAAATTTCGTTCCGATCGGTTCAGCCGGTTTCGAGATATGACGTCACTTCCGGTTTTAAAATGGCGGCATAAAACCAGTTATAGCAAAAGGCACCTTAGACGCCAAAAGTGCACATGTAAAAATTCAAGATCGATCGGTTTTGCCGTTTAGGCTGTGGCCCTGTCAACAGTGTTTCCAGATATCTGAATCATCAGAAGATGACCTTTTGAAAGGGGTGTAATTTCACTGTTTTCACGGCCCTCTTGCTCGCAAATGACATAACCTGTTGTTCTCAAATTTGGTATAGGGGATGGGGTGGGGGTGGGGGGGGGGGGGGGGGGTTGGGGTGGGGTATAATGCCCTAAAAAAACGATGCGCCAAGTATTTTTTGATTTTCAAATAAAGTTTTGACTTGGCTAATTTTTTGATATCACTACTTTTCAGTGCAGAATTTTTAGATTTCTAATTTTTTTTTAGTTGAAGAGACTTGGCTGGTATTCTTACACGAAGTGTTTATTATGGGGATATCACTCCTTTTTTTTAGTTTATTCTTACAACTTGTGACACATATCGAATGAACAATTACTAAATCCTTGAAAAAAATCACCCTTTACAATTTGGTTAGGTACTACTAATGAAAAACAGCGTATGGTTCTAAATATTTGCTTTAAATGATATTTTTGAAGAATAGCAAAGGTTTCATTCCAATCGGTCAACCCAGTTCCGAGATATGGCAACACTTCGGTTTTCAAATTGGCTGCTGAACGTACTGCACTGCCACATAGAATGTATATCTATAAATGATGTGTATCATTTTAAGTTTTCTGAATATGTATTTATTGTATAGGATGGGATTATAATAATTTATAAATTTTATTGACGGCATTTCCGGTCTCATAAATTGGAAAATTCTAGCTTGACTGTTCCTATTCCATAGAGATGGCCTTCCGAATCGTTTGGCGCTAGTTTCATGCCGATCTGTCTACCAGTTTTCGAGATATGACGTTACTTCCGGTTTCAAAATGGCGGCTGAATTCTCTGATCCCTTGAATTATAATTTAAACATGATTACATTTTATTATAAGCTGTCTCAAATAGTATATTTATTGCATCAAAATGTAAATTTGTGAGATTATTAAAATGTGTGACGTCATTTCCGGTTTCGGTATGGGAAACTGCAAATATTATTGATGATAATACATAAAGATGACCGTCTAAATTGTTTAGCGCTGGTATCGTTCAAATCTATTTAACCGTTATTGAGATATGATGTCACTTCCGGTTTCAAAATGGCGTCTTCCGGTTGGTTTTATAACAAGTCACATGAGATGTCAAAAGTACATACGTTACATAAATATCAAAATAATCGGATCAAACTTTGTCGCCGAAATGCCAATCGATGTATTTCAAATTTCATTACGTCATTTCCGGTTTCATTAACATAATTTTTAGTCTTTTGCTACTGATGACCTACAAAGTTGACCGTCTAAATCGTTTGGCGTAAATTTTGTTCAAATCGGTCCAACCGTTGTCGAGATATGACGTCACGTCCGGTTTCAAAATGGCGGCCCAAAAAAAGTCATGGGGGCGAGGGCAAATCAGACGCCAAAAGTGCACACGTGGTAAAAATTTGAGATCAATCGGTTTAGCCGTTTAGGCTGTGGCCTTGTTACCGGATTTGAATTCCAGGAGACTACTACTACTACTACTAAGATTACTGATTAAAACCGCCCTAAAACACTGTTTTCACGGCTCTCTAGCTCGCCAAGGGCGTAACCTATTGTTCCCAAATTTGGTATATGTTGTAGGGTGGGCCATAGCTCGAAATTAACATATTTCGCAACAATGTGAGATATTCCAATTTTAAGATCCAGTAGGCCGAAAATGCACTTTGATGCTTACAGTAAAAGTGGGTTGCTCCAGCCTTTTTAAATGAGAGTGTGCGCGCGCCGTACGACTTGGCTGGTGTGGAGCGACCGCTCCACTAGATTTACGGTATGTTGAGTGACTGTGAGTGTATAGTACGACTTGGCTGGGTGGAGCGACCGCTCCTCTAGATATGTTTTTCCAATATAGGTAAAAACAGGTCTAGCATTGTACCATAGAGGTATGACCCAGGCAGTGAAAGATATGCATTGTGTTCTGAAGGGGCCGAATTTTGAATTCTTTTGTCACCGTTAGTGAAAATTTGATACTCTTCAAATCTCTTCAAACTTTTGAACAGCTTTATAATATGGTTGTTTTTATCCCAGCATGATGTCATGTTCGGCGTTCCTTAATTTTGAAGAAATAATTGTGTTGGTGTATCTGAAGACTTTTTCGTTCGGGATTAAATGTTTTACTAAAATGTCGAAATGCAAATCTGAATTAGATTTCCCAGGCTACACTGCACCCATTCGTATGCTTTTACAGAACCGACGCCGAAGAATTGCAGCACACCAGCTTTTTGATAATTCCTGACTCCCTTTTTCACGACACAACAGCTGTTCACGCTTTCCAAAAATATTTAACTTCACATGTACTAGAAAGAGTTCCAAGTGCTTTACACATAATATATTTTTCCGATGGATCGTCTGCACAATATAAGAACAAAAACAATTGCATCAATCTTTGTCATCACGAACATGATTTTCATTGACCGCCGAGTGGCACTTCTTCGCCACCTCTGATGGAAAAGGTCCCTGCGACGGTATAGGAGGGACTGTCAAGCGCCTCGCTGCCAGAGCAAGCTTACAAAGGCCTAATGAAATTCTGATTCAAACACCACAAGATCTCTTTGAGTGGGCAAAGGAAGCCATCACCAGTGTCACCTTTGAGCTCGTTTCCAAAAGTGATATAACTGCGCACTGCAAAACCCTAACCTACGTATTCGCTTCCAATCTTTAAAACCAATTGTTGGAACAAGAAGTTATCATTCCTTTGTTCATGTGTCTTTAACGGCGTTGAATGTAAAACAATATTCATTTGCAGACGAAGAAAAACTAGTCAGAGTGAAATAAGATTTAAACTACCAACTTTCCTGACACAAGATGACCATTAACGCCGCACATATTTCCAACAAGCATAATGCCGGATAATTAAAAACTAAAATTGAAATTACTAGGAAAACGCTCAGTGTAACGCGTTGGTGAGCGAGCACGGGGACGTGCAAATTCTCGAACCGGAATTGCGTACACAAGAACAGAAAACATATACATCCATATTGAATTGAAATATAATCACTCAATCAACACAACATATGCTTTTCATTGAAACTTGAAAATAACATCTAAGCATCCTGGTAAATATAGCAAATCAGATCCAATTCAACTGGCACTGGAAAACATTCATTTTGATACTTCATTACTGACAGATATGAAAAATTTTCATAAGTTTATACGTTCTTAACTGATTGGGATAAAATTTTGTAAAATAAGAGACAATGTTGGTCTTTATGATCATGCAAAATATGAGTTTGATCTGAATTATCGAAGACCGTTTTCATTTTTCAGCCTATCAGGAGATATTTATTTAAATTTTAACCAATGAATGGATTTCAAAAAAATTATGGTCTTCAAACAAAGAAGGCTGGCTTTACATGTGTGCAAAATTTCAGCTCGATCAAAGAAAAACTCTGCCCTGTATAGCCAAAATGATCAGAATTATCGAAGACCGTTTTCATTTTTCAGCCTATCGGGAGATATTTATTTAAATTTTAACCAATGAATGGATTTAAAAAAAATTTGGGGCCTGCAAACAGAGAAGGTTGGTTTTACATGTGTGCAAAATTTCAGATCGATAGGTGAAACGGTGCGACCTGTGTATCGTCTATTAACAGACAAAAAAAAAAAAAAAAACAGAAGTCCGTGCCAAAAGAGCCAAAAGGAGACGCTCGCTTCGCTCGCTCAAAAAACTAGTAAAAAACTTCTACATTTCGATCTACATCAAGCGGACGTCAAAGAAATCGCATGATAATTGCTCTAATCATATCTCTGAATGTGTTAACGATGTTTTATCGTTAATTAGCGATTAAAAATTACCAATATAAGCCAGATATATTTGGCTGGATGTATAAGCCAGATATATCAGGTTCGATATATAAGCCAGATATATCTTTATAATATGGCATCGCGATATTTGTCGCATATATATTTCCGTATATCTCAAACGTGCCAATTTCTATGTATGCCATATATATGTCGACTTATATCTTGATATATATATGACATACAAATATTTTTTATGTCTCGGATATATATACTATAATGTGGGATTCTTCTGGGATAATCATTTTAAGCTTAGACCAAACGCAACTTTTCTTAGTAACCAAATCGGTTGAAGCGATTTTTGAGCGAGCGAAGCGAGCGTCTCCTTTTGACTCTTTTGACAAGGACCTCTGTTTTTTTTTTGTTTTGTTTTTACTTTTGGCTGCTATCTGGAGCAATAGAAGTCGCACCGTTTCACCTTTCGATCTGAAATTTTGCACACATGTAGAGACAACCTTCTCTGTTTGCTGACCCAAATTTTTTTTGAAATCCATTGATTGGTTAAAATTTAAATAAACATCTCCTGATAGGCTGAAAAATGAAAATGGTCTTCGAAAAATGTGATCAACCTTATATTTTGCATGGTCATTAAGACCTACATTGTCTCTTATTTTACAAATTTTCAGCCAAATCCTCCCATTGGTTAAAAATTAAAAAAATATTTCATGTGCTTTTTGAAATTTAAACCAGAACTGTATGACCGATCAACTTAAAAATTTGCATGGTCTTTGGGTTCAACATTATCAGTATTTTTGACAATTTTCAGACTAAACTGTGTTTAAATTCAAAAGTTATTGACAGTTTACGGATATTTTGCGTGTTGGCTGTCATATTTCTCTAATTTCACATTTCACGGCATCTTCGAATCTTCAGTTCAAGGTTGTTAGAGCAGAAACTTTCAAACGTATATGAAACTGATGACCGTTTAAAACGAGATCCTGTGATTTTTGAAAATTAACAAGGAATCGTTCAATCCCAAAGGTTTAATCGATCAACTTAAGTTAAAACATTGCGTGGTTATTGGGTCCAATATTTTAGGAATTGGGACATTTTCGATAAACAGAATTTCGGTTCGAGGTGTTGCGCGTATCCGTGCTCGCTCATCAACGCGTTACTAAGAGCGTTTTCCTAGTTTAAAAGTATTTAGTCCTTCCTCCGCGACATGTGTTACAAGCTTTATGAATAAACTAACAAAAGGAGATCATAAACTAAACTCCAGCCTTCTAAAAATTAAAACAAAGTCAAGGTACAATAAATGTCTCATTTTTCTCTTTCTTTTAATTTTTCTTGACAGGTGTTCTACATTAGTTCACGGTTTCATCTTTCTTCCTCTTCTTCTCAGTACTTGTTTTCTTGGATGTTCCTTTGCGAGATGAGTCCTTAATGTAGCCAGTGGGATGTCATCATCTTCCCCAGACTGATCACTTGTGTTATTATGACTTCTTCTAGAATGTCTTGTCCTCGGTGCAGATCTGCGACTTCTTTCTGCTAGTAGATTTAGTCTCACAGTGGCGAGAGGGAAGTCCTCATCATCATCAGTTTGATGCAACATGCTGCTAGTTTGTTTACGTCTTTTATCAATTTTAGGAGGAGGGTGTCTCGCCTTCCAGCTTGTCGCCGCAGATGGAGTAACAGGTGGAACATGTCTGGTAGACGTGATGGGTTTCCATGATTGTGGCAGCCGATTACTCTCTAGTTGTCTGTTCATACAGTTTGGACGCAAGTCGATTTCGATCGCTTCTCGAACAACTCTAGTAAGATGCCTTCGTACTGGAGCTAGCATTCTCATGTTCTCAAAATCAATGCAATGTGATGTTTCTTGACAATGCTGAGCTAGCGCTGATGTGCTTGCGATGTGCTTGCGATGCTGATGTGCTTGAAAAATGAGAAGAAAGAGAAAAATGAGACATTTATTGTACCTTGACTTTGTTTTAATTTTTAGAAGGCTGGAGTTTGGTTTATGATCTGTCACTTTTGATTATTTGTGTTGGTGAATGACATCTTCTTTATTTAGTTCAAATTTTATACCTATTTTTAAGTTATTTCGTTTTGTGTGCCTTGAAAAGGCTGGCTGGATAGCTAGCGAAACGTCGGCGGCAAATGTAAATGTCCACAGCAAAATACCGTGAAATGTTTCAATTCATATATATATATATATATAAGAAAACTCATTTTCGGTATTATGCCAAGCGATATTTAATAGTGCAATAACGTTTCGACAGTATTGCAACTGTCATCATCAGATTGCCAAAACTTTTCAAATCAAAAAACTTCCAGCAGACAAAAGCTAACGTAATAAAACAAAATTTATATGCAACTAGATGTAAAAATTTATAACTAACAAGATGAGTTCTTAGGATTTTCGACCTTGGTTCATTGATCTAGTGACCCGGGTTTCCGCACCACTTGTTGTCTGAGGACACTGTAGAGTATTCTTCTTATTACACTGATCCACCCTGGCAGTCATTGATCTAGTGACTCTAGATGTACTAGTCTGAAGACATTCTTCCTCAGTAATCCGGACTACTGTTGGCGATGGACATTAAGGATCAGTATTCTGGCACTGATCTTCATGATTCACCTGGATAAGTGAAATGATTGGTTTCCACGCCACCGGAAGCCGTTTACTCTCCAGTTGCTTATTTAGTCTTCTATCAATCTCTATAGCTTCTCGCACTATGCGCGGCACCAGTCGATCCTCCTTTGCCAGTAGCTTCATTTCATCCAGATTGATCACATGGCCGCTTTGTCGAGTGTGTTTGGCTAGAGCAGATCTTGAATCGTCATTTTCGATTGCCAAACGGTGTTCCTGCTTCCGTTGAAACATATTTCGTCCTGTCTGTCCTACATATGTTTGTCTACAAGAACCGCATGGAATCTCGTACACTCCTCCGCCTTCAAGAGTGATTTTATCTGTTGCACTCTGGACTAACTCCCCGATTTTCTTGTCTGTGTTGATAATCGTTTTTATCTGCTCCTTGGCCAAAAGTTTCCCAATGCTTTGACATAGGAAGGGAGAGAATGTAGGTTTCTGTGGAAAACTTCCATGGAGTCAGGATGATATGAAGGGATGTGTGTTGTGAAAAATATCCGACCGAACCGGGGCTCGATCCCGGGACCTCTCACTTGCCGGGCGAGAGCTCTACCAACTGAGCTACCCGATCGGACGGACGGACATCAGACACAACACACTGATGAGGGTTAGAGATCTCCGAGGAGAATGGAATGAAGGTAGAGAAATATTGCCGGTTCTTTCTCTTCAACACTTCTCTCAGCGTTCGTGGGTCTTCTTAATGCTTTTTGAATTACTAGGTTAGAAAATCCATTCAAAAGCAAGCCTTCTCTCAAGGTTTTAAACTCTTCTTTCTTGTTTGCTTCGTCAGCAATACGCTTCGAACGAGTAGCAAGTGAATACGCCACTGACCTTATCTGGGCTAGATGGTGATGCGAAGCTGCGTTTAAATACCTGTCAGTATGAGTTGGTTTCCTATAAACAGTGTGGCCTATACTTGAATCCTCCTTCCTTTCAACCAAAACATCCAGAAATGAAAGCTTGTTATTATGCTCGACTTCCATTGTGAATTTGATGTCTGAATGTATACTGTTAAAATGATCTAAAAAGTCTTGGAGTTTTTCTCGGCCATGTTGCCATATAAGGAAGCAATCTTCGACATACCGCATCCAGCACCTCGGTTGATATGGCGCAGATTCCAGAGCCTTTACTTCGAATTCTTGCATAAACAGGTTCGCTATCACTGGTGATAGAGGGGAGCCCATAGGGGCACCCGAAACCTGTTTATAGAATGTCCCAACGTAAATGAAGTATGTTGATTCCATACAAAATTTAGCCAAATCAACCACATACGGTTGAACACTCTTGTTTCTCCAAAGACTCCTTAATACTTCTTGTACAGGTACACGTGTAAATAGAGACACCACGTCCAAGCTAACCAGAAGGTCTTCAGGCTCAGTTCTCAAATCCTGAATCATCTTGATAAATTCGAAAGAATTCTTCACGTATGATGCAGCCTCTTCAGTGAGGGGTTGAAGAATCTTTGCCAGATGTTTAGCGAGAGCTTGTGTGGGTGATCTTATTGAACTGACTATGGGTCGTAAAGGGTTACCAGCCTTGTGAATCTTGGGTAAACCTTTGAGTTTTGGAATTCTCGATGATTTCTCAGATGGAATTAAGAAACTCTTCAGTGCTTCATCCATAGGCGCTTCCCTTATCATCTTCGTTGTCTTTATCTCAAGGTAGACAGTGGAATCATGTTTCGATTGTTTATAAGCAGGATCGTTCAGTAGGTCCTTCATCTTCTGATGATATTCACACTTATCTAGTGGAGCGGTCGCTCCACGCCAGCCTAGTCGTACGGCGCGCGCACACTTTCATTTAAAAAGGCTGGAGCAAACCCACTTTTACTGTAAGCAATCAAGTGGCATTTTCGGCCTACTGGATCTTAAAATTGGAAAATCTCACATTGTTGCGAAATATAGTAATTTCGAGCTATGGCCCACCCTACAGCATATACCAAATTTGGGAACACTAGGTTACGCCCTTTGCGATCTAGAGGGCCTTGAAAACAGTGTTTTAGGACGGTTTTCATAATCATAGTAGTAGCAGTATCCTGGAACCCCATAAAAAAACACTCCGTGTAAAAATACCAGCCAAGTCTCTTCAACTTAAAAAAAAAATGAAATCTAAAAATTCTGCACTGAAAAGTAGTGATATCAAAAAATTAGCCAAGTCAAAACTTTATTTGAAAATCAAAAAATACTTGGCGCATCGTGTACATAAATAGCTTGGAAGTATAAGCCAATTATAAATTATACATGAAATATACATATACATAGTATACCTATAATGCCCTAAAAAAAAACGATGCGCCAAGTATTTTTTGATTTTCAAATAAAGTTTTGACTTGGCTAATTTTTTGATATCACTACTTTTCAGTGCAGAATTTTTAGATTTCATTTTTTTTTTTAAGTTGAAGAGACTTGGCTGGTATTTTTACACGGAGTGTTTTTTTATGGGGATATCACTAGTTTTTTTAGTTTATTTACACAACTTTTAACACATATCGGAGCAACAATGACTAATTCCTTTAAAAAAATAGGCCATTTCCGAATTGGTTACTACGAAAAAATGTGTTTGGGGCTAAATATAAGCTTGTTTTGATATTCCATGAAGAATTGCGAAAGCATTGTTCCAATAGGTCCAGCCGTTTTCGAGATATGGCATCACTTCCGGTTTTCATAATGGCGGCTGAAATTACAGCCACCTAGAATTTATTTCTATAAATGTTATGTATCATTATAAGCCTTCTGAATTTGTAGTTATTGTAGTAAGAGTTAATTCAAGTCTGATTCTTCATTTTTATGACGTCATTTCCGGTTTCGGTAATAGTAAATGTATATTTTGACTATTGATATTCCATAAAGATGACCGTCTGAATCATTTGGCGATAGTTTTATTCCGATCGGTGTAGTCGTTTTCGAGATATGACGTCACTTCCGGTTTCAAAATGGCGCCTTCCGGTTGGTTTTATAAAAAGGCACCTCGGACGCCAAAAGTGCACATGTGGTAAAAATTTCAAGTCGATCGGTTAAGCCGTTTAGGCTGTGGCGGTGATTGCGGTGTTTCGTGATATCATCATCAGATGAAGATAGGTTTTAAAAGGGGTGTAATTTCACTGTTTTCACGGCCCTCTAGCCCACAAATGGCATTACCTATTGTTCCCAAATTTAGTATATGTTGTCAGGTGGGCCATAGCTCGAAATTAAGTTATTTCGCAACAATGTGAGATTTCCCAATTTTGAGATCCAGTAGGCCGAAAATGCCATGTTGTTGCTTACAGTAAAAGTGTTTGGTCTGCTCCTCAGTTTATTAGGCATTTACGGTATGTTGAGTGAGTGTGAGTGTATAGTACGACTTGGCTGGGTGGAGCGACCGCTCCACTAGATTCAAATCCGGTAACGAGGCCACAGCATAAACGGCTGAGCCGATTGATCTCACATTTTTACCACGTGTGCACTTTTGGCGTCTGATTTAACCTTCACCCCATGATTTTTTTGTGCCGCCATTTTGAAACCGGAAGTGACGTCATATCTCAACAACGGCTAAACTGATTGGAACGAAATTTGCGCCAAACGATTCAGACGGTCATCTATATGCATTATCAGTAGCAAAAGACTAAAAATTATGTTAACGAAACCGGAAATGACGACATGAAATTTGAAATTCATTGATTGGCATTTCGGCAACAAAGGTTGATCCGATTATTTTGATATTTATGTAACGAATGTACTTTTGATATCTCAATTGGCTTGTTATAAAACCAACAGGAAGCCGCCATTTTGAAACCGGAAGTGACATCATACCTCAATAACAACTAAATAGATTTGAACGAAACCAGCGCTAAACAATTTAGACGGTCAACTTTATGTATTATCATCAATAATCTTTGCAGTTTCCCATACCGAAACCGGAAATGACGTCACATATTTAAAAATCTCACAAATTTACATTTTGATGCAATACATATACTATTTTAGACAGATTATAATAAAATGTAATCATGTTTAAATTATAATACAAGGGGTCAGTGATTTCAGCAGCCATTTTGAAACAGGAAGTAACGTCATATCTCGAAAACTGGTTGACAGATCGGTATGAAACTAGCGCCAAACGATTCGGAAGGCCATCTCTATGGAATAGGAACAGTCAAACAAGACTTTTCCTATTTATGAGACCGGAAATAATGTCATTCAAAATTATAATTAATATAATCCCCTCCTATACAATAAATACATATTCAGAAAGTTAAAATTGATACACATCATTTATAGTTATAAATTCTATGTGGCAGTGCAGGAAGTTCAGCAGCCATTTTGAAAACCGAAGTGTTGCATTATCTCGGAACTGGGTTGACCGATTGGAATGAAACCTTTGCTATTCTTCATGAAAATAGCTTAATTGTAAAGGGTGATTTTTTTTAAGGATTTAGTAATTGTTACAAGTTGTAAGAATAAACTAAAGAAAGGAGTGATATCCCCATAAAAAACACTTCTTGTAAAAATAACAGCCAAGTCTCTTCTACTAAAAAAAAATAATATGAAATCTAAAAATTCTGCACTGAAAAGTAGTGATATCAAAAAATGAGCCAAGTCAAAACTTTATTTAAAAATCAAAAAAATACTTGGCGCATCGTGTTTTTAGGGCATTATAGGTGTACTATGTATATGTATATTTGATGTATATTTTATAATTGGCCTATACTTCCAAGCTATTTATATACACGATGCGCCAAGTATTTTTTGATTTTCAAATAAAGTTTTGACTTGGCTAATTTTTTGATATCACTACTTTTCAGTGCAGAATTTTTAGATTTCATATTATTTTTTTTTAGTTGAAGAGACTTGGCTGTTATTTTTACAAGAAGTGTTTTTTTATGGGGATCTAGAACTACCGTCGCATTGCCTTTGTCAGCAGGCAGGATGACAATGTCATTATTCTCACGTAGTTCTCGAAGTGCTTTAATCTCGTCATAGTCCATGTTCCTATCAGGAAGTTTAGTCTTACGTAAAATATTGACAGTTCCTTGTCTAATTACCTCTCTACTTCCTGCTTCAATTCTCTGACAGCGGATATATATATATATATATGATGTGTTAGATTTTCGTAGTTGCTATTTATTGATTGCATTTTATAAGGTATTACTGCGTGAAAGAAATAAGACTGATTTAAACCCGACGTTTCGGTTTTATTTTAAAAACCTTCCTCAGGGAGCAAATACAGGAATATAATGTAACAAAATCTAATAAAGTCTATCTGACATTTGAAAATTAATGAAAACAAATAATATTTCACAAAATATGCAGAACCAGTTGGATTAAAATGAAAACAAGGCCACTAAATATCAAACAAAACAAAGCCTACAAAATAAATAATAAATTAGAAATCCAACAATTCTGTATATTTTGTAAAAAATTAATTCACAATATGTCATAATGTTTAACGTCCAGAACTGAGAATATCTGGACGGTGTCAATGGGCGTTCGCTCTCCGGAAAGTTTTTAAAAGGTTTTTAAAATAAAACCGAAACGTCAGAGTTAAATCAGTCTTATTTCTTTCACGCAGTAATACCTTATAAAATGCAATCAATATATATATATATATATATATATATGTGAAATATGATTTTTGCTGATAACCTCAGATGGGTCGATGTAAATAAATACCAACTGCAATGAGAAAAGATTTTCCTCGAGTGGGACTCGAACCCACGACCTTCCGATATCCAGTCAGATGCTCTACCAGCTGAGCTATCGAGGCAGTTAACATTGCAGCGGCTGTGTTCCAAAATAAGCTGCGTTAGCAACTTACCGATATTTTGAAGATAGGGTCAGAAGACCGTGGAATTTGGATTATATATATATATATATATATATATATATATATGACTAACATGGTTTTTTCTGATGACCTCAGAGAGGGTGATGATAATTAATACCAACTGCAAATTGAAAAGATTTGGTTAGAGCACTGGACCGGCAATTCAGGGACGTGGGTTCGATCCCCACAGTAGGCAAATCTTACGCGTGATGAAGAGGTCTCCATCACGGGTCTCGGACTGTAGAAATACAGTTTATATGGAACAGAACCACTGCAGATTGAATAGCCTGCTTAGCTTAGTGGTTAGAGCACTGAACCGGCAATTCAGGGACGTGGGTTCGATCCCCACAGTAGGCAAATCTTTTCAATTTGCAGTTGGTATTAATTATCATCACCCTCTCTGAGGTCATCAGAAAAAACCATGTTAGTCACCTATAAGTACTCATCGTATATGAGAAAAATCCATACGAGAAGGTGAATGTCAGTTGTCAAACGTGGAAAGGATTCCACGGTCTTCTGACCTCTTCATCACGCGTCTCGGACTGTAGAAATACAGTTTACATGGGAAAAAAACCACTGCAGATTGAATAGCCTGCTTAGCTTAGTGGTTAGAGCACTGGACCGGCATTTCAGGGACGTGGGTTCGATCCCCACAGTAGGCAAATCTTTTCAATTTGCAGTTGGTATTAATTATCATCACCCTATCTGAGGTCATTAGAAAAAACCATATTTGTCATATATATATATATATATATATATTTGAAATGTAGAAATTTTCTGACAATCTCAGATGGGATGATGTTATGTATATGAGCTGCAAATTTAAAAGATTTGACCTCCGGTGGGATTTGAGCCCACGAATCCCACCGGAGGTCAAATCTTTTAAATTTGCAGTTCATGTACATATCTAGTGGAGCGGTCGCTCCACGCCAGCCAAGTCGTACGGCGCGCGCACACACTCAAAAAAAGGCTGGAGCAAACCCACTTTTACTGTAAGCATCAAAGTGGCATTTTCGGCCTACTGGATCTTAAAATTGGAAAATCTCACATTGTTGCGATATATCTTAATTTCGAGCTATGGCCCACCCTACAACATATACCAAATTTGGGAACAATAGGTTACGCCCTTTGCGCGCTAGAGGGCCGTGAAAACCGTGTTTTAGGGCGGTTTTCATAATAATAATAATAATAATAATAATAATAATCTTAGTAGTAGTATCCTGGAATTCAAATCCGGTAAACAGGCCACAGACTAAACGGCTGAACCGATTGATCTCACATTTTTACCACGTGTGCACTTTTGGCGTTTGATTTGCCCTCCCCCCTTGACTTTTTTTGTGCCGCCATTTTGAAATCGGAAGTGACGTCATATCTCAACAACGGCTTGACCGATTGGAACGAAATTTGCGCCAAACGATTCGGACGGTCAACTTCATGGATTATCAATAGCAATAGACTAAAATTTATGTTGACGAAACCGGAAATGACGTCATGAAATTTGAAATTCATCGATTGGCATTTCGGCAACAAATTTGATCCGATTATTTTGATATATATGTAACGTATGAACTTATGATATCTCATTTGACTTGTTATAAAACCAACCGGAAGCCGCCATTTTGAAACCGGAAGTTACATCATACCTCAATAACGGCTAAATAGATTTGAACGAAACCAGCGCTAAACAATTTAGACGGTCAACTTTATGTATTATAATCAATAATATTTGCAGTTTTCCATACCAAAACTGGAAATGACGTCACACTTTTTAAGAATCTCACAAATTTACATGTTGATGCAATAAATATACTATTTCAGACAGCTTATAAAATTGTTATCATGTTTAAAATATACTTTAAGGGGTCAGAGATTTCAGCCGCCATTTTTAAACCGGAAGTAACGTCATATCTCAAAAACTGGTAGACAAATCGGTATGAAACTAGCGCCAAACGATTCGGATGGCCATCTCTATGGAATATGAACAGTACAAATAGAATTTTCCTATTTATGAGACCGGAAATGACGTCATTCAAATGTATAAATTATTATAATTCCCTCCTTTACAATAAATACATATTCAGAAAGCTTAAAATGATACACATCATTTATAGAAATAAATTCTATGTGGTATTGCAGAAAGTTCAGCAGCCATTTTGAAAACCGAAGTGTTGCCATATCTCGGAACTGGGTTGACTGATTGGAATGAAACCTTTGCTATTCTTCGTGAAAGATCATTTAAAGCAATTATTTAGGACCATACGCTGCTCTTCATTAGTGGTAACCAAATTGTAAAGGGTGATGATTTTTTTAAAGAATTTAGTAATTGTTCATTTCATATGTGTCACAAGTTGTTAGAATAATCTAAAAAAAGGAGTGATATCCCCATAAAAAAACACTTCGTGTAAAAATACCAGCCAAGTCTCTTCTACTAAAAAAAATATATGAAATCTAAAAATTCTGCACTGAAAAGTAATGATATCAAAAAATTTGCCAAGTCAAAACTTTATTTGAAAATCAAAAAATACTTGGCGCATCGATTTTTTAGGGCATTTTAGGTATACTATATGTTTGTTTATTTTATGTATATTTTATATCTGGCCTATACTTCTAAGCTATTAATATACACGATGCGCCAAGTATTTTTTGATTTTCAAATAAAGTTTTGACTTGGCAAATTTTTTGATATCATTACTTTTCAGTGCAGAATTTTTAGATTTCATATATTTTTTTTAGTAGAAGAGACTTTGCTGGTATTTTTACACGAAGTGTTTTTTTTTTGGGTATATATGAATTGAAACATTTCACGGTATTTTCCTGTGGACATTTTTTTTGCTGCCGACGTTTCGCTAGCTATCCAGCCAGCCTTTTCAAGGCACACAAAACGAAATAACTTCAAAATAGGTATAAAATTTGAACTAAATTAACAAGATGTCATTCAGCAACACAAATAATCAAAAGTGACAGATCATAAACAAAACTCCAGCCTTCTAAAAATTAAAACAAAGTCAAGGTACAATAAATGTCTAATTTTTCTCTTTCTTCTAATTTTTCTTGACAGGTGTTCTACATTAGTTCACGGTTTCATCTTTCTTCCTCTTCTTCTCAGTACTTGTTTTCTTGGATGTTCCTTTGCGAGATGAGTCCTTAATGTAGCCAGTGGGATGTCATCATCTTCCCCAGACTGATCACTTTTGTTATTATGACTTCTTCTAGAATGTCTTGTCCTCGGTGCAGATCTGCGACTTCTTTCTGCTATAGATTTAGTCTCACAGTGGCGAGAGGGAAGTCCTCATCATCATCAGTTTGATGCAACATGCTGCTAGTTTGTTTACGTCTTTTATCAATTTTAGGAGGAGGGTGTCTCGCCTTCCAGCTTGTCGCCGCAGATGGAGTAACAGGTGGAACATGTCTGGTAGACGTGATGGGTTTCCATGATTGTGGCAGCCGATTACTCTCTAGTTGTCTGTTCATACAGTTTGGACGCAAGTCGATTTCGATCGCTTCTCGAACAACTCTAGTAAGATGCCTTCGTACTGGAGCTAGCATTCTCATGTTCTCAAAATCAATGCAATGTGATGTTTCTTGACAATGCTGAGCTAGCGCTGATGTGCTTGCATTTTGAAAAACATTTTTTTGATGTTCATCATGTCGAATGGAAATGTTCCTCCCTGATTCACCGACGTATGTTCTGGAACAATCCCCACATGGTATTTCATAAACACCCCATCTTTCTAATGGAATTCTGTCCTTCGTGCTTCGTTACATGGCTCCTATTTTCTTGTCTGTGTCAAAAACTGGCCTAATATCATGTTTCTTCAATAGTTTGCCAATTCTATCTGTTACACCTGTTATCTGTTATCTGTTCTGTTAAACCTAGGAGAGCGGAGAATGATTTGACTGTTAAAGACAAACGTCCTCTTGCTTTTTTGCCCTTTGTGGAAGGTGTAACAGATAGAATTGGCAAAAAAAAAAATCAACCCCAAAAAAAAGTTATTGCCCTGTGGTCGTTTTTGAAAATGTAGATGGAAAAAACCATAATTAAATACCAGTCAACAAAGTGTCAAGTTAAAATACATATTCATGCAGATCATGTTCTTACCTTAAATGCATTTTTTGGAGCTCTGTAGCTCTCATACAACCCTCAAAATTAATTAAAATGATAGCGACCAGCCGCGCGGGGGTGAAAAAGCCACAAATTTCACCCTCTTTAATTTTTGAACCCTTTGAGTAAAAAAAAATTCAAAAATTTGGATTACTTAGGCCGGGTAGGACCAAAATTGGATTAAGTTAATTATCGATAGTTAGTGGAAGTTAGTGAATCCCATTGGCTGTAGAATTCGCGCCAACTGGATTCATTGGTTAACTGCTCACAAACTATCGATAGTTAGCTAATCCAAAGTTGGTCCTACCCGGCCTTACATCACTATTCTAAGCAAGTGTACCAAGTTTCATCAAAATCTGGGTCGGTCGAGGTCAAAATGTATTTTATTTGAGTGAGTTACTTGTGAGTGAGTACAAGTGGGAATGACCCACTTGTATAATTTGAGATCAAATGGTTAACGGGTTTGGTCTCCAATCGTATCCGAAATAGCATAGTTTTGCGAGGTTCTAACAAAGCAAGAATAAATAAGTGTAAGGTATACTTATATACAATGAGACTGATCATGTATCAAAGTAATGAAACATTTATGTATTATCTCTGAAATGGCACCAACCGAGCGCTAGCTAATATCGAGTGTATTGTTAAACAGTTGGTACTTCTGTACGGCTTCCTGCCCTACGTCTGGAATGTGGCAGCCACGACAGGAGGCGGGGAAATAATGCAGAGCATGGCGTTCATCTTGTTGACCAATACATTCAATACGCTGGTCACTCTGCCCTTCTCTCTCTACTACACATTCATACTCGAGGAGTTCCACGGCTTCAACAAACAGGTAACATTCTCTTGCCTTAGCCACTCGCTGGATCATTTTCTTGAAGAATAGAATAGAATAGAATTTTCATTATTTGCATTAGACAATTATAAAAATAGGGAAACAAATGCTGGTATGGGTACTAGGGGGTGTACCTATCTATCTCGATATGGTACCTAGTTAATGCCCACTGATTTTGCCATGTGGCAAGCTCGAGGTTTCGAGTCAGATCGGCCAGCGTATCCTACTTCCACGTCCGCAGCGTGACTCCGGGGCAATGCGTGGCGGGCAATGAGTGGTCGTCGTGTAGCAAACGGAAGAGGGTGAATGGCGCCATCTTACCGTACAACTCGACTAAGGGAGATAACCCCAACAGTCTGGGGGCTTAGCTATGGGTTAGTAGCTCATACTTGTAAAACCTTAATGTACTCAAGAACCTGGACCCTTACCTAATATCGCCAAATTTCAGTAGCACCGTGTTACTGTAGCACAACTTTTGTTTTAAAAGTTTTAGCCATAAGAGCTAACATTGTCGCCATGGCAACTAGCCGATCGTGCTACATTAACACGGTGCTACTGAAATATTGGCGATATTAGGTAAGGGTCCTGGGCTGCGATTGTGTAAAATGACAACTTCCTTGTCACGGTGACAAGACCCTAGAAGGCCGTGAATAGCATTGAGATGAGAAGCTTGTACACGATTGCAGCCCAGATGGCAAGCCTCGGATACAGGACGGACATAATTGACGACGACTTTTGGCAAGAAAATGGAACATGAATTTTGGAACCTGGAACGTTCAAGGCATAAACACCAAACAGAGGGAAGTTTTTCAACAATTAGAAACGTATCAGATGGATGTAGTGGTTCTTACGGTGACAAAGAAGAAAGGAGACTGTAATGAAGAAATTGGCAGTTTTATTAATTTTTACAGCGGAGTACCCAAGTGAAGACGGGCAAAGGCGGGGGTGTCAATAATGTTGCATAAGAAGTTAAGGAAATACATTCGTAACTGGGAGGAGGTAGATGAAAGAATAATGAAGATGGAATTGGAGATTCGTGGACATAATCTAGTGGAGCGGTCGCTACACGCCAGCCAAGTCGTACAGCGCGCGCACACTCTCATTTAAAAAGGCTGGAGCAACCCACTTTTACTGTAAGCATCAAAGTGGCATTTTCGGCCTACTGGATCTTAAAAATGGGAAATCTCACATTGTTGCGAAATATTTTAATTTAGAGCTATGGCCCACCCTACCATATATTCCAAGTTTGGCAATAATACGTTATGCAGTTTGCGAGCTGGAGGACAGTGAAAATCGTGAAATTGTACGGCTTTCAGATAATGATTATGATTATTCATCTTCCAATAATTCCGCGGTCTCCGCCACAGGCTAAACGTCAGGGTCGATTGACCCGAAATTTTCACCACATATAAAGCTCGTCTGCCTGATGATACCTTGCCCTTATAAATTTTTTGTGCCGCCATTTTGAAACCGGAAGTGACGTCATATCTAAAAAACGGCTTAACCGATCGGAAAGAAATTTGCGCCAATCGATTCAGACGGTCCTCTATATGAAATAACAGTAGTTAAATTAAAGTTTTCTAATTACTGAAACCGGAAATGACGTCATAGTTAAGCGAAATCTGCCTAAATTCACTTCCCTTTATATAAAAACCAACTACATATTCAGAAGTCTTATAATGAAATATTAGTATTTATATACAAATTAATTCAATGTGTAAGAGCTTTCAGCCGCCATTTTGAAAACCGGAAGTGATGCCATATCTCGAAAACAGCTGGACCTATTGGAACGATGCTTTCGCAATTCTTCATGGTATATCACTTTAAGTATATATTTAGCTCCAAACAATATTTTTTTTAGTAAATTATTCGGAAATGGCGTATTTTTTAAAAAGAATTAGCCATTGTTGCCCCAAAAAGTTTTACAAGTTGTGTAAATAAACTAAAAAAATTATTGATATCCCCATAAAAAACACTCCGTGTAAAAAAACAGCCAAGTCTCTTCAACTAAAAAAAAATATTATGAAATCTAAAAATTCTGCACTGAAACGTAGTGATATCAAAAAATGAGCCAAGTCAAATCTTTATTTGAAAATTAAAAAATACTTGGCGCATCGTTTTTTTTAGGGCATTGTAGGTATAGGTACTGTAAGTATATGTGTTTATATCTAGCCTATACTTCTAAGCTATTTATATACACGATGCGCCAAGTATTTTTTAATTTTCAAATAAAGATTTGACTTGGCTCATTTTTTGATATCACTACGTTTCAGTGCAGAATTTTTAGATTTCATAATATTTTTTTTTAGTTGAAGAGACTTGGCTGTTTTTTTTACACGGAGTGTTTTTTATGGGGATATTGTAATAGTTGGAGTTTATGCCCCTACAGGTGAAGCTTCTGTGAACATGAAGGATGACTAGAGGGACCCGCTTACAAATTGTTAGTTGTGTTATTCGCATTGATTAATTTATCACCAACTATCAAAGTTTGGGAATTGTGAAAAGCGTCCTTCCTGACAATTTTGTTCGTGGTAATATCTCAGTCGACAGGCAAATGCTGGGAAGGTATACCCAACTAATAGGCCACGACCGCCTCCTTCCCTGCTTCCATCTTTACCTACTTACTATTCACCATCATCTAAGTTGTGTGATTCGAATTTATTATTAATTTATCACCAACTACGTACCAAAGTTTGGGAAATGTTAAAAAGCGTCCTTCCTGACGGTTTTGTTCGTGGTATTACCTCAGTCGACAGGCAAATGCTGGGAAGGTATACCCAACTAATAGGCCACGACCGCCTCCTTCCTCTGGTTCCATCTTTACCACCTTTTCACCATTATCTCCCACATCATAATAGGTTAGCTGCAGAACAGTGCGACGTTATACATTACTAAAACAAATAGGTACCTACATGGAAATTACAAATCTACTACAGATTAAAATTTCTAAACGAATCCAAGTTACAAATCTGAAATCATAAATGAGTGAATTATACGCAACTTAAAAAAATAACGGCCCAATGAGTACATAAGAAATGAAAAATGAGAAATTGGGTAAAAAGATTTTAAAAAAGTTTCTAAGAAAACATGGAATACTCTATCAAATTTAGATAAAACCAGAGCAGCTCTCTCATTGACTGAAATCTGTCACGTGATCTTACTTGCCTCCTGATGAAATAAAAGTCTGCATCTCTGCACAATTCCCATCAACATCAGGAATTCACATCAGGTTACATGGCAGATCAGCAGGGAGCCGCTGAGTTTCTCGGTCGATTCCCACATTGCTGAATGTCACCTTTTTGTACTTAAAGATGCAAATAAAGATAATTGAAATTGAAATGGAAACATCAACGATCGATCGCTTTAGTACAATTTTGATTCCCAAAACGTAACTGTCAATATACTAATGAGAAGTTGACTCGGACTTAAAATTTCACTTACGTCCCCCCCCCCCCCCTAACCCCTCACCATTTGCAACCCCAAAAATATAATCTATTTACATTATATTGCTTTACCCGTGGTTCTACTAAGTCAAGGTCCCAAGAGTTAATTCCAATTTTCGTTCAATGTAAAAACAAATCACGGCCTACTGCGCAAATTTAAAAGTTTCGAAACTTGTCTGTTCTTCCATGGGCTACACGTCTTGGCAAGTTGGCTACACTCTTGCTTATCATGTAATTTCTCTCAAAATACTGTCAAACGTTAGTGAAACGGAGTTAATTTATCAATCAGGTATGTAGAATGTGATTTCGTATATTATTTGAACGAATTATTGATATAACTTACTTGAAAGTGGATATAAAGATTCGTGCTGTCATTTTGACGTTTTGAAAAGACATCTGGATTCATTTCCATGGTCGGACACCCATTACACCCGTTACACCCGTACATACGCGACATGCGCATGCGTGAAAAGTGTACATTATGTAAGAGGATTTTGAACATAAATTGACGATACATCTAAGTGACATCAACCACAGAAAGGAAATGTTTGTAATGGGAGACCTAAATGCCAGAATTGGGAAGAGGATCAAGGACGACGTGGTGGGACGGTTTGGGGAGGATTTGGTGAACGACAATGGGTTGCGACTTTATTAGTCTGTGTGAGACTCTTTCATTAAAGGTGTGTAATGGATTTTTTCCCCACAAAGATATTAATAAGTATACATGGACACAACCGACAAAAAGCGACATTGCAGCGTAGATCAATTTTGGTTTACGTAATCCAGAGGCAAACGTCTTTAATTAGAACCATGGACGTCAAGGTTTATCGGGGTGCAGAATGTGGCACTGATCATTACTTGGTGAGAGCATGTGTAAACGTGAAGCCCAGGAGTCATACAGTTGCGAAGACTGGTTCTCAAGTGGGAGTTCGCGTGGATGACATGAAGATGTTTTTAGAGACGACTCTACTAAGTTTTTGTATAAGCTGCGACTTGCTCAGAAAGTGAATGACAAGTTTGGTGATCGGTGGAAGGAAGATGGTCCCGAGGAACTATATGATCCTGGAAGCAGCAATGGAGGCATTAGGAGAGACAGGAAGAGATCGGGAAAGGAGTTATTGGTGGAATAAGGAGGTCGAAATATTAGTTACCTACTAATAAACGGGAAGCGTATAACACAAATGGCTTTTAACAGGAGGATCAAAAACAGTATGCCCGGCTGAGTAGAGAGGTGAAGAGAACTGTCAAGAAAACGAAGAGCGACATGTGGGAAAGGAAGTGTGAAGAAGTCCGTAGGTGCTTGATGGGCACGAGACAGAGAGAGGCATGGAAAGTTGTTAGAAGCTTGCGACAAGATCATCGAAGTGCAACGAAGATCCAGATGATCCAGACGGATACGTGGGTTGAATACTACCGAGACATGCTGAATGCAGACCGGGATGCGTATAAGAATGGGTTAGGGGATGTGCTAAAGAGTAATGTGTCAGAAGAGACAGTCAGGCCAATAACTAAAGAAGAGATAAGAGTAGTCATGAAGGGTGTGAAGAATGGCTAAAGCCCAGGCCCTGGAGGCATTCACATCGAGCTAGTCAAATATGCTCCTGATGTCGTGAAAGAGATTTTGGCTGTTATATTTAATAAGTGTCTGAATGATGAGAATCTAGTGGAGCGGTCGCTCCACGCCAGCCAAGTCGTACGGCGCGCACACTCTCATATAAAGGCTGGAGCAAACACACTTTTACTGTAAGCATCTAAGTGGCATTTTCGGTCTACTGGATCTTAAAATTAGGAATTTCTCGCATTGTTGCAAAATATCTTAATTTCGAGCTATGGCCCACCCTACCACATATACCAAATTTTGGAACAATGGGTTACGCCCTTTGCGAGCTAGAGGGCCGTGAAAATCGTGTTTTAGTGCGGTTTTCATAATAATCAGTAATCATAGTACTTAGTAGTAGTACCTATAGTAGAGGAGCAAATGTAATTCCGCTCGATTGGAGTGCCGAAATTGATTTTTTTCATAATTATCGATTGTTCACATCATTCTTAATATTACCTGACGTGCCTTCAATTTTTTTGATGGCCATCTTGGAAAATATGGCGGAAAACGAGCGAAAAACGTAAATTTTTATAAATTTTTTAATTGTTGGTAGAGGAAAGGTTGAAAAATTATGAAATAATTCACTAAAACTAACCCAAATATAAAGACTTAAAAAAAAAAATTGCGCGGTAAACAAAAATTTAAAAATTTTTTAAGAAAAATTTAATTTTTTTTGATGTTCAAAATAAAATTGTCTACAAATTTTAATACCACATATTTTAGTCTAAGTCCACGCGTTTCATAATAAATTGAGAGCAAAAAAACACAGAAACGTGATTGGTCAATTCCAACAATGAAAAAATAAAATTCGTTTACGGCGTATTTTTTTTTCAAGTCCCCATATTTGAGTTAGTTTTAGTGAATTATTTCATAATTTTTCAACCTTTCCTCTACCAGCAATTAATAATTTGTAAAATTTACGTTTTCCGCCATATTTTCCAAGATGGCCACCAAAAAAATTGAAGGCACGTCAAGTAATATTAAGAATGATGTAAGCAATTGATAATTATGAAAAAATCAATTTCGGCACTCCAATCGAGCGGAAAGCATTTTTTCTACACTTGAACCTGCACTACTAGTAGTATAGGCTGGAGCTAGAATCCGGTAAACAGGCCACAGCCTAAACGGCTGAACCGATTGATCTCACATTTTTACCACGTGTGCACTTTTGGCGTTTGATTTGCCCTCCCCCCTTGACTTTATTTGTGCCGCCATTTTGAAACCGGAAGTGACGTCATATCTCAACAACGGCTTGACCGATTGGAACGAAATTTGCGCCAAACGATTCGGACGGTCAACTACATGGATTATCAATAGCAATAGACTAAAATTTATGTTGACGAAACCGGAAATGACGTCATGAAATTTGAAATTCATCGATTGGCATTTCGGCAACAAATTTGATCCGATTATTTTGATATATATGTAACGTATGAACTTATGATATCTCATTTGACTTGTTATAAAACCAACCGGAAGCCGCCATTTTGAAACCGGAAGTTACATCATACCTCAATAACGGCTAAATAGATTTGAACGAAACCAGCGCTAAACAATTTAGACGGTCAACTTCATGTATTATCATCAATAATATTTGCAGTTTCCCATACCGAAACCGGAAATGACGTCACATATTTAAAAATCTCACAATTTTAAATTTTGATGCTATACATATACTATTTGAGACAGATTATAATAAAATGTAATCATGTTTAAATTATAATTCAAGGGGTCAGTGATTTCAGCCGCCATTTTGGAACAGGAGTAACGTCATATCTCGAAAACTGGTTTACAGATCGGTATGAAACTAGCGCCAAACGATTCGGAAGGCCATCTCTATGGAATAGGAACAGTCAAACAAGAATGTTCCTATTTATGAGACCTGAAATGATGTCATTCAAATTTATCAGTAACATTCGTTAGTATACAATGCTTTAGTCGAATCTATAATATTGTATGGGATTTTGGCACATGGGAATGCGTCTTGTGGCCATCTTAGCAAAATAGAGATTATTCAGGATAGGATTGTTAGGAATGTACCTCCTGTGGCTCTCTCAAACATCCTAGCTTTCAAACATTGCAATCTGTTAATGCCCTATCACACTGAGTTGCAACAGCGGTGTTCTAGAATTCAGCGAAAAATGCAGCGCTGTAGCGAGAAAATGGCGTCCTGCTAGATGAATTCTCGCTTAATTTATGAACGATTTGCTTAGTGTTGCTAGATGAATGTGGCGGCAAGATTTTAAAACATGGACGTCGTTATCAAAGCAAAAATGAAATGAAATATAACGCAATAAACTATGCAATAATACGGCATATTATATTAAAGAAACATATATTTACCTCTCAGATTCATCTGCATTTCATAAACGACGCATAACTGACAACTTAAATCATTGATACACATATCAACATAAACAAACGCCGCCATTTTGCATCCATCTAGCGAATAAAGCGATGATTTTTGTTGCTAGATCCGCTAGATAGCCGCTATATAGCGCTTAAATTAAGAACACTTTGATGCACGCAGCAGTCGCTGCAGCGCTGAATAAATGAACACTTTGCTAGATGTCCGCTGCAGCGCTGCATGTTTCGCTGAATTCTAGAACACCGCTAACCTGTGTATGGAACCGGCGGTTGGAAAATATGGTTGGCCGCGCATGTGCAGAGTCTAAATTTCGTCAACCCGCGGGTTGGTTTGACAAATAGAGAAGTCTCTATTTTTCCGGTTCCAACCATTTGTTGTGGTACCACGTGACGTGAACTGACCAATACGATGCTTTAAATAATAGCTATAAATCATATTTATCAGATGAATATTTAACCTAAACATGTGTATGGATAAATATTGCGTATTATTATTAACTTGTACTTACTTTAATATCTTTCTTTCACAAGTAATCACTCAAAATATGAGATTTGGATTGCCGCTGTCAGATTTGTTATTCCCTATACTTTTATTTTGGTTACTATGGCAACATTTTCCGGAACCGGAAACGGTGCTTTCTGCGCAACTCATGAGTGTCAATTGTGAACCAACCAACATCAAACCAAACCGTTGCGTGTGATAGACGGTTGCCTCTTTTTGCAACAAAAGTTTCCATACGCGGGTTCCAACCGTGGGTTGCAACTCAGTGTGATACCCACTTTACCGTTTCAACAATTATTTCTTTATCGACTCATTATTAAATTCTACTTTTGTGATAAATATAAAGTTCCTTTCATACATAACGTAAATACAAGACTACAACAGTCAACAACCTATATAACACCACTTTATATTAATAAATACGGCTCCAGGCAACTTTGTGTTCAAGTACATAAATTTTATAATAGCATTCCAGAAACTATCACTGATTTCAAAACTTATAATGAAGTCAAAGCTGTTTTGAAACCCTGGATGCTAAAAGAGCTGGATAACTTATTGCAAACTGAATGTACCCGAATGTATCTATAATTTATGTGCTGTTTACTGAAATTATGTAGTAGAAATTGTTTTGCTTTAACCTGTAAATACTATATATTTGATATTCATTTGTTTCATGTTCGACCTCTAGAAAGTGTAAATAATTAAGAAACCTTCAGATAAGCCCTTTGAGGCTTTGAAGGATAAAATGTGAATGTTTAATTGTATTTGTGTATTTCTTGTACAATAAAAAAAAATATATTATAATCCCCTCCTATACAATAAATACATATTCAGAAAGTTAAAATTGATACACATCATTTATAGTTATAAATTTTATGTGGCAGTGCAGAAAGTTCAGCAGTTATTTGAAAACCGAAGTGTTGACATATCTCGGAACTGGGTTGACCGATTGGAATGAAACCTTTGCTATTCTTCATGAAAATAGCTAAATTGTAAAGGGTGATTTTTCTAAAGGATTTAGTAATTGTTCATTCGATTGTCACAAGTTGTAAGAATAAACTAAAAAAGGATTGATATCCCCATAAAAAACACTTCGTGTAAAAATAACAGCCAAGTCTCTTCAACTAAAAAAAAAATAATATGAAATCTAAAAATTCTGCACTGAAAGGAGTGATATCAAAAAATGAGCCAAGTCAAAACTTTATTTGAAAATCAAAAAATACTTGGCGCATTGCTTTTTTAGGGCATTATTGAGCGAGCGAAGCGAGCGTCTCCTTTTGGCTCATTTGGCACGGACCTCTTTTTTTTTTTTTTTTCTGTTACTGACGATATACAGGTCAGAGTTTTTCTTCGATCGAGCTGAAATTTTGCACACGTGTTTGGACATTCTCTGGGCGTTGCAGACCCTAATTTTTTTGAAATTTATTGATTGGTTAAAATTTAAATAAACATCTCCTGATAGGTTGAAAAGTGAAAATGGTCTTCGACAAATCTAATCAAACTCATATTTTGGCTATACATGTCTAGAGTTTTTCCTCGATCGAGCTGAAATTTTGCACACATGTAGAGACAACCTTTTCTGTTGGAGACCCCAAATTTTTTGATATCCATTAATTGGCTAAAATTTAAATAAACATCTCCTGATGGTAGGTTGAAAAATGAAACTGGTCTTCAATAAATCTGATCAAAATCATATTTTGGCTATACAGGTCAGAGTTTTTCCTCGATCGAGCTGAAATTTTGCACACATGTAGAGACAACCTTTTCTGTTTGCAGACCCCAAATTTTTTTTAAATCCATTCCTTGGTTAAAATTTAAATAATGATAGGCTCAAAAATGAAAACGGTCTTCGATAATTCTGATCAAACTCATATTTTGCATGATCATTAAGACCAATATTGTCTCTTATTTTACAAAATTTCATCCCAATCAGTTAAGAACGTATGAACGTTTTGACATTTTTAATATCTGTCAGTTAATGAAGTATCGAAATGAATGTTTTCCAGTGCCAATTGAATTGATTCTGATTTGCTTCTTTTTTTTTATTTTTTTTTATTTTTTTATTTATTTAGAAAAGTACAAATTACATATTATTGTAGCCCCGCTAAACCAATAGGATGGCTTGTCTGCGGGGCTACACACTAATTATAAACACAATAAAAAACACTTAATACACTAAAAAAAACTAAAAATACATTTATAATACACTCAAGGGAAGAATGCACATATACAGTGACAAATATTCAAAAACTATATATACTAATTTCAGCAATCAAGGGAAATTATGCATTTGGAAGATTTGAAAGATTCTCGGAGACCCATTTTCTAATGATATTTTTAACATCTGATATTTTCTTCAAATTTCTTAATTCATGAGGGAGCATATTAAAATAATGAGGAATTAATGATTTTCTGTTTTGCAAACCGTATGAATTATAATGTAAACTTGGGGCCACATATCTATCTTTATTTCTAGTACCATAATTATGTTGCACTGGTATTTTATGATCTTGTATGTAATAATTTGTTAGAAGGAAAGTATAAACATGAATTTGTTTTACTGAGAACAATTTGCAATCTCTTTCCCGTATTACCTTGTCCGGCCAAATAATTTTATATATTCTTTTCTGTATATTGTCTATTTTATTAAGGTATGAATCAGTCGTATGCCCCCAAGCCAATATGCCATATCTGATTATAGATTCAACTAATGCCAAATATACTGTAATTAATGTTTTATGGTTAACGTATGGTTTTAAAGTTCTAATACTATACATTCCAGACCTCAATTTTCGACACACTTGCTCGATGTGGGCATTCCATTTAAATTTACTGTCTATGATAAGTCCCAAATAAACTAACTCTTCAGTATTTACTATCTTAATTTTGCATGTACAGTCAGATCGATTTGAGGAGGTGGATTGTAAGTTGAAATTACGGTGAATGCAAGCATAGTCATGACAAATGAGTCTAACTTCCTCTACTGATTTAAATGGAGAATGAATATGCATTACTTTAGTTTTGCTGCTATTAATAGTTAGTCCATTATCATGAGCCCACCGCAAGACATTTGTAAAATCAGCTTGTAAATACTCATTAGCTACTGAGAAGTGCTTATGGACTGCCACAATTGCAGTATCATCTGCGTACAAAAATATCGAACTTCTATTTACCACATTCAACATGTCGTTTACATATAATAAGTATAATAATGGACCTAAAATTGAACCTTGGGGTACGCCTGATTTGATAGGTTCAAGTTTGCTAAAAACTGTACCAAGTTTTACAGTCATAAATCTATTTGAAACATAATCGCGGAACCAATTAAGAACTGGACCTCTTATTCCCACCCTTTCCAAAGCACATATTAACTTATCATGTAATAAGGTGTCAAAGGCTATGGAAAAATCAATGAACACAGCCACAACACATAGATTCTTGTCCAGTGCGCTGTAAATTACATCTGAAAAATCATTCAGAAGTTGGCCAGTGCTTTTTCCTTTTTGGAAACCATATTGCTTTGAACTAATCAAATTAAAGGTATTTAAATAATTCATAATCTGGTCAGCTACGTGCCGCTCCATTATTTTATCTATTGCTGGAAGGATTGCGATAGGACTATAGTTTTTGAAACATTTGTGATCGCCACCCTTAAATATTGGTCGCAAAATTGATTGTTTAAGCAAAGTAGGTATGGTGGCAAACTGAAACGAGAGATTAATAAATTTTGAAATTACAGGGCAAATTTCATCTGCTACTAATTTTAAATCTTTAAACCTTATTTTGTCTATACCAGGACTTTTATTTGCGTCAAACGACACAATTATTTTATAAATCGATTCTGGCGTGGCACGAATATAATACATTGAAGTATTAGTATTTGTTTCCTCCTTAGCAATGGTCCGAATGTTGCAATCATGTTTAATTGATTCAACTCCTTCCACAAATGTAGTTACAAACTCCTCGACAATTGTCACAGGCTCATAAACACCTCCCAAATGCTTGAAAATAACATCGTCAACTGATCGTTGCTGCTTTTTCCCTATTATTGTGTTTATTTCTTTCCAAGTTTTCTTAATATCAAATTTACATTGTTCAAAGCGGTTTCTATAGAAATCAAATTTAGCCTTGCAAAGTTTCTTGTTGATTGCATTTCTCTGTTCCCTATATTGTTTCCTATATTCTAAGTTAGATTTAGCACCTTTCCATCTTCTTAAAATAGCATCCCTTTTTTTAATGGCCAACTTTAGTTCATTTGTCACCCATGGCTTCGCGCCTCTTTTCAGAGTTTCACCATTTGCAGACTGCATTTTAGTTACTTCAGCTTCGACATATACCTTATTAAAATAGTTTTTCATTGCATCATACAAAACACATGGGTCATTAATATTTTTTAATTCATTCCAATTAATATTCTTCAAATCTTTTGTAACTTTTGTTTCATTTAACATTTTAAGGGGCTCCTTTGCAAAAGATTTATTATTTTGCGCCAGATGCACATTTTTTATGCCTACAAGAATAATATAATGATCTGATATTTTTGTTTCCAAAATTGCTGAATTTAGTTCACACTGCCTTTCATTTACTCGCACATAAATGTGGTCAATACACGTATTTGAAAACAAACCTAATCTTTCTTCTACCCTGGTATCACCATAAATACACCTATTCATACCATAACTTGCCATAATGTTTTTGTATCTCTGTACATTTAAAGAGTTATTGTGCAGATCCAAATTAACATCCCCTAAAAAAATAATCTGTTCTCTATCTGATACAACACTTAACAAAACATCAATTTCCTCCAAGAAGTTACACATAAGGTCACTATTTGGTGGCCTGTACAAAGCAATTAACTTCGTTCTGCATCCATTTAACATAAATTTACCCATTATACATTCACAACATCTCAAATTACTTATCTCCAAATCGAAATTAATCCCGTCTTTGACGTACACTATGATTCCTCCCCCTCGTCTCCCTTCCCTTAATAATGAATACATATTAAAACCATCAAGGTGAAAAATAAGTTTTTCATCCTCTGCAATGTTTACTTCCCCTAAAACAATAATATCTAACGAGCTAATAAATTCATGCAAGTATATAAACAATGCATCAAAATTTATCTTTATTGATCTGATATTGAGATGCAAGACATTAAATGAATCATTGAACAACTCAGTCAACCTGCGATCAACAGAGACAATATTTATTTGGTTGACAAAAGGAATGTCAAACAAATAGTCACATGCCATTGTTTATTATTGACTTTACCAATAATATTACTAATGCACAAAAATGAATGAATGAACTCACGCATCAACAGGCTCTGTCACACGCTGATCAACTAACTTGTCCAGATCACTTTCTTTAAATATTTTAATGACTGGAGAGGTTTCATCCTTTCTAACTAATATCTTGCCGAACCTGAACCATGTGAATTTGTAACCCTTCCCTGACGCATTTACTTTCGTTTGCCACAACAGCTTTTTATAATATGGCGACAAGTTTTCATTAACATACACATTATTTTGATTTCCATTTTCCCAAATATCGTTATTCGTAATCCTGACTGTGTTCTTTTTCATCAGAAACTCATCCCGTTTCTTACGAGACAGAAATTGCACAATGATGTTGCGTGATTTCCCTGGTCTTGCTGGTAAACGATGCACCACTTCAATGTCATTTGATTCCAGAGCTATTCCCATTTTATTGGCCACCACTTGAACTAGTTGAGGTAGTTTTTCACCCGGTAATTCTTGCACATTTCCTAATTCTAAGTTGCAATTTCGCCCATACTGCTCAAGGTGGTTGAGACGCGCTGTTAAATCATCAATAATGTCGTCCCGCTCCTTGACCTTGTCGACCAGCGTTGTTATTGTTTTATTCAAATTAGTTATTATTCCGTTACTCACGTTCACTTTAGTAAGAAGTTCTTCATATTTATCAGCGAGAAATTGTTGACTTTTCTCAAACTCGCGCTTCATCTCAGAAAAATACTTATCAAGAATGTCTGTTGTAATTTCCGACGATACAGAAAGTTTCCTACTCTTGCAGGCAGCACACCTCCACGCCACCCTCTTGCTGTCCGTCATAGATTTAAACGATTTTTCACTCAAGGTTGTACACTCAAAATGATATGTGCTATCACACCCTTTACACTCAAGAACCAAACCGTCTGTAGGCAGATTAACGTTACACTTTGAACAACTCATATTCACAACTATTTGCCACTTAACGTTGGAACTTGGAATATAAAAGCAAACCGGATCACTGCAGCAGAGAGCGGAGCGAACGAAAACACGTCTTGCCTGTCCGACAGTCAGAGTCAGAATGTCCAGGTGTTTATGAACCAGGTGCTTAGATGCTATTTTAAAGTTTCGATGAAAAGCATATACCTACTTTTAAGTTGATATCATAATCAATTCAATTTGGATGTATATGTTTTCTGTGCGTTGTGTACGCATTTCCGGTTCGAGAATTTGCACGTACCCGTGCTCGCTCATCAACGCGTTACACTGAGCGTTTTCCTAGTATGTATACTATGCATATTATATTATTGAAATGAAATGGGTTATTATCGTGTATGAAACAACTTTATTTGTGCCGACGTTTCGAGGTCCGTGGTGATCTCTTTTTCAAGGAAAAAAGTACAATTGTTTGAATGTCAAAAAATAAAAAAACAGAGAAATACACAGCATGGATGATTCAAAAAATTAAAAGAGCAATCTAGATCACTCATAATCACTCTCTAAAAAATCATGTCAATAGACCAAGGTCTCATACTATGTTTAAAATATATTTGATGTATATTTTATAATTGGCCTATACTTCCAAGCTATTTATATACACGATGCGCCAAGTATTTTTTGATTTTAAAATAAAGTTTTGACTTGGCTCATTTTTTGATATCACTTCTTTACAGTGCAGAATTTTTAGATTTATATTATTTTTTTAGTTGAAGAGACTTGGCTCTTATTTTTAAACGAAATGTTTTTTATATGTGATATCTATCCCAAAGATATAGTTCGGTTCGTTGTGTCGACAAAATCGAGTCCGTGTTTTTTTAGTGCCGAAAGCAATTTTACTGCTGATTCGTGTAGTACATGACCTGACATTGAAAAAAATGATGGTGTCATTTTGGGAAATTCAAGATGGTCGATTTATTCAAGGTGGCCGCAAAAACGTATTTAATTAATTACAACATAAGTAAGAAAGATACAGAACCAAAATTTTTGCATAGTATACACTTACTACTGTTGCACTCAACGTAAAAATATCAACACTTCAATTTTCAAAATGGCGACGTAATACATTATTTTGATTCAATTCCAAAAATTGCTGTAACTTTCTTTCTTTGAAATATATTTTTATTTTTCCAACGGTTACGAATACGTGTTGACTATATGAAACGATATCGTGATGGTATCAAACTATAATCTTTAAAATCGCGCTTTCATTAAAGATGGCGATGATAAGTTTTTAAATTGTCCATTAATTGACGGATCTGAACGAGACTAGTGGCCATGTACTCGGACGAATCGATACTAATTGTCATCTATTTTAAAACCTTATTTAAATGTCTTGCCAACCCAATTTACAAAACCGGAAGTGACGTTATGAATGATTACAAACAAAGCAAATTCACCTTTTCCATGAGCCTGCCGTAGTGGACCCTCCCCACACCCCGGTCCCTGAAGTTCTGAAAGTGGTTTTAGGTACCTTAAGATACGCACATTACACTTTCAGTTTTTTGACATCTGCCCTTTGGGGCAACAGCCCCCCAGGGGGGCGCAAAGGTGATTTTCGGGGTATTTTGCAACACGTTTGAATTTTTTGTGGGCTAACAGTTCATGATAATTACAATCAGTCTGCATATTTAAATAGAGAATGACATTTTTAATTTTATCCATATTTTTTTGCAAGGGTAACTAATACTCCTAAATCAAAATTTTGGAAATTTTGGAAATTTGGGGGGAATGACTCAAAATAGTTTTAATGGCAGTCGATCTCTTCGTAATAAAATGTTGTTCATGAATATTTGTATTTGTTTATTTGTAACCTTTGACCCTCTTCCGAGGAAATTGGTACATTCGTGTTATATATTCTATTTTCTAATTTAATTCTAATGAATTATAATATACATTCAAACTTAGATTTGGTTTTTAATATTCAATAGAATACTGAATATGAGAGTTGATGGCAGTCGCCATAGGGTTAAAATTAAATATATTACAGAAACATTTACAGCTGAAAATAAATTACAGAATAGTATACAACAATGATACATGTGATTACACTTGGTTTATTCAAAGCTACAACTGATAAGGAGACATAATTTAGGTGAAACCTTTTTCGGCGAATTCGTCAATCGAATAAAAACTATTGTTCAGGAGGTATCTTTTAATTGCAAATTTGAATTGAGTTAATGGTAGATCTCTAATGTGGTTTGGGAGTGTATTAAACAGTTTGGCTCCGCTGTAGCGCAGTCCCTTATCAAACAGTGCTGTTTTATGTTTATCAACGTCAATGAGATACTTGTGTCTGGTATTGTATTCATGAGAGGTTGAAACATATGTTTGGGGGTTACATTCGACAAACATGAGTACTTTATATATGTATGTAGATGGCATGGTTAGAATTTGAAGGTCCTGAAATGTTTCCTTGCAACTGGGCATTATCATGACGTTGGAATTTAGATTCGATTTAATTGATACAGAACGCCAGTTTTATTTTATTATAATTCGTATAGCCGTTTTCTGAATTTTAAAAATTAGGCTTTTATTTTTTGAGTTTCCTCAGTATTCTATTCCATAACTCATAACTGAATGGAAATATGAGTGGTATACTGATTTGAGTGTGTTAAGGTTTGCAATTTTTGACATCAATATGACATCAAGATTGCAATATTTTGTGTTTACAACCCATTTTACTGGGATTAGTGTAATTTTCGCGAAAAATATGATTTTTTGAGGTGTAATGTATTTTCTTTTTTATTATAAATCAAGATGGCGGCAGTAGAAGTTGGCAAATCAGTTAGAGGAAGGAAGGAAGTGGTTACAAGTAGTGTCAAATACCCAGTATGTGAGATAGGGGCGCAGACTGGGTTAAAGTGTGAGGGCTGTGGTATATGGTACCATTTTCCATGCGTGGGGCAAAACAAGAAGTATAAAGCCGGAAGTAACAGTGAGTGGGTGTGCAGCAGCTGTAAGAGTGGGGTTAAGGGTACAAGCTGCAAAGAACAAGAAGTGAATTTACCTGCAGTTGGCATTGGTAGGAAGACACACAAAGATAGTAACAGTGAGGGCAGTGAAGGTGGTGTAGGCAGGATCAAGTCTCCCACAGGCAAAGTGATGAAAAAGAAGAAGAACCAAACAGACAAACTGGTGAACTGGATTTTGGAACAAATAAAATACGAGAAGAGAAAGGGAGAGAGAAAAGTAGAATGGGAAGAAAGAGAAAGACAGTCCTAAAGTCAGAAGTTGTAAAAGGAATGGTTGCAACGCTCATGTGGATGAATGGGAGGATTATGGAAATGGAAAGTAAGATTAATGCTCTGAAGAAGAAGCAGGGGACGACAAAAGAGGTTATGCATAAAGAAAGAGAAGAAGTTTTGTGGCCAGAAAAAGAGTGTGAGCAGCAAGAAGAATCTAAAAGTGTACAGAAGGAAAAGGCTCCCGGAAGATCCTACGAACCTACGGAAGATCAAACAAATGATGAGGAAGTGGTGCGACAGGAAATAGGAAGCGAACATCAGGAAGATGAGATATTGATCGAAACAGAGGGTAAGCAATCAAGCTAGCGAAGAAGAAGTGGGGCCATTGATAAAAGAAAAAGAAAAAGAAAAGGAAACTGAAATTGAGGGAGACCAGGAATTGGTAGTAGCGGAGAAAGATCCTAATATTTCGGTGTATGCTGACGAAGATCCCGGAGACGAGCGTGCTCCTGCGGAAGTCCTGCGGCTGCCCCTCGGGGTCCTGATTCATCAGTTCAAGGATCTCAATCACCTGGCGGTCATCTAGTGCCAGTCGATCGTGCGGTGTCGCGCGTGCCGCACCTTCATCAACCACTTCGTATATTTCGTCGACCACATTCTGAGTCAACGAGTTTATGCCAGACGGGAGCTTGAAGACAACCCGCAACTGGAGGCATCACCGGGGGAGCCTAGATGCAGTGGAAACAAAGCCCTGCTGATCGGGGACTTCAGTGGAGGGACAGGGATACGCTTCTGCGGGCAAGAGGGTTCCCGTGCAGATGCCTTCCTCGGAATTAGAACGAAAAGCCTGGCAGAGGAAAAAGGGAGATATAACATCCGGGACACTACAGACAGTGTCATGCTGTTTGTGGGAAACAGTGACCTCAGGGACGGGAGGAGCAGGGATGAGATAGAGCAAGATACCAGACAACAGATTTATGCAGCAAAGGAAAAGTTTGGACCAGACACCAAACACTTCTTGTCTGGTATGCTGACACACCAGGGAATATGGCCCAGAGAGGTAAATAATACCCGGAGGGACGTGTGCCAGGAGAATGGAGTGTGGCACGCCATTGGAAAGAGGCCACGAAGGAAGACAGGAGATGGGAGTGGCACTGAAGTATTGGTACTAATTTGCGAAAGATTGTTGAAGAAAAGGTGGATGGGCGAATGGCAGTGGGTTTTCGGAGTCTGGTGGTGTGGAGAAAGAAAGAATAGGGGCCGGCAGAGTGGGAGAGGCAGGAGGTAAGGGGATTGGAAGCAACCGATCTGTAGGAAAGGTGAGGGAGGGCAATGTGGTCAAAATAGGTACACTGAACATTGTGACATTAAATGGAAAAATTGAGGAGATAATAGACATGATGTAGGAAAGAAGAAAAGAGTTATTGGGTATGAGTGAAACAAAGTGGAAGGGAGTGGGGGAGAAAGAGTGCAGAGGAGGATATACTATTCTAGTCAGGGAGGACTGAAGGGAGGAATGATGTGGGGTTTGTGGTGAGCCCGAAATTGAGAGGTCTAATTGTCGAGGTGGAAAACCATAGTGAAAGAAGTATCAAAGCTAGCCTGTAAATGAAGAACAAGGTGAAGGTCGTCATAATACAAGTATATGCGCCACAGACAGGACGGCCAGAAGCGGAGAAGGAGATCTTCATCCAGGAACTGGAGAACAACATCACATCCAATACCATAGTGATTGGGGATTTTAACGCACAAATTGGGGAGGAGAGGACTGGAGTTGAAGGGGTCATGGGGCACCATGGATGGGGAAAGAGGAATGTAGGTGGAGAGAAGATGTTAGAAATGTGTGGAATAAATGGGCTACAAGTAGGAAACAGTATATTTCAGAAGGAAAAAAGAAACAGGATTACGTGATATGGACACGGCAAGGCAAGGACACGGACAAGGAAACCCCGTGGTGGATTTGAAAGAGTCCGAGAAGCAGTGCGTCAGAAGAGGACCGCCTGGCAGACGTACGAGGGCGATAGATCTGATCACAACAAAGCTGAATACCGAAGGTGGAAAATTAGAGTGAGAGAAACAGTAGTAGAAGAAAAGGAGAAATCTATGGAAGAGCTTGCCGGTAAATTGGAAAAGGATTTTGAAGGCAATAAAAAGATGCTGTATGGCATAATAAAGGATAAAAGGACAAGAAAAGAAGGGCGGACTTGTATGATGGACGACGGCGACAGGCTAATCAATGAACCGGAAGAGGTACAGTAGCTGTGGAGGGGATATTTCGGGGAACTACTAAATGTCAATGGGTTAGTGCTACCAGAAGGTAATGAAGGAGTGCAGAGTGAGGGCGAGGATGAAGAAGAGTGGGATTTGACAGAGGGAGAAAGCGTTAAAAGAGATGAAGAATGGGCGATCACCAGGAGTGGATGAATTAACGGTGGAGATGGTAAAAGCGGCTGGGAGGATCGGAAGAAGATGGATGTTTCGTGTGATGAGCGCAGCATGGAAGCAGAAGACAGTGCCAGAGGAATGGAGAAAGGGGGTCATCAAGCGAGCGTAGCGAGCGTCTCCACTTGAAACTTATGGCTCGAATCTCTGTTTTTTTTTGTGTGTATTTGTGCATTTGGCGTCTCCTGCCAAACGAAGTAATGGATCAGGCCAATTTTTCACACAACTTTAATCACTATTCTCGTTATGGTCAAAATGATTTTCAGCAAGTTCGCTCCATTGGTTGCATCGGAAACTTGATGTGTAGTTATAGTTAGCTTGGCAATGGGGATGAAGGAAACTCTGTGTATATAACTGCAATAGTTTGACCGATCATCACCAAATTTTGCAAGGTCATGTGTACCAGCATTATAAGTGATTTTTTACAAATCTGTAATGAGCTTCAAGAGTAATAGACATTTTACTGACATTTGTATACTTAATTTAAAACGGCCTATAGCCACACCACCATTTGACCTATCAAATGGTCTTCGATTAATCTGATCAATCAAACTCATATTTTGCATGGTCGTTCAGACCAACATTGTCTCTTTTTTTTTTTACAAATTTTCAGCCCTACCAGTCAAGAACATAGATGCACTTATTGACAGTTTAAATAACTGTCAGAAATGACATTTCCAAACAGAAATTCCACTGCATTCTGGGTTGCTCTATGTAGCAAAGCAAAGTTTATAGATGGCTATTCTCAATATCAATGTAAGACAGATTCTTTTCTTAGTGAATCATATTGCAATACATAATGTAGTCAAAATGTAATGTAGGTATTTCATATACATAGGTATAGGTATACCTTATCTAAAATAATTTATTTTACGATATGGATTGTGTTTCACAGTTATGAAAACAACGTTTTAAATAGATAGCATCATATTTTACACATTTCCAGCCCAATCGGTCAAGAATTCACAGACTTATTGCTGTTTTAAGTGTTTGAATATCTGTCCAAAGAGATTGATGGAAAAATATCAGTACAATAATCTGTTATTTAATTGATTCAGAGTGTTTATGAAAAGTTGCAAGGAAAATTGGTAATAAATAACGTATAGTTAGTTATCTTTGATTGAATTGATCGTGCTATGATTGGCGATGTCGTGCGTGTCGGTGCTCGCTCATCAACGCGTTACACCGATTTTCAAAAAGGGCGACAGGAAGAGGTGCAGCAACTACAGGGGAGTGACATTGATATGCCAGTGTGCAAAACTGTTTGAAAAACTTATAGAGTTTAGGCTGAGGGAGGTAGTGGAGGAAGGGCTCAGGGAGGAGCAATATGGGTTCAGGAGAGGGATGTCAACCATTGACCCATTATTGAGCGAGCGTAGCGAGCGTCTCCACTTAAAACTTATGGCTCGAATCTCTGTTTTTTGTGTGTGTAGTTGTGCATTTGGCGTCTCATGCCAAACGAAGTAAGGGATCAGGCCAATTTTTTCACAAAACTTATATTACTATTCATTCTCGTTATGGTCAAAATGATTTTCAGCATGATTGATCCATTGGTTGCATCGGAAACTTGATGTGTACTTGATGCTGTGCTTGGCAATGGGGATGAAGGAAACTCTGTGTGTCAATATAACTGCAATCGTTTGACCGATCATCACCAGAATTTGCATTGTCATTGGAACCAGCATTTTAAGTACCTATTTTTTGACAAATCTTTTAAAATCTATAATGAACCTTAAGAGTAATAGACATTTTAATGACATTTGTAATGCTTAATTTATAATGGCTTGTAGCCACACCACCCTTTTTATGGTCTGATATAAATCTGATCCAACTCATATTTTGCATGGTCGTCAGGACCAACATTGCCTCCTATTTTACAAATTTTCATCCCAATCAGTTAAGAACGTATGAACTTATTGACATTTTTAATAGCTGTCAGGAAGTATCGAAATGAATGTTTTCTAGCGCCACTTGAATTGAATCTGATTTGATATTATGTACCAGTGTGCTTAGATGCTATTTTCAAGTTTCGATGAATAGCATACTTTTATGTTGATGGAGTGATCATATTTCAATTAAATATGGATGTATATGTTTTCTTTGCGGTGTATAAGCATTTCAGGTTCGAGAATTTGCACGTACCCGTGCTCGCTCATCAACGCGTTACACTAAGCGTTTTCCTAGTTTAGTATACGGCAGATCATGGAGAGAAAGTAGGAGAGTGGGGAAAAGCTCAACATGGTTTTTCTGGACTTAAAAAAGCCTACGATCGCTTGCCTAGGAGGAAAGTATGGAAATGCCTGAAGCAGAAGGGAGTACGTAGAGAACTCATTGATAAAATTAGGTACCACATACGAGAAAATGAGAGTTGTGTGCAAACGATGGAAGGAAAGTCGGGATGGTTTGCGGTCAAGGAAGGACTCCGTCAGGGAAGCGTGCTCTCACCGACGCTATTTGTCATTGTCATGGACGAACTGTTGAGGAGAGTGGAACCAAGTGACGACCAAGATACCAATACATTAGTGTATGCCGATGATATAGTAGTGTGGGGAGGAACTAGTGAAATAGTGCAAGAAAAGATTGATAGATGGAGCCAGACTACTGAAGAATTCGGAATGCGGGTTAGCCAAGAAAAGAGTGAGATACTGGTATTGGAGGGGAAGGCAACAAGGAACGAGAAGATCAAACTACGTGGCCTGGAATTGGTGGAGATGGGAGAATTTTAGTACCTTAGGAGCTGGTTAACGAAGGATGGAAAGATAGGAAAAGAGGTCACAGCAAGAGTTCAGCAGGCTAGCTTGTTGGAATGAGCATTTCCCTCAGCAGTGTAAGGTACTTCTTTTCAAGACCTACTTTGTCCCAATACTTACATATGGGTCGGTCACCTGGGCTGTTGGGGGAAAGGAGGAGAGCCAGTTACAAGCAGCAGAAATGAAGTTTCTACGGAGTGCGCAAGGATTAACGAAGATGGACAAGATCAGGAGTGAGAAAATTAGAAGGGACTTGAATGTGGAAAGGCTGACATTTAAATTGGGTCGAGAGCGGCTACGGTGGTTTGGGCACATGAAAAGGATGCAAGGGAATAGAATACCAAGGCGGGAGTTTGAAGTGGCCAGGAGTGGCAAAAGGAGAGTGGGAAGGCCGAGGGAGAAGTGGAGCGAAGTGGTAGCAGAGGATGTGCGAGAGAGATTGGAGAAGTGGGAAGAAGTAGAAGAGGAGAGTTGGTGGGAAGACAGGAAGAAGTGGAAGAAGCTGGTGGAGAAGAAAGAAGAAGAGGAAGAGCCAAGCTTGGCCAGCTGGCTCAGGAGTCTGAGGCCCTAGCAAGTGGTGGCCTTGGCCACCCCCCGACCCAACTATGGAACCGGGCGAAGGGTTATTATTATTATAAATATGTATGACATTAGTGAACTTATTCATACATTTTTTGAAGGGGTGAAACCACAACTTTTTATTACGAAGATATTGACTGCCATTAAAACTATTCTGAGTAATTTCCTCCCAATTTCCAAAATTTTGATTTAGGAGTAGGGGAAAGCGGTACATAGTGGGTCAGAAAAAGCATTTTTGCTCTCATTCTCTCATTTAAGCATATTTTTTAAAACTTTTTTTGTGGAGCCATTGATTAGATGATTGTGCACCATAACATATTTATTTAATAATTTTATTTCAAATGGTGTCACAAAATTTGGAGTGACCCGCTATAGACCATCGACCCGCTATATACCGCCCCCCCGGTCCATAGCGGGTCGCTATATGGTACATACCGGGTCATGAAGGATTTTATGTAGGAATGGACTTAAAATAGGTACCTACATAAAAAAAACTAGAGAATGTTGCTACAAAATGTCAACAAAAATTTGATTGTCATATGAGCATGTCAAACAGCAAATTGCTCAAGAAAAAGGAAAAAAATATGAATATTGAGATTTCAATAATTAATCATCAAAATCAGTAATTATAATTAATAAGATCATTATATTACTTAAATATTATTATAATTTAATCATTTGGTTCAATATTAAGTTATTTCATAACATTTTATTGTTTAGGTTTTACACGATGGTATAGTGGGTCGGTGGTATATAGTGGGTCAATGTTAAATGGTGACCCACTATAGACCGTAGTGAAGTGACCCAGTATAGACCGCTAGACCTAAACTACTTTCAATTTTCTTTTTTCTTATGTTGGCACACATGAGGTCTGAAACTCGAGCCTAATTATTGCCTAAAACTTAGATCTACATGACCTTACTTTAAAGGTGAAAATTTTTGTCTAATAGTGAAAATATTCAACAAATAGTGAAAACACAAAGCTGCATAATGAAAGAAAAATCTTAGCAAGGTAGTGTTACACCAATTTCTTCAATGGAACGGGGTAACTAAAACACGATTGTATGATCCCAAATGGGATGAAATGCACATAGAATTTTTGTTGATTTTTTTCCTCCAATCGGTTGTCAGAAAGAAAACCCCCGTGACCCACTATATACCGCGACCCACTATATACCGCTTTCCCCTATAACCTTTCCAAAAAAATATGGATAAAATTACAAATGTCATTCTTTATTTAAATATGTTAACTGATTGTAATTATCTCTCCCAGTTAGCCCACAAAAAATACAAACGTGTTGCAAAATACCACGAAAATCACCTTTTGCGCCCCCCTGGGCCCTCATTCACGTACATGGGGTAAGCCATGATAGCTAGTGGTAAGACGTGGTAGACCGGGTGGCAGTGGTATCGGTATTCACGAAGAAGTTATCATGTCTTACCCCGGGGTAGAGTCTACCCCTACCTCGAGGCAGGGGTAAGCCGTGGTAACTTATTGGCGGCCATTTTTGAACTCGACATGACTGTCAAGACAACTGTTTGAAGTGATTTCTTCACGTCGTCATCTGATCAGCTTTGTTGTGTATTTATTGTGTCTACTTTGTCTTTTACTACAATTACTATGATAGTTCGTGTTTATTTAATCATTCCACAAAGTATCGGATAGTAGTATTGGTTCTTGTAAGTCAATCCATGGACCAAATAACCTCCAACACATTTTCTTAAACACTTGATATAAGTAATAAACACGTATTTTTATGTTGCAAAGTTAAATTAGCACTGAAATCACCTTTCAAAACTTTTGATTTTGCCAGATTTTCTTGAACTAAAGGTGGATTCACACGGCCGTTCCAAACTTCGAGTTTGAAACTCAAGTTTGCCAAAGTTCCGAATCGCCGTTCCAAAAACTCTCGTGTGAACTATGAAAGTTTGAAACTCAATCCTCACAGTTCGAATCTTTTCATAGTTCACACGAAGGTTTTTGGAACGGTGATTCGGAACTTTGGCAAACTTGAGTTTCAAACTCGAAGTTTGGAACGGCCGTGTGAATCCACCTTAACACATGTTCAGTTTTTGTATAGTTTATCGTTTGGGATTGAACTGTCACTATTTTTAATAAAGACAAATGCACGCGCGCGGAATATGTAATTCGAATCTGATTGGTGAAAAAAAGCACGGCCTACTTAAAACTACGTTCTATTTTCACTACACAAATTTCAAGTAGGCAGTGACTTACCACGAAGATACCACTGATTCGTGCATACAAATTTGTCATTCGCTACCCCGAGGGGGTAAGCCAGGGGTAAGCTACCCCAGGGTAAGCAAGTGTAAGGAAAATGTACGTGAATGAGGGCCCTGGGGGGTTGTTGCCCCAAAGGGCAGATGCCAAACAACTGAAAGTGTAATGTGCGTATCTTAAGGTACCTAAAACCACTTTCAGAACTTCAGGGACCGGGGTGTGGGGAGGGTCCACTACGGCAGGCTCATGGAAAAGGTGAATTTGCTTTGTTTGTAATCATTCATAACGTCACTTCCGGTTTTGTAAATTGGGTTGGCAAGACATTTAAATAAGGTTTTAAAATAGATGACAATTAGTATCGATTCGTCCGAGTACATGGCCACTAGTCTCGTTCAGATCCGTCAATTAATGGACAATTTAAAAACTTATCATCGCCATCTTTAATGAAAGCGCGATTTTAAAGATTATAGTTTGATACCATCACGATATCGTTTCATATAGTCAACACGTATTCGTAACCGTTGGAAAAATAAAAATATATTTCAAAGAAAGAAAGTTACAGCAATTTTTGGAATTGAATGAAAATAATTTATTACGTCACTATTTTGAAAATTGAAGTGTTGATATTTTCACTTTGAGTGCAACAGTAGTAAGTGTATACTATGCAAAAATGTTGATGCTGTATCTTTCTTACTTATGCCGTAATTAATTAAATACGTTTTTGCGGCCATCTTGAATAACTCAACCATCTTGGATTTCCCAAAATGACACCATATTTTTTTCAATGTCAGGTCATGTACTACACGAATCAGCAGTAAAATTGCTTTCGGCACTAAAAAAACACGGAATTACATAAGGGACCGGACTCAGGTCCGGACTGCCCCTGGCGGCTAGGCGGCGATCGCCGCCGAGGCCCCTGGCTATTGAGGCCCCTAGATTGTGTATAACATACATTTTCATAATCAAAAAATTCATTTTAAGATACCAGAAGTAAAAGAGCGCCCTGCGTGGCAGGTTGGGGGCCTCTTCTATGTAAGTAAACCCATCTTCCATTCATTTTATGGTGAACATTTTGCAGCAAAATTAACATACAATCCCAAAAACGATTTAAAAATTACAAAAGTTCAAAAAGTGCTCTTCTGGGCAGGCTGGGGGCCTCTTCTATTTAAATTATTCTTCCAATAACAGCATGTTGAGCATTTTGAAGCCATTTAGGTACACGATTTTGCAATCCCTAAATCAATTGAAAATTAACAAAAATCTAAAAAAACGCCCTGCTCGCCAGTCTGGAGGCCTCTTAGTATGAACTAAAAATTATAAAAGTACAAAAGCGCCCTGCGGGGCTGGCGGGGGCCTATTTGGGCATTTTGAAGTCAAATACACGAATACAATCCCAAAATCGTTTGGAAATAAACAAATATCCAAAAAGCGCCCTGCGGGGCAGGTTTGTCGCATCTGCCATTAACTAATTATGTTTGACATTTGTTCTACACATTGTAGATCCCAAAATCGCTTTAATAAATAAAAATTGTCAAAAATCGCCCTGCGGGGCAGGCTGGGTCACTTCTTTAATTTCAATTCGTTGTTAGCTTCTTCGCTCAGATTTAATACAATTTATTTATAATCGCAAAATTGTTTTAAAAGTGTCTGAAATTTAAAATAATCCCTGCGGGGCTGAATTTGGGTACATTCAACTTCACTTTCTGTTAGCCTCATTATGAAAAAATTCGAGTTTTCATATCCCAAAATCATTTTAAGAATAACAGAAAATCAAAAAGCGCCCCGCGGGGCTAAATTAGCAGGCCTTTCTGTAATGTTTTTCTTGTGAAATAATGAACTTTTAAAATCACCAAATTGTTTTTACATTCTATTTTAAAGTTATAATAATCAAAAAATCGCCCTGCGGGGCAGGCTGGTGGGCTGCTTTCTCCCCAAAACTTTTAAATAGAAACAATAGCCGCCGAGGCCCCTGACGAGTCAGTCCGGCACTGACCGGACTAGACTGGAAACAGGCTCATATTGTTTCCATTTTCAAAAAGGGTTCGCGACAAGAGTGTAAGAATTACAGGGGAATAAGTGTGACTGCATCGGTGGGAAGGCTGTATGGGCGTATCATTAAAAAGCGCATTGAAGAACAAGTGGCGTAAATGCCCAATAAACTGAGGAGCAGACCAAACACTTTTACTGTAAGCAACAACATGGCATTTTCGGCCTACTGGATCTTAAAATTGGAAAATCTCACATTGTTGTGAAATGTCTTAATTTCGAGCTATGGCCCACCCCACTACATATACCAAATTTGGGAACAATAGGTTATGCCATTTGCGCGCTAGAGGACCGAGAAAACAGTGAAATTACACCACTTTCTGATTCTGAAGATGATGATGATGATGATATCAGGAAACCCTGTTGACAGCGCCACAGCCTAAACGGCTAAACCGATCGACCTGAAACTTTTACCACATATGCACTTTTGGCGTCTGATGATACCTTGCCTCTTGTGATTTTTTGTGCCGCCATTTTTAAACCGGAAGTGACGTCATAACTCAAAAACGTCTGGACCGATTAGAACGAAATTAGCGCCATTCGATTTAGATGGTCATCTTTATGAAGTATCAATAAAAAAAATATTATTTTCTTATTTTCTAAACCGGAAGTGACGTCATAAATACGCAATATTTAACTTATTTCAACAAATTATACTTAAAATACGTACATAATTAACTTACATTGTAACATAGACAATACAATTTATATATTCAAGGTAGCAGTGTTCTCGGCCGCCATTCCTGAAACCGGAAGTGACGTCATATATCTAAAACGCCTGTACCGATTGCAACTGAACTAGCTCCTGCGTATTCATTCTGCTATTTATTTGAAAAATCAATTGTGAAAAATGAATAAATAAATTAATGGTACCGGAAATGGCGGCAGGAACCACTAAATGAAACCGGAAGTGACGTCATATATTACAAACGGCATGACCGATTTTACGGAAATATAGGGATTAGGAATTCAGATGGTCGTTCATGAAGGTATCAACTAGATAAAACTAGATTGTTTTCTTATTACCTATACCGGAATTCGGCCGGTATTTCAAAACCGGAAGTGACGTCATGTATCGAAAACGGCTGGATCGATTATAACGAAACTTAAGCTATTCTTCTTGGATAATCATTTTCATCTTATACCAAACGCAACTTTTCATAGTAACCAAATCGGTTGAGGCGTAATTTTTTAAAGAAATTAGTCCCTGCTCGGACATGTGCTACAAGCTGTATGAATAAACTAACAAAAGAAGTGGTATCCCAGAAAAAACACTCCGTGTAAAAATACCAGCCAAGTCTCTTTAACTATAAAAAAAATAGAAGAAATCTAAAAATTCAGCACTGAAAAGGAGTGATATCAAAAAAGGAGCCAAGTCAACGAATTTTCCAAATTTTAATCGTACCATTGAAATAAAAATATCAACCCCCGAGAAATACTTAAAAAAAGGACTTGGCGCATCGTTTTTTTAAAGACATTTTTCTATTCTTAAGCTTATGCCACTCACATACTACGTAGTTCAGAAATGCCTAGAAAAATTGGGACAAAACTTTCAAATTAAATATTGAACATTCTGTAAAATATTTTAAATTTAAATATAAGTACGCAAAGAAACATAGCATTGCCTTACAAGCAATAAATACAGAACAGTTGTGTTTGTGATTGGTAGGTACCTATAGTTTTGTGGGTACATCAACATACCTACTACAGCATTATACTTGGAACCTTCTCGCCGTGTAATTAATTGCTATTAATTAACATTTTATACCAAAAAAATTCATAAATTACATAACGTATTACTTTAGATAAAAATCTAGTCAGTAATTATTTGAGCAGCATGGCTCAGTGCACTAGTCACTTATACAAATCTCATTGACGGCCTTCTTGTAATGAGCGCTTTCGCTATTTCCCTCAGTCACGATATTGAGAAGTATGATTGATTAATATGACCCTAGAAATAGTGGCAATAACGAATAGACTAGGCCGCTTCCGTTTATTCGTTATTCGTTTATCCGTTTATTTCCTCTGAATATTGACAAAATACCAAAACTGCCAGTAGGTAAGAGTACTAGTTATATTAAAACGTAGTATGATTCGTCGATAATGAATGTGATATACTCAGGAAAATATACTTGTAGAGTTCTTCCTATACTTTTAGGATAGAAAAGTGTCTTTAAAAAAACGATGCGCCAAGTCCTTTTTTTAAGTATTTCTCGGGGGTTGATATTTTTATTTCAATGGTACGATTAAAATTTGGAAAATTCGTTGACTTGGCTCCTTTTTTGATATCACTCCTTTTCAGTGCTGAATTTTTAGATTTCTTCTATTTTTTTTTATAGTTAAAGAGACTTGGCTGGTATTTTTACACGGAGTGTTTTTTCTGGGTAGAAGTTACAGTAACGTTGATGAGGTACTGCATATGGAAAATAAGCTAATTTTTGGCATTTTGTAGGTCATAGTACGGAAAAGGGGGACCTCATTAATTCTGTAAAAAATTACGATTGAATTGTGATGTTAAAGTTCTTAATTTCTCAATGTTTGGTTTTGTATATCAAGTTAACTTAAAACTGACAATAGATTCAAAATGATCATATATATATGTATCTTCGGGTTGTACTATACCTAGGGCTTATATATTTTAAGTCATCTAAAGCGATGAAATCTTGATCGTTGATATTTATATAGTAAAAATTAAAATAATAATCATGCGTATATCATAAATGTACAGCATTAATGTTTTTTTTTATAAAATCTGAATCAGAAGTAAATTTGAGCCGTGAATACCTCATCAACGTTACTGTAACTTCTATACCAAACTAATATACAAAACAAAACTTTCGGTAATTACTAACCTTATATCGTGAATGTAAGCGCATCTCTTTCCAGAATATATGTGGTCCCCATTTTCCGTACTAAGACCTCGAAAATGTCAAATATTAATTTATTTCCAATTTTGACCCAAAGGACAGTATCGTAACTTCTACCCCATAAAAAACACTTCGTGTAAAAATACCAGCCAAGTCTCTTCTACTAAAAAAAACCCAGAAAAAAACACTCCGTGTAAAAAAGGCAGCCAAGTCTCTTTACTTTAAAAAAATTCAACACCGAAAAGGAGAGATATCAAAAAAGGAGCCAAGTCAATGACATTTCCAAATATTTAATCGTATCTTTGAAATAAAAGTATAAACACCGAGAAATACTTTACAAAAGGACTTGGCGCATCGTTTTTTTAAAGACATCATTCTATCCTAAAAGTGGAAAGAAATTTACAAGTAGGTACATTTTCCTCTTTCTATTAGAGCCAGAATCTATGAATCAAGCTACTTTTAGTAATGACTATTTTATAGTTTTGTCAATGGCGATAGAAGCATGATTTTATGCTGTAATATATAAGTAATATAAGGGTGAAAGAATTACATAACAATTGGAAGTGGTGAGAATGTAGGTTTCTTTGGAAAACTTCCATGGAGTCAGGAGTCAGGATCCTCATCAGTGTGTTGTGTCTAATGTCCGCCCGTCCGATCGGGTAGCTCAGTTGGTAGAGCTCTCGCCCGGCAAGTGAGAGGTCCCAAGTTCGTGCCCCGGTTCGGTCGGATATTTTTCACAACACACATCCCTTCATATCAATTGGAAGTGGGCTCATACATATTCTTGCAGTACTGTTAATATGGCGATATTAGACTGGTATCTTTTCATAATTTGATCTTGACTGAAGGAAATCATGAAACGTTGTCAAATAATTACTAACTAATGGAACACAATTATATATTTTTGAAGTGTCAAGTGTATAAAGTTCAATTTTTTAATAGAAATTCAATATGACTGTCTTCTTTGTGAAATGTATTTTTATAAAATGTGTATAAATAGAAATTGTTACATGATGAGAAGGTATAACGCATGATGAGACTTAATTATATTCACCACGAAACAATATTACGAAGATAACTATTGTGTATATTTATAGAATGCATAGACAACAAGTTTCATAGCGTATATATTCATATAGAAAATATTTTACAGAAGGTATGTATAATATGTACCTAATTGAAAGATGTTTCCCTATTATTCTAAACATTCAAAATGACGGTTGTATATAAATGGCACATGCTTATGAATAGAAAAATGTCTTTAAAAAAACGATGCGCCAAGTCCTTTTGTAAAGTATTTCTCGGTGTTTATACTTTTATTTCAAAGATACGATTAAATATTTGGAAATGTCATTGACTTGGCTCCTTTTTTGATATCACTCCTTTTCGGTGTTGAATTTTTTTAAAGTAAAGAGACTTGGCTGCCTTTTTTACACGGAGTGTTTTTTCTGGGATATCACTTCTTTTGTTAGTTTATTCATACAGCTTGTAGCACAGCTTGTGTCCGTGCAAGAACTTATTTCTTTAAAAAAATACGCCTATGCCGATTTGGATACTTAGAAAAGTTGCGTTTGGTATAAAAGATTAAAATAATTATCCAAGAAGAATAGCTTTAAGTTTCGTTACAATCGGTCCAGCCGTTTTCGATATATGACGTCACTTCCGGTTTTAGCAATGGCGGCCGAAAATAATGTCGTCTTGAATTCATAATTATTACTCCTACACATTTCCAAAATTTGGTTGCAATCGGTACAGCCGTTTTTGATATATGACGTCACTTCCGGTTTTAACAATGGCGGCCGAAAATAATGTCGTCTTGAATTCATAATTATTAGTACAACACATTTCCAAAATTTGGTTGCAATCGGTACAGCCATTTTCGATATATGACGTCACTTCCGGTTTTAACAATGGCGGCCGAAAATAATGTCGTCTTGAATTCATAATTATTAGTACAACACATTTCCAAAATTTGATTGCAATCGGTACAGCCATTTTCGATATTTGACGTCACTTCCGGTTTTAACAATGGCGGCCGAAAATAATGTCGTCTTGAATTCATAATTATTAGTCCAACACATTTCCAAACTTAGGTTGCAATCGGTACAACCGTTTACGATATATGACGTCACTTCCGGTTTTAAAAATGGCCGCCGAGAACACTGCAACCTTGAATTTATAATTATTTACAAAGTACATTTACTTATATCTATTTTAAAGGATAAAGTGGTGAATTTAGCGTCATTTAGCATATTTATGACGTCATTTCCGGTATAGGTCATAAAATGTGTGACGTCATTTCCGGTTTCGATATTTGAATCATCAAATATTACTGATTACATAAAGTTGACCGTCTAAATCGTTTAGCGCTGGTTTTGTTCTAATCTGTTTAGCCGTTTTTGAGACATGATGTCACTTCCGGTTTCAAAATGGCGGCTTCCGGTTGGTTTTATAACAAGTCAAATGAAATATCAAAAGTACAAACGTAACATAAATATCAAGACAATCGGATCAACAGTTGTTGCTGAAATGCAAATCGATGTATATTAAATTTCATGACGTCATTTCCGGTTTATTTAAAATAATGTTCAGTCTTTTGATATTGATAATCCATATAGATGACCGTCTGAAACGATTGGCGCAAATTTCGTTCCGATCGGTCCAACCGTTGACGAGATATGACGTCACTTCCGGTTTCAAAATGGCGGCACAAAAAATTCATGGGGACAAGGTTAAATCAGACGCCAAAAGTGCACACGTGGTAAAAATGTGAGATCAAACGGTTCAGCCGTTTAGGCTGTGGCCTGTTTACCGGATTTTAGCTCCAGCCTACTACTATGATTACTGATTATGAAAACCGCCCTAAAACACTGTTTTCACGGCCCTCTAGCGCGCAAAGGGCGTAACCTATTGTTCCCAAATTTGGTATATGTTGTAGGGTGGGCCATAGCTCGAAATTAAGATATTTCGCAACAATGTGAGATTTCTCAATTTTAAGATCCAGTAGGCCGAAAATGCCACTTTGATGCTTACAGTAAAAGTGGGTTTGCTCTAGCCTTTATATGAGAGTGTGCGCGCGCCGTACGACTTGGCTGGCGTGGAGCGACTGCTCCACTAGATATATGAAATCTAAAAATTCTGCACTGAAAAGTTATGATATCAAAAAATTTGCCAAGTCAAAACTTTATTTGAAAATCAAAAAATACTTGGCGCATCGTGTATATTAATAGCTTAGAAGTATAGGCCAGATATAAAATATACATAAAATATACAAACATATAGTATACCTACCTAAAATGCCCTAAAAAATCGATGCGCCAAGTATTTTTTGATTTTCAAATAAAGTTTTGACTTGGCAAATTTTTTGATATCATAACTTTTCAGTGCAGAATTATTAGATTTCATATATTTTTTTTAGTAGAAGAGACTTGGCTGGTATTTTTACACGAAGTGTTTTTTATGGGGATATCACTCCTTTTTTTAGTTTATTCTAACAACTTGTGACACATATGAAATGAACAATTACTAAATTCTTTTAAAAAATCATCACCCTTTACAATTTGGTTACCACTAATGAATAGCAGCGTATGGTCCTAAATAATTGCTTTAAATGATCTTTCACGAAGAATAGCAAAGGTTTCATTCCAATCAGTCAACCCAGTTCCGAGATATGGCAACACAAAATGGTTTTCAAAATGGCTGCTGAACTTTCTGCAATGCCACATAGAATTTATTTCTATAAATGATGTGTATCATTTTAAGCTTTCTGAATATGTATTTATTGTAAAGGAGGGAATTATAATAATTTATACATTTGAATGACGTCATTTTCGGTCTCATAAATAGGAAAATTCTATTTCTACTGTTCATATTCCATAGAGATGGCCTTCCGAATCGTTTGGCGCTAGTTTCATATCGATTTGTCTACCAGTTTTTGAGATATGACGTTACTTCCGGTTTAAAAATGGCGGCTGAAATCTCTGACCCCTTGAAGTATATTTGAAACATGATTGCAATTTTATAAGCTGTCTCAAATAGTATATTTATTGCATTAAAATAAAAATTTGTGAGATTATTAAAATGTGTGACGTCATTTCCGGTTTAGGTATGGGAAACTGCAAATATTATTGATGATAATACATAAAGTTGACCGTCTAAATTGTTTTGCGCTGGTTTCGTTGAAATCTATTTAGCCGTTATTGAGATATGATGTCACTTCCGGTTTCAAAATGGCGGCTTCCGGTTGGTTTTATAACAAGTCACATGAGACGTCAAAAGTACATTCGTTACATAAATATAAAAATAATCGGATCACCCTTTGTTGCCAAAAAGCCAATCGATGTATTTCAAATTTCATTACGTCATTTCCGGTTTCTTTAACATAATGTTTAGTCTTTTGCTACTTATCATGCATATAGATGACCGTCTGGATCGTTTGGCGCAATTTTCGTTCCAATCGGTCCAGCCGTTGACGAGATATGACGTCACTTCCGGTTTCAAAATGGCGGCACAAAAAATTCATGGGGTGAAGGTTAAATCAGACGCCAAAAGTGCACACGTGGTAAAAATGTGGGATCAATCGGTTCAGCCGTTTAGGCTGTGGCCTGTTTACCGGATTTGAATTCCAGGAGACTACTACTACTACTACTACTACTACTACTGAGATTATTATTATTATTATTATTATTATTATGAAAACCGCCCTAAAACACTGTTTTCACGGCCCTCTAGCGCGCAAAGGGCGTAACCTATTGTTCCCAAATTTGGTATATGTTGTAGGGTGGGCCATAGCTCGAAATTAAGATATATCGCAACAATGTGAGATTTTCCAATTTTAAGATCCAGTAGGCCGAAAATGCCACTTGATGCTTACAGTAAAAGTGGGTTTGCTCCAGCCTTTTTAAATGAGTGTGTGCGCGCGCCGTACGACTTGGCTGGCGTGGAGCGACCGCTCCACTAGATACCAAGTCAATATACAAAACAAAACTTTCAGTAATTATCAACCTTATATTCGCCAATCTTAGTGTATGTTTCACCAGATTATACGAGGTCCCCCTTTTCCGTACTTTGACCTTGAAAATGGGAAAAAATTGAATTCCCAAATATTTGGATATTTTTTTAGCTAGGTTAATGGAATAGTTTTAAATGTTTATCAGCTAATTATTATACCACTTGGTATGTAGTTCATACACAAAAATATTTGTTTTGAAATAACTAACATTGAACGAAAAACATTGACTCAAAAATTCAAAAAAACATGATTTCCCGCCGAAAATGTGCACCCCAAATTTGCACAGTTAGAGTTGCCCAAATCAAATGTTGAATTTTTTTATTGAAAGATGAACATTTTCTGAATCTAACAATGCTGGTGGAACACAATTATCTTTGTTTTTGGTACAAATGTAAGACGTGCCGTATACCCTTATTTTGCTTGTTCTCCAAACCTCTAAGGCCCGTATCTTCTAAACGACAAAAGTAAAAAATATGCAAAAAATCGTTTTTACATTCATAAGTATATATGTTTCTGTGTGCAAAGTTAAAAAATTGTATTAAATAGTGCCGCAACGACCACTGGTGGAATTCCGATGGAACGACCCTATATCGACTATTATGAATGTAATATTTAAAACAATAGCACTGGGTTTTGACAGTTTACAAAAGCGTACGGATTCACAAGATTTTTTTTTTATTATTAAATCACTGCAAAAATAAATATTATTGACTGAAAATATTGATAAGATCAAGTATGCAGTGAATTTCCTTCATAATTCACCTTGGATTACTCAACATGAACGATGTAAGGAATGTACTCATAGGTAACTATGTCTTTTGATCGGATGTAGAGAAATAAAGTCACGTGATATTCAATGGCCTTAAGGCTAAACCATCGCTTTAAATGACTATATTCATAACATGAGATAAATCTTACTTATAGTTACCCAGATCTGTGTGTCTGTCATAAACGCCTGCGCGCGCATCCTCTCAATTTCGCGCGCACACTCTCTATGTTATATTTAAAATTAAAATGGTCGTCGTTACATTGCCCAAATCATGTCCAAAATACATCTTCTGCTCTTTGTGCATAAATAAATAACTGAATCTTACCTAAATGGCAATCCTTATCCCTTTGTGTTTATAAGAAATGTATTTTAACACAGAATAACTGTCCAAATCTTTACATTACATTGAAAACGGCACTATTTTGTATTTAAAATGGTGGCCTTTCATTGCCAATCGTGTCTAAAAATACGTCTTATGCCTTCACAGTATAAAGAAATCACCATAACTTACCTAAAACGTAATCCTTATCCCTTTGAGTGTGTAAAACATCTACTATAACACATAATAACCGTTCAAAAGAGACATTACATAGAAAACTTCTTCACGCCAAGAAACGTCAAAGTGTAATTTTTATAAATTTTTCATTTTCTTTGTATTTTGAGAGCCATGATAACCAAATAAAGCCGATAGATTTTTAACATTGGCCTCAAGATGCAATTTGCTAACGATCAATCGTATTATTTTCTTCCTACGTTTAATCAACACGGCTCTGTAACCCTCAGACCAACTAACCGACGAAGTTTTTAAATAATGTTGTTAGATTAATAATTTTCAGTCGTTTCTTATTTCGTAGAGTGGTCTGTATTGAGTCATGTATTGACAACGAATTTATGTTGCTGTTGATAAAGTTTGAAGCACCAATGTTTAAGTTTTACATTGTTAACTGAATAGCTAAACCTTAATTAGAGGTAGATGGGCTGAAGTCCATTTCAATATTCTTGAAGTGAGCTCAGAGAACAGTATTTCTGACATCAATTGTAATGGTGACATGAGTTATTGTAAGAGAATACTTCAATATAACGTTATTTGTTAACATCAGTGATACTCTGGATTGTAATCAAGCTCTATCTTGATAGAGCTTGATTACAATCCAAAATTGTGCACCGCAAAATCAAATTATGATTATGAGTTTGATGATTTGATGTATGTGTATTATGTGTATTGTGTATTGTGTAGTACTCCTGCTGATAAGCTTAATTTATTTTATAGCTTAGCAGGGCAAAGTACACTCGGCACATTTAAATATGATCGTCGATTTTTCTTCAGAGTCCCACGTTGTATACCCCTAATACCTACCGACCGGTTAGATCACGTGACTTCCTTATCAGTTCTCTCGCGGAACAAAACAAGGGGAGGGGGTAGTTCGTCTCAATAGGAAACAAGTAATATTCTCTTTCAATATCTGAATCTGATCGACATTGCATTACGAGGTCTTCATTCGAATCCCACTTCAGTGTGTCAGATCGTGGTTTCACGTGATTTTGACCCAGAGTTGCCCATTAACTTACTAGCTCTGTGAATATTTCTCGATAAGTTTATTCAATGTCATATGCCAGATGAAAAATTTGTTTCAAACTTTTACTCAATTAATTTAGAGGTGCTAACGCCATCCACAAAAGAAATAAATTTACATTCTAGAGATCCGATTATGTGGTTTTAAAAACTTGACAATTACGTTTTTGGAATTGGAAATTTCGCGTTTTGAATGAAGAGGGAGGGTCAATTATATTACTCAAAAATTAAAACCCTAGTAAGCCCAGTGCAGCATGTGACTGTCCACCTTGGTTTTTCACTATGCAAAATCAAAAATCAAATTATTAAAAGCTGTTTCCTGCTGTTTGTTTATGTATTGCGACTGTAAAAGACATTATGTCAACTTTATTTTCACGTGATAATGCGAGGTCACTACCCCGGGTCGCGGGAATTGAGTCAAAAGGAAAAACGTCATATTGGTGGTGTAACATGGTCTTTTAGAAAAGGGAATAGCGTCAAATGAAATTTGACGTTATTCCTATTTGACGTTATTCCGGCGGAATAATGTCATATCCAATTTGACGCTATTCCCGTCGAAATTCTGACCAATTCTGACCAATTGATTGGGAAATTCCCTCATAGAAATTTCCACTCTTTTTGACATTATTCCTGCGGAATATCGTCAAAAAAAATATGACGATATTCCTGCGGAATAATGTCAAAATCTTTTTGACGATATTCCTGCGGAATAATGTCAAAAATAATTTGACGCTATTCTTGTAGTGCAACTTTTAATATTGAGTATTATTTTTGACATTATTCCTGCGGAATATAGTCAAAAAAAATATGACGATATTAAAAGTTGAACTACAGGAATAGCGTCAAATTATTTTTGACATTATTCCGCAGGAATATCGTCAAAAAGATTTTGACATTATGAAAAGTCATAATTTTGGCTTCCAAATTGCCTATTCACAAAAAGTATTTTTTGCAATTTATTGAGTAATTAGTGCGTTTGTGAAAATTGGTGAAAATTGGAAAACGTTAAAATTAGTACCCTCACTTATTCGAGTATGAGGAATACCAAAATCGAAGGCACCAACCTGAGTAATTAATACTTTCTGCGTAATTAGCATAATTAGCATATTTAATAAAATCGACATGAAAATTACATTATTATATAATGTGGTCTTCTTGGGTATCTAAAGAAAGCTTGTATGTCCACAATGCATATTAGTCGCCAAAAGTTAATTATAGTCATTAGTATAATAATTAATCCACTAATTAATTAATCTGATTAAAATCGCCATTTTACCCAAGGCAACATGATGAGATCAAAAACAATGTTTGTAATTTAAGCTTATAAGTAGTATAAACAATTATTTAAAATTTTGTGTTTAGTCCCTAATTAGCATAATTAATTATGCGTAATTAATTATGCTAATCTCACATTTTGATAGAAATGTCACTTGATATTCAACAAAATTGAGGTTTTAATATCACAAATATGTCACTTGTGTTGAATAACCACCTTTAGTTGCGTATCAATAATATACAGTTTTCTATTAATTAATTAATTTTAATTTAATTGCAATTAATTACATAAAATCAAAATTTCTTCGGATACATATCGAGTGACATATCTATCGTTTTGTCTTCTTCATACGAACTCTTTGTAATTGTAATATTTGTGATAATAACATCATGCAGTGTGTTGTTTATTAGTTAATTGCAATTAATACGTCAAAATCCTGCAATTGCTATGCTCAATTTGCACAGTGATGAGACATCATTAAATGAGTTTCTTCATAGGATTTCCAAATTCCATAATAGAGTTCTTTGCTTAGGTAATGAAGGTCCACCTCGCACGGTTTCGGGAAATAATTTAATTTCTGATGTACATTTACCTTTCTTTCATAAACGTATATTTATCTCCATATATGCGCTCCGTGAAAACCGTGCGCCGTTGACCGACCCACATGGAGCTTGTTGGGCTGGGGGGGGTGCCCCCCCTCCCTTCCTTAAAACAGAGAAGTGTTTTGACATTAAGTACCCATTGGCCATTGATAACAAATTCTTTATTGTGTGCATTTAACCCATATTTCATCATAATGCATTGAAGCATTAAAAATAAGAAGAAATACGTTTTTGTGAATAGGCAATTTGGAAGCTAAAATTTTGACTTTTTCCCCCTTAAATGACCATACTTATTAGTCCCCAATAACAAGTTTCACACAATTTGAAAAATACGAAGCTTCTGAGTTAAACGGTGTAAAAGTTAAAACAGTTCAAGTGAAGGAATGAAAATCAAAATGTTGAATATTTGAGGGCCTGGAAATCCAAAAGTACTCAATAAATGGACAAACCAAAAGATACGTATGTTTTACTTTGGGCTTGTGACCAATCCTACCAAGTTTTATCAAAATCTGAGAGGGTCATTTTAAGCTTTTTGTTGAATGGCGATTTTTATAAAATAATTAATTACACGGTTAATTATTATGTAAATGAAAAAAATTAACTTTTTATGATTTATATGGATTGTAGACATGACGAGCTTTCGATGGGTACCCATAAAGACCATATTATAAAATTATATATTATTTTATCCATGTTTATTAATTATGCTAATTATGCTAATTACGCAGAAAGTATTTATTACTCAGGTTGGTGCCATCGATTTTTGGATTCCTCATACTCGAATAAGTAAGGGTACTAATTTTCACGAATAGTATCACAAACGCACTTATTTTAGACATCTTTACTCCACTAGTGGTGAAAAGTGGCAAGGAGTTATCATGCCCATTTTTTACATCGAAGGGATTAATACAAGGATGTTGTCTGTCACCCACACTCTTCAAGGTTTACATTAACGAGGTACTTCTGCAATGGAAGAGGAAATGCAGGGGTATGGGTATCGAGGTGAATGGCGACCTTCTACAAACTCTCCTGTTTGCAGACGACCAGGTGATAATGGCTGCAGGGTTCCCAGGCGGCCCATAAAACCCCTAAAACCCATTTTTTCAGCATTTCAATTTATAGGCACTATAGTTCCCACTTTTCTAGGTCTGACCCATAAAATGAAGAGGAATCTATTGCACATATTATATTTTTCAATTAATTACCAAATAAATCGACAAAAACAGTCCAAAACGCATAGAAATGGTCTAAAAATACTTCTAAATTTCAAAAATATTCCGGGCCTGTGCGGCCGGACCCGCATGACATTTGAGGCTTCATGTGTAATGTTTCAAGTGCAATTTAGCGAGTTTTCCCAAAGTATTGTCCCGTATAAACTATAGGGTTGCCGCCTGTTCCAAATATTTCGGGATTTGTCCTTTTCCCAGAATTAGAATAATCATTTCGGCAATAGCAATAGTCGGTATTCTGAATTTTGAACTTTAGAACGCAATATTTATTATCCATTATTTTAAATCTGCCGTGTCATATCGCTTGCACAGGGTTGCCAGATGATTAATTTAAGATATTTAAATATTTGAGAAGAAATATAGAAAATAATACATTTAAACTAAATTTTCGCAATAATTTGGTAGTTTTTGGTGATAAAAATAGCTTAAATTTGAAGTCTAAAACTCATAAAAATGGCTTTAATTCATTCTTGAAATTCAAAGTTTTCCCGGGCCTGCCCGGCCCGTATCCGCGTGTTGTTAGGAAACCCTCCCCCAGGACCCAATTGATGCCATAAGCAGGATGTACCCCAAAAAGTTCACATTTCGGCGATTCCCCCCCCCCCCCCCCCCCCCCCCCCCCACCGCCATAACTGCATCACGAAAAGTATTAACTAGTCCTCTGTCCCGGATTGCATGCATTGAAAGGTGGCAACCCTAGTCTAAATGTGAATTAATACATTATAATAATTATTATGCATATTATTGATGTGCACATTTTAAGCTCGACAATGCTAGGAAGGAGGAATTGTACTTTAAAGAATAGCGAAAGTGGGAATGGGCAAAATAGATAAAGAACCGAATGATCTGCAATTTTAATAAGGAAGAATTTGTTTCAGTTAGTAATGACCTCTCTAGTAATGACTAATGATTTTTAACATTTCATACCTTGGCTGTCCCGGTCACAATAACCCCATAAAAAACACTCCGTGTAAAAAAACAGCCAAGTCTCTTCAACTAAAAAAAAAATTATGAAATCTAAAAATTCTGCACTGAAACGTAGTGATATCAAAAAATAAGCCAAGTCAAAACTTTATTTGAAAATATAAAAAAAATACTTGGCGCATCGTGTATATAAATAGCTTAGAAGTATAGGCTAGATATAAATACATATACTCATAGTACCTATACCTACAATGCCCTAAAAAAACGATGCGCCAAGTATTTTTTAATTTTCAAATAAAGTTTTGACTTGTCTAATTTTTTGATATCACTACGTTTCAGTGCAGAATTTTTAGATTTCATTTTTTTTTTTTAGTTGAAGAGACTTGGCTGTTTTTTTACACAGAGTGTTTTTTTATGGGGATATCACTTATTTTTTTAGTTTATTTACACAACTTGTAAAACTTATTAGGGCAACAATGGCTAATTCCTTGAAATAAATACGTTATTTCCGAATTAGTTACTAAAAAAATTTTGTTTGGAGCTAAATATAAACTTAAAGTGATATGCCATGAAGAATTGCGAAAGCATCGTTCCAATAGGTCCAGCCGTTTTCGAGATATGGCATCACTTCCGGTTTTTAAAATGGCGGCTGAAAGCTCTTACACATTGTATTAATATGTATATAAATACTAATATTTCATTATAAGCCTTCTGAATATGTAGTTGGTTTTTATATAAAGGGAAGTAAATTTAGGCAGATTTCGCTAAACTATGACGTCATATCCGGTTTCAGTAATTAGAAAACTTTAATTTCACTATTGTTATTTCTTATAGAGGACCGTCTGAATCGATTGGCGCAAATTTCGTTCCGATCGGTTAAGCCGTTTTTGAGATATGACGTAACTTGAAAAATGTAAAATTGAAACTCATAGAATCTCTCGATTTTTAGTCGAGAGATGCAACGAATCTTTTATACTTCATCATGGGATCAAATGACATTTTATACTTCATCATGGGATCAAATGACATTTTATACTTCATCAAGGGATCAAATGACATTTTATACTTCATCATGGGATCAAATGACATTTTATACTTCATCATGGGATCAAATGACATTTTATACTTCATCATGGGATCAAATGACATTTTATACTTCATCAGGGGATCAAATGACATTTTATACTTCATCATGGGATCAAATGACATTTTATACTTCATCAGGGGATCAAATGGCATTTTATACTTCATCATGGGATCAAATGACATTTTATACTTCATCAGGGGATCAAATGACATTTTATACTTCATCATGGGATCAAATGACATTTTATACTTCATCATGGGATCAAATGACATTTTATACTTCATCAGGGGATCAAATGACATTTTATACTTCATCATGGGATCAAATGACATTTCTATGATGAAATTATCGAAAATCTAAATGTCATTTGATAGCCTGATGCAGTTTATTAAAAAATAAACTTAATATTGCTGTGTTATTAACATTAGGCTTGTGGGAGTTCAACATATTGATTTGTTTAATATATCACCCAACTGATTAGATTTTGAAATTACCTTGTTAAAATGTTGAAATAATGAAAATGTATTGTTATTTCAGACGGCTGGTTTCTACGTGAAGGACAAGTTGAAGAGCTATGCGGTGAGTCAGGTGATAATGCTGAGTCTAACGGCCGGGATCGTCGCGATCGTCCGAGCAGGAGGGGATTGGTTCTTCATCTACTTGTGGCTGTTTGCCGTCACCGTTACATTCTTCCTGCTCACGGTTTATCCCAACTACATCGCTCCGCTGTTCGACAAGTACACTCGGCTGGCAGATGGAGAGCTCAGGTGAGATACCAGGTCGTTACGGTCTTCCTGCTCACGGTTTATCCCAACTACATCGCTCCGCTGTTCGACAAGTACACTCGGCTGGCAGATGGAGAGCTCAGGTGAGATACCAGGTCGTTACGGTCTTCCTGCTCACGGTTTATCCCAACTACATCGCTCCGCTGTTCGACAAGTACACTCGGCTGGCAGATGGAGAGCTCAGGTGAGATACCAGGTCGTTACGGTCTTCCTGCTCACGGTTTATCCCAACTACATCGCTCCGCTGTTCGACAAGTACACTCGGCTGGCAGATGGAGAGCTCAGGTGAGATACCAGGTCGTTACGGTCTTCCTGCTCACGGTTTATCCCAACTACATCGCTCCGCTGTTCGACAAGTACACTCGGCTGGCAGATGGAGAGCTCAGGTGAGATACCAGGTCGTTACGGTCTTCCTGCTCACGGTTTATCCCAACTACATCGCTCCGCTGTTCGACAAGTACACTCGGCTGGCAGATGGAGAGCTCAGGTGAGATACCAGGTCGTTACGGTCTTCCTGCTCACAGTTTACCTCCTGTGAGCTGCCTGTCATCTTCACCTCCTGTACCGGGAAGGGCCGTTATTGTTGCCTTGGCTATTCAAAGGCCCCATCGCGGGACGGCAAGTGAGGAACTACTCAGTAAACAGGCAGCTCACTGGAGTAGGAGAAATGAACGACGAGTCTACAGACGGCTTTGCTTGAATGTATCAGTTTTTCTTTTATTGAGCGAGCATAGCGAGTGTCACCACGGTACTCTTATGGCACTTTCTCTGTGTGTATGTTTTTTTTTTTTTTTTTTTTTTGTGTTCACAGCCCAGGTTAAACGGCACAACCAATCGATCTGAAATTTTGCACATATACTAACGTAATCTATGCGGTCCCTGGAATCGTTTTTGAACGGGATCATGTGATTGGTTAAAATTAAAAAAAAATATATATTTCGATTGGTTGTTCCGATCAATTTGAAATTTTGACAAGTCATTACGACCAACATTATACCCAATCTTACAAAGTTTCAGCCAAATCCTCTCATTGGTTAAAAATTTAAAAAACCTTTCATATGATTTTTGAAATTTAAACTAGAACCGTATGACCGATCAACTTAAAACTTTGCGTGGTCATTGGGAGCTACATTATCTGTATTTTTGACAATTTTCAGACTTATATGTGCTTAAATCCAAAAGCTATTGACATTTTACGGACATTTTGCGTGTTGGCTGTCAAATTTCTCGAAAATGTTGATCACGGCTACTTCGACTCTTTATTGTTCCAAGGTAGTTAGAGCAGATACTTTTAAACGTATGAAACTGATATGACCGTTCAACAGATCCTTTACTATAATATGCTTAAAAGAGAAGAACGTCGTCCCCGTAGCAACGTGGCTGAAAATTTGGTTCTTTATACAAATCTTGAATTTTCCACCGATCAAGTTGAAACTCGCCAGTAATGTACATAATTACGTGACTTGATTTATAGTAACACTTTCGCGATATTCTGTTCAGTATTTACCGAGTTATTCGTGAAAAACATCGCTTTTTCTGACCTCTTAATTTTAAACGTCAATTTCTATTGAGCGGTGAAAATAAATTTTAGTAGGCAGTGAAACTAATTTTCACAAATCGACCTGAACAATATTTGGCCATGGAATCCGTAGCTCGGAAGTTGCGTTACGATTCGCGTCTATAGACATCGCGAATTTAGCACCAGTCTTAAGGGGAAGGAAGAGCCTCTGAATGAGGACCTCGGCTGGAAAGCAGTTATCGTCCCGTCTCGTTGAAGATAGACTAGATGTTAAAGACAAAGTTGTGGAGAATGAATTGCAGATTATGCAGCGTTGACCACTTATTTGAAATTTTTAATCACCTTAAAGTTATAAGTAGTTATATAATGCGTAATTATTGAGTAAATAAAACTAATAATTTTAAAAATTGGTTCAACGACGCTTAAACTAGATTTAATTTCAAGCAACTTTGCTCTTGAAACTTTTTTTCTAACTTGATCGGTAGAGGCACAATTTGCTTTCTCACACCATCAATGTTATGAGTTTTGCATAAAACCAGGGGCACTGAAACCGACTGAAGTTGCAAGTAAACATTCTGGGAGTTCCAGTAACGGTGTGGAAGGGGATGATGGGAGGGTCCTAAGAGACAGCATGGAAATATAAATAGTGCACTGATAGCGAGAGTTTGTATGTCAACAATAATCATCAGTTTCCCCGGCATTTACACAATCAACGACGACTGGAGACAGACGGACCTCAGAGTTGTCTAAATCATCTTACCTAATTTATAAAAATCTATCTATCATAAAGTGTATACCGTCTAAAATGTTGGAAATGGCATAAAATTAAATTTTCATTGTAAGTTGATAAAATGTAAGTGAAAATTTTCAGAAACATAGAATGTTGATATTCAAAACAGCCATGTACAAATCTTCCCAACAATCTAGTGGAGCGGTCGCTCCACCCAGCCAAGTCGTACTATACACTCACAGTCACTCAACATACCGTAAATGCCTAATAAACTAAGGAGCAGACCAAACACTTTTACTGTAAGCAACAACATGGCATTTTCGGCCTACTGGATCTCAAAATTGGTAAATCTCACATTGTTGCGAAATATCTTAATTTCGAGCTATGGCCCACCCCACTACATATACCAAATTTGGGAACAATAGGTTATGCCATTTGCGCGCTAGAGGACCGAGAAAACAGTGAAATAGCACCACTTTCTGATTCTGAAGATGATGATGATTCTGATGATATCACGAAACGTCGCTATCACCGCCACAGCCTAAACGGCTGAACCGATCGACCTGAAATTTTTACCACATGTGCACTTTTGGCGTCTGAGGTGCCTTTTTATAAAACCAACCGGAAGCCGCCATTTTGAAACCGGAAGTGACGTCATAACTCAAAAACGTCTGGACCGATTAGAACGAAATTAGCGCCATTCGATTTAGATGGTCATCTATATGAAGTATCAATAAAAAAAATATTATTTTCTTATTTTCTAAACCGGAAGTGACGTCATAAATACGCAATATTTAACTTATTTCAACAAATTATACTTAAAATACGTACATAATTAACTTACATTGTAACATAGACAATACAATTTATATATTCAAGGTAGCAGTGTTCTCGGCCGCCATTCCTGAAACCGGAAGTGACGTCATATATCTAAAACGCCTGTACCGATTGCAACTGAACTAGCTCCTGCGTATTCATTCTGCTATTTATTTGAAAAATCAATTGTGAAAAATGAATAAATAAATTAATGGTACCGGAAATGGCGGCAGGAACCACTAAATGAAACCGGAAGTGACGTCATATATTACAAACGGCATGACCGATTTTACGGAAATATAGGGATTAGGAATTCAGATGGTCGTTCATGAAGGTATCAACTAGATAAAACTAGATTGTTTTCTTATTACCTATACCGGAATTCGGCCGGTATTTCAAAACCGGAAGTGACGTCATGTATCGAAAACGGCTGGATCGATTATAACGAAACTTAAGCTATTCTTCTTGGATAATCATTTTCATCTTATACCAAACGCAACTTTTCATAGTAACCAAATCGGTTGAGGCGTATTTTTTTAAAGAAATTAGTCCCTGCTCGGACATGTGCTACAAGCTGTATGAATAAACTAACAAAAGAAGTGATATCCCAGAAAAAACACTCCGTGTAAAAATACCAGCCAAGTCTCTTTAACTATAAAAAAAATAGACGAAATCTAAAAATTCAGCACTGAAAAGGAGTGATATCAAAAAAGGAGCCAAGTCAACAAATTTTCCAAATTTTAATCGTACCATTGAAATAAAAATATCAACCCCCGAGAAATACTTAAAAAAAGGACTTGGCGCATCGTTTTTTTAAAGACATTTTTCTATTCTTAAGCTTATGCCACTCACATACTACGTAGTTCAGAAATGCCTAGAAAAATTGGGACAAAACTTTCAAATTAAATATTGAACATTCTGTAAAATATTTTAAATTTAAATATAAGTACGCAAAGAAACATAGCATTGTCTTACAAGCAATAAATACAGAACAGTTGTGTTTGTGATTGGTAGGTACCTATAGTTTTGTGGGTACATCAACATACCTACTACAGCATTATACTTTGAACCTTCTCGCCGTGTAATTAATTGCTATTAATTAACATTTTATACCAAAAAAATTCATAAATTACACTAGGAAAACGCTCTGAGTAACGCGTTGATGAGCGAGCACGGATACACGCAACACCTCGAACCGAAATTATGTCTATCGAAAATGTCATTAAAAGCCAATAATTCTTGAATTTCGTCACAGACTTGTATAAATATCTCCAAAATTTCCAAAAATATTGGTCCCAATAACCTTGCTAAGTTTTAAGTTGATCGATTAAACCTTTGATTGAACGGTTCATTGTTAAGTTTCAAAAATCACATGATATTCTTCAAACAATATACCTGGGACCACTCATATGATATGATAAACTTTTGAAAATAACTACAAATTAGACTGAAAATTGGCAAAAATACCTTAAATGTGGCTACCAATTACCATGCGAAGTTTTTAGTTGGTCGGTCAATCGGCAATACCCGCTGCACGAGAGCGGGTATTGCGTTGATTGTTTGAGTATCTCCTTGCAGCAGTCTGGTCGGGGGTCTCTTTGCTCCTTGATGCTTTATTATTAACGACATTTTGTTTCAACCTTTTAGATTTAGCTTCGTCAGTTTCTTGATCTTCAATTTCACGCAGACGCTTTTTCGCCTTTATGGCTTTCATTCTAGCAGAAGTCTTTCCATTTTTCGGCATGTTTAAATAGGGATAAGATAGGTAATGAAAAAGTAAGAAGTAGAGTACCTACCTAATTAAAGTACAATAATATTTGTGTGATCAATGTTTGAAATGCACGAAATGTGTGCTCAAAGACGTAATGTATTCAATGTCGTAATGTTACGAAATGAATCTTGAACAAAACTTCGCAAATATGAAAATAAAGTAAACACCTTTCAACTAATAAGCGAAAGGAATCAAAGTTCCACACAAAAAAACGGATCAGGTAAAATAGTAACTACCTAGTTTAGAAACGGAATGAATCCAACGTTTCCAAGAAGAAAATAATTTGAAATAATCAATCCCCTGGACAAAAACTGTAGATACCTAATATCTATGCTTTAAAAGCGATTCAATTTTACTAATACCTTCACAAAGTACACCAAATTGCCAAAATTATCAACGAAAAGAAGCAAAATGCAGTAGAGATTTGGAATGACGTGTGAACGCTAGAAGAGAACAAACGCCACTCAATGATATTATTGAAATGTGAGCTTATGTTTCTAATCCCTCCTGGATGCAAAATCAGCCAAGTAGAAACACGGGAGGCACGGCCATCAGAACTACGAATTGACGAAAAGACAATCAAGGTCCTTAAAAACTCGAAATGATTTGTTGGAAACTATGATCCAAATTGAATTATTCAAATTTGATCAACTCAATAAACATAAAAATATCTGCTTTTCACTAAAAAAGTGTACATACCATCAAAACACTCTTGTACCTAAAGCAAATCAGATTCAGTTGCATTGGAAAGACATTCATTTTCAATGTTTCATTTCTGACAGCTATTAAAAATGTCAATAAGTGCATACTTTCTTGACAGATTCGGCTGAAAATTTGTAAAATAAGTGACATTGTTGGTCTTACTGACCATGCTAAATATGAGTTTGATCACATTTCTCGAAGACCATTTTAATTTTTTAGGCTATCAGGAGATACTTATTTTAACAATGAACCAATGGATGGATTTCAAAAAAAAATTGGGTCTGCAAACAGAGAAGGTTGTCTTTACATGTGTGCAAAATTTCAGGTCGATCGGTGAAACGGTGCGACTTCTATTGCTTCCTTTAGCATACAAAAACAAAAACAAAAAAAAAACAAAAAAAAAAACAGAGGTCCGTGCTAAAAGAGCCAAATGGAGTCGCTCGCTTCGCTCGCTCAATAACGTATTACTTTAGATAAAAATCTAGTCAGTAATTATTTGAGCAGCATGGCTCAGTGCACTAGTCACTTATACAAATCTCATTGACGGCCTTCTTGTAATGAGCGCTTTCGCTATTTCCCTCAGTCACGATATTGAGAAGTATGATTGATTAATATGACCCTAGAAATAGTGGCAATAACGAATAGACTAGGCCGCTTCCGTTTATTCGTTATTCGTTTATCCGTTTATTTCCTCTGAATATTGACAAAATACCAAAACTGCCAGTAGGTAAGAGTACTAGTTATATTAAAACGTAGTATGATTCGTCGATAATGAATGTGATATACTCAGGAAAATATACTTGTAGAGTTCTTCCTATACTTTTAGGATAGAAAAGTGTCTTTAAAAAAACGATGCGCCAAGTCCTTTTTTTAAGTATTTCTCGGGGGTTGATATTTTTATTTCAATGGTACGATTAAAATTTGGAAAATTCGTTGACTTGGCTCCTTTTTTGATATCACTCCTTTTCAGTGCTGAATTTTTAGATTTCGTCTATTTTTTTTATAGTTAAAGAGACTTGGCTGGTATTTTTACACGGAGTGTTTTTTCTGGGATTTAATTTATCATAAGAAAATTCGCTGTTGTATTAATAAAGACTTCACTTAATATTATTTTTCATGCTATTTTTTAAATTTTAATTTGAATATTTATGTTTTTTTGAAGATATAAATATATTTTTGCTAATTGAATAACTGTTGAAATCGGCAACACTTCTCTAAGCATCCATAATAATTCACTGTAAATAGTAGCATCTCGGGCTATCTATTATTCTTGAGTCAATCTCGGCAAGGTTATGTCACGATGTGTATTTATTCTCATTGTGACAACAATGTCGAACAGGTGAATTTCGACGCTCGCTAAGAGCACATCAATGTGTGTCTCTACTGTATGCACTATTTTATTATTTATAACTGAAAACTGTATGTTATAAAGGTAAAGAAATATTTTTGGTTGCAATGTGTATCATAGCAACTGAATGATAATTATACATTGTACGTGTTATTTCACACGTTAATCCCGAACACAGGTTTAGGTCACCGATAGCAATGATTTGTCAGACAAACGGCGAATAATTATTTAATTGTTGTATTGACCGTTATCATTACTCCAACCATTCCATTTAAAAAAAAATCGATGTAGGTGTCAAAGGTTTCAAAATATAACATATAAAATGTGTGACTTTTTGTTGATTTTTTCTACTAGTTTTGAGCAATGAAATAATATATGATATTATTTCAAAATTTCCTAATTCATTGATTTATAAATTTCACAACATTCCACTTATATAGTCCGGAGAAAAGGCTGGAAATATTCATGTGTATTTTTATTACTTTATTTCATTATTTTTCGTATTTTCTACTCTCTACTTACAAGAAGTAGACAGTAGACAGTGTCTACATTCTACTACAAGAACCGCATGCACAAAAACTAAAATGATTTTCTTGCTCTGATTGCGATAATATTATTCTCTTAGTAAAGAACCCAGAGAGAAATGAGACTACCTATACCTATTCGTAAACAAATTTTTCCAATGGCATTATACTCTCAGGTGGTGAAATAAGATCAGTGTCATATATCGCCGTTATAATGGTTAAAAATCAATAAAAGGATTTGCAATCTTTGAATCTATTAGATAAGTGTTGAACACTTTATTGCGTGTGATTATTCTTGATCCTCGATGATTTTGTTCGTGTTGTGAAAGTGATGCTAATTATGTCATTTGAGTTGGTAACCAGTCTGGACCCAGCGATCATAACAACAATACTCGGGGTATCCGATCTCACTTCTGTTTACATTTTTGCATGGGAACTAAAGTCGGAAGAAAACATTCATATCAAACATTGTTCCCAGCTAGACCAATCACAGTAATGACAACAAATTCGTCTCCAAATCTGGTCCCGCATTATTTACCTTTAAAAACCCCGCCTACAATAGCAATTAGGGCTGATTCTCTAGGAGCAGTCAGCCGGTCCTTCCCCTTAACGAAACTTGACTTTTCCTGTACATAATTTCAAGCGAACTGACAAGCAAAAAGTTTCGTTTGAATCCGATAAGTATTTAGAGAGATATTAAATAGAAACAAAATTGTCATTGAAATAGTCAATTTCTTCGAAACTTTCCAAGTAAAGGAAGCCGTGAATCCATTTGGCAGTGAAGAAAATAATTGAATTTCCACTGGAGACCTTGACTAGAATCACGGGCAAACCAACATTTCATGTGAATAAATGCTGACTCTTTTGTGGTGGGTTATGCGGGGGGGGGGGGGGGGGGGGGGGGACAAGGGAACATTTCTGTCCAGAGTGTATTTTATTGTTAACTTTTGATATTGGATCTAATTTCCAATATCTCATTTGATATGACTATATAAACAAATATCAAGCAAGCCAAGAATATACATTTTGTGCTGACTTCAAAACTTAGCATTTTATCAAAAGATTTTAGTTGGTACACCTACATAATTTTGTATTGTTCATTGATGTTTTCATGTGTGCAGAGAATATGCGAATGATTAAATAATCCGGATAAGTTATAAAGTGGAAACATGCATAACATTTTATATAGTAAATTGCGTAATTTCTTAAGATTACATAAAAAAGTGACGAACTTCGATTAAAAATCTCGATACCACTTTTCGTTCATCATAATTGCAAATCAAATCAAATGCCATTTTATTATCACGCCTATTTGTTTTAATTCAGTCTCAAATATATTATTCTTATTTTGGCCCCCCCCCCCCCCCCCTCCCCGTGATGGACAAGGCCAGTCGGTTGCGGAGAAGAATACCCTATAGACTATGATATAACATCTCCTGACATGATAATTAAATTGTAAACAGGATTCAATTAAATAAAATTTTGGAATCTGAATTAGATCATCATGTTGGATACATTTTATTCTGTTGTGTTTCAAATATTATAAAAATATTTTAATTATTCTACCATGCAACTGTAGTTTTTGTTTTTATTCTTTATTGAGTCTTATCTGTTCATATTTTTTGTTATCATGCTTAAAATGTTTTAATAATATTGAGTTATTTACGATATATTTAAATATTTTCAAAATAGTTTCACATGTTTTCTTTGTTTCTAATTTACTTATGTACACTACAGGTGTACATTGGGGTTAGTGTGGGTTTGGTGCACCTTCCACAGATATAGCTATAAGAGAGCCTTGATTTGCATTTATGATCGGTCATTCCGTGAGTTGAAAAAAATTATCACGAGAGACAATTCTTTGCCAGCATATCAGTAGTTTTATTTTAATAATATTCCATCTTCAGTTAAGCATTGCCTTGCCCAGAAAGAGAGCTTATTGGGTCATGTATTACTTGGCGGGGCTCTCTAGTCGTCTAATATTGTGTAAGTACACACACTTTTATCTTGAGTGGTCGCAGGTATTTTGTTTTAACTATGATTTTTGAATATTGACTAGGAACATTTTAATCATAAAGGTTCAATCGATCAACTTAAAACTTTGCATGGTTATTAGGACTAAAGCCCCATTTACACGGTGCAATTTCTTGTACAACTTCTGTACCACACTTCTGTGTCACACTTCTTGAATGGAAATTAGAACAAGTTTTAAGTTCTGTGACAGAAAGTTGCCTCGTGTAAACACAAAATTGTATGAAAAATGGGAATGTGACAGAAGTTGTTCAAGAAATTGCACAGTGAAATTGGGGCTTAATACTTAAGGAATATTTGGAGATTTTTATACCTACAAGTCTGACGAATTTCAAGAATTAATGGCTTTTAATGATATTTTCGATAGACATAATTTCGGTTCGAGGTGTTGCGCGTGTCCGTGCTCGCTCATCAACGCGTTACACAGAGCGTTTTCCTAGTAGTAGTTTACAAAGAAATGTATCAGTGGGAAAGCAGTTTACCTAATCGGTACACTTTTCAAATATCAATAAATTTCTCTGTACTGTCCCAATGTTAATGATTCTGAATCTGAATGAAAAACTGTAACTGTTGACGCCGTTATTTTCATATGTTCAGTTTTTGTTTATTATGTTGGCTAGCTTTTCCGCCAAGCATCATCCCTTATCAGTTTGACCTTCTCTCGCCCCACTCAATCAAGAATCATCATCGAGGAAGGTTCTCTGTGTGCCTGTTTCTGCCATGCAGACAGTTCGATTTCAGTTAGTATAGTTAAACAGCCAAGTTGGCTAATGGCTTGCTATCTCTCTACTTGTATCATTTCGTTATTATAATCTTCAACCCCCCCCCCCCCCCCCCTCCTCGTGCAGCAGTACCTTCCTTCCCAACATCAAGACCACGTGTTCTATGCATTGCCACAACCATCATCTCGCAGCTTCCGTGAATCGTAAGTGTTACTGCTTTCTCACAGTCCACCATCTTAACCCTTTTTCATATCTGCGTCTTTGGCGCAATCAGTAACTTTGAAGTGATATTTCTTGCAAATTAATTCAGCTTGTCTATACTTTTTCTTGACTTTGTAGTTACTAGGAAAACGCTCTGTGTAACGCGTTGATGAGCGAGCACGGACACGCGCAACACCTCGAACCGAAATTATGTCTATAGAAAATATCATTAAAAGCCAATAATTCTTGAATTTCGTCAGACTCAAGTATAACAATCTCAAAATATTCCTAAAACATTAGTCCCAATAACCATGCAAAGCTTGAACCTTTTAAACCTCTCTGATTGAACTGTTCCTCGTTAATATTTAAAAATCACAGGATCTCTTTAAAAAAATAGACATGCGACCACTCATGATAATATTAGTGTGTGTTCTTACACAATATTAGATCGATCTGTTGAACGGTCATATCAGTTTCATACGTTTGAAAGTTTTTACTCTAACTACCTTGGAACTATAAAGAGTCGAAGTAGCCGTGATCAACATTTTCGAGAAATTTGACAGCCAACAGCCAACACGCAAAATGTCCGTAAAACGTCAATAACTTTTGGATTTAAACACAGATTAGTCTGAAAATTGTCAAAACTACAGATAATGTTGGTCCCAATGACCATGCAAAGTTTTAAGTTGATCGGTCATACGGTTCTAGTTTAAATTTCAAAAATCACATAAAACATTTTTTTAAATTTTAACCAATGGGAGGATTTGGCTGAAACTTTGTAAGAGTGGGTACAATATTGGTCGTAATGACTTGTCAAAATTTTAAATTGATCGAAACAAACAATCGAAAGATAATTTTTTTTAAATTTGAACCAATCACATGAGCACATTCAAAAACGATCCCAGGGACCGCATAGAATACGTTAGTATATGTGTAAAATTTCAGATTGATTGGTTGTGCCGTTTGACCTGGGCTGTGAACACACAAAAAAAAACACACAGAGAAAGTGCCATAAGAGTACCGTGGTGACGCTCGCTATGCTCGCTCAATTATGGTGCAGAATGACATTTTGTATCATAGTATAGAGAAACATGAAGTACAGTGAAAATCAGAGAAATATGAATTCCTGGGCCCTCTCCTTGTCCCTCCAATCATCTTACGTTTGTTTGCTTGGCTCGGCTACAACTTTCCCAGATCATTGTTTTCCGAGGTTATAAGGTTTATTAACGTTATTCATTTTTCACTGAGCATTTTCTGTAGAGGTTTGTTCCCTTTTGGTAAATTTAAATCTGACAGAATTATGTGGAACCTGATTAAAACGGCTGACATGTTTCAACTTGTTCAAGGTCTCGTATCGAGCAACTTGCCGCGAGCTTAAAGTTCCCTCTCACTGAGCTTTACGTCGTCGAGGGATCCAAAAGATCCACGCATTCCAACGCCTACTTCTACGGTAAGAGAAAGTATTAAATCCCAGAAAAAAACACTCCGTGTAAAAAGGCAGCCAAGTCTCTTTACTTTAAAAAAATTCAGCACCGAAAAGGAGTGATATCAAAAAAGGTGCCAAGTCAATGACATTTCCAAATATTTAATCGTATTTTTGAAATAAAAGAATAAACACCGAGAAATACTTTACAAAAGGACTTGGCGCATCGTTTTTTTAAAGACTACATTCAATATTAAAAGTGGAAAGAAATTTAAAGTAGGTACATTTTCCTCTTTCTATTAGAGCCAGAATCTATGAATCAATAAGCTACTTTTAGTAATGGCTATATTATAGTTTTGTCAATGGCGATAGTAGAAAGATTTCATGCTGAAATAGATAAGTAATATAAGGTGGAAGAATTAAATAACAATTGGAATTGGGCTCATACATGATGATACATCATGATCAGCTTTTGCTGGATCCCTGGCCATGCAGGGATAGCTGGTAACGAGAAAGCCGACCAGACAGCGAAAGAAGCCACGCTCAAGCCAGAACTTGACTATCGATGCGTTCCATCAAATGATCTAAAAAACAAATTTAAAGAACACATGAAGAATAATTGGCAAGATAAATGGAACAATGTATTAAATAATAAACTTAAATCTATTAAAACATCGATTGAGCCATGGAAATCATCATCTAGGGAGAATAGACGAGAAGAAATTGTACTTACCCGCATGCGCATAGGCCACAGCATACTCACCCATAGCTTTCTGCTACGTCGTGAGGACCCGCCTGAGTGTGATGAATGTCTGGAGCCGCTAACTGTCCGTCACCTGTTGCTGGACTGTGACGGGTTCCGGGATCTGCGGCGTCGGCTGCAGATGCCGCGGGACCTGGAACAGATCCTGGGGGACGAGACGAAGGCAGTCGACCGCCTGGTTAGTTTTCTTAAGGAAGCCGGAATATTTTATCTACTTTAAGAGGGCTTGGTAGTGAGTTTGACCTTGAAGAGTTTTTTAATCGATTTTTATCAATATCTTTTTCCAGTGAAATTGTTAACAAAATAGGGCTATGGACGTGAATTCAGAACAGTTCAATAAAAATAATTTCATAGTTTCAACATAATTACATACATAATTAACTAACATTGTAACATAGACAATACAAGTCTCGATAAACGACACGGCACAAGACGGTTTTCTCTGCAACTTTCAAATCTCCATATAAATACTCTGGATAAATATCAGATCCATTGTGTCATTACTTTCATACATACTTTTTCCAGCTTTTGACAACCCATACTAAACTCGTGAAATGACAATAAATACTTGATTGATTGGGCTTAACATGTGTAAAATTTTAGATTATGTTGATCTTGATCACCATGTAATATTAGAACTTATTTTGAACATTTTGATTGTCGACCAATCAGAAGATATTATTTAAACTTAAACAAATTGGAGGAGCAACCAATCGAAAGATAATTTTTTTTCAACTTGAACCAATCACAGGAGCCCGTTCAAAAACGATCCCAAGGACCGCATAGATTACGTTAGCATGTGTGCAAAGTTTCAGATCGATTGAATGTGCGGTTTGACCTGGGGTGTGACCACAAAAAACAAAAACAAAAAAAACACACAGAGAAAGTGCCATAAGAGTCCCGTGGTGACGCTCGCTACGCTCGATCAATAATATTCAAATTGTTGCCCCGCAGGGCGTTTTTTTAGAATTTCAACATTTTAAAGTAATTCAATGTCAATGTGATTATCTTGGACTTAAGCAACTACCGATTCTCCGAAATAACCACTGTCTCTCCCTTAAAACTGCCGAAAAAAATTAAATTCTGCTGATAGCATCTGTTTATATTTTTTTCCTTAAAATATAGATAATAGTTTACTCATTTCATTTTAGTTTGTGTTATTTGCATTATGATTTTCATGTGCAAAACTAAAATGTAATGCTGAATTTTGTTAAATTCCTTCAAAATAGTAAGTACTTTTGGCCCAATTTTAATTTATTGATAATTCTAAGTCACGTTATTTTTTTATAAGTCATATCATCAGCTTACGAAAAAATACTAATAAACAAGTTATCTGAGTGACATATTTTATATTGTAGGGTTAAATATGTGTGGGGTGGAGGTTACTAAAATGTACGTTTTATCATGCAAAATCCTTAATAATTTCTTATCACCCGAGAATCGATCGAAGCTACTTTCCAGTTGGCTACCCAACTATTTAAGTAATATTAAAAAAATAATTGCAACATGAAATACGTAAAAAAAAGTTAAAATATGTCCAAAACTAATATAGTGGGATAATGGCCCATATATGAAATGCCAATAGTCAAAAAATAAATTTACTATTACCGAAACCGGAAATGACGTCATAAAAATGCAATTTCTGACTAAAAAAACTCTAATATCAATAATAAAATTTTCAGAAGGCTTATAATTTTACATAACATTTATAGATACAAATTTTAGGTGGCAGTGATGTCAGGCGCCATTTTAAAAACCGGAAGTGAAACCATAATTTGAGATCGGCTGGACCGATTGGAACAAAACTGTTGCTATACATCATAGCATATTTTTTATTTTTTTTATTGATTGATTGATTGAACTTACTTTTTATTAGCACACGAAAATAATACAAAGTTACACTCTTCCACTAAATCCCTAACAGGGACTTATCTGTGGATTACATAAATTATTTGAGCGAGCGGAGCGAGCGTCACCACGGTACTCTTATGGCTCTTTCTCTGTGTGTTTTTTTTGTTTTTTTTGTTGTTTTTTGTTGTTTTTTTTTGTCGGCACTGCCGAGATCAAACCGCTCAAGCAATCGATCTGAAATTTTGTACACATACTAACGTACTCTATGCAGTCCCTGGGATCGTTTTTGAACGGGCTCCCGTGATTGGTTCAAATTTTAAAAAAATTATCTTTCGATTGGTTGCATCAATCAATTTGAAATTGGCAAAAACATTGCAACCAACATTGTACCCAATCATAAAAAGTTTCAGCCAAATCCTCCTATTGGTTTAAATTTAAAACCATTTTTCATTTGATTTTTGACATTCAAACTAGAACAGATTGACCGATCAACTTAAAACTTCGCGTGGTCATTGGTACCAAAATTTAGGTATTTTTGCCAATGTTCAGTCTAATCTGTCGTTATTTTCAAAAGTGTTGTCATTTTAAGGTAATTTTATTCCATAATCTTGAAAAATTTATACTAAATTGTCATCCCTGCCTTCTTTAAGCTTCTGTTCCAAGGCAAGGCCTGTAGAGCAGCCAAGCTATCCACAATGTACAGTAAAATGAAAGCATTTTTGAGCTAGCGCATAAAATCGGATGCAGTACGAAGGCCAAATCCTCTAATTGGTTTAAGTTTAAATAATGTCTTCTGATTGGTCGACAATCAAAATGTTCACATTAAGTTCAAATTTTGCATGGTGATCAAGACCAACTTAATATTAAATTTTACACATTGTAAGCCCAATCAGTCAAGTATTAATTGTAATTTTACGAGTTTAGTATGGGATGTCACAAGAGATTTTTGGAGAAGGTATGTAGGTAGGTAAGACTTCACTACACAATGGATCTGTTATTCATCCCGAGTATTATGGAGATTGAAAAATTGCAGAGATAATCGTCTTGTGCCGTGTCGTGCATCGTTACTATGGGGATGTTGCATGTTCTGTGCTCGCTCATCAACGCGTTACACTGAGCGTTTTCCTAGTAATTTACACACTAAATCAATCATAGCAAAAAATGTTACACAAATCTTTTAAAACACAGGAAAACAGCAATAAGCTATAGGCATGACATAAAATGAAGATATTGGACCTAAGTAAAGGAAATCCCAGAAAAAAACACTCAGTGTAAAAAAGGCAGCCAAGTCTGTTTACTTTAAAAAAATTCAACACCGAAAAGGAGTGATATCAAAAAAGGAGCCAAGTCAATGACATTTCCAAATATTAAATCGTATTTTTGAAATAAAAGTATAAACACCGAGAAATACTTTACAAAAGGACTTGGCGCATCGTTTTTTTAAAGACCTCATTCAATACTAAAAGTGGAAAGAAATTAAAAGTAGGTACATTTTCCTCTTTCTATTAGAGCCAGAATCTATGAATCAAGCTACTTTGAGTAATGGCTATATTATAGTTTTGTCAATGGCGATAGTAGAAAGATTTCATGCTGTAATAGATAAGTAATATAAGGGCGAAGAATTAAATAACAAGGAAGTTGGCTCATACATATTCTTATAGCACTGTTATTATGGTGATATTAGAAGGGTATCTTTTCATAATTTGATCTTGACTGAAGGAAATCATAAAACGTTGTCAAATAATTATGTATGGAACACTATTATATATTTTTGAAGTGTCAAGTGTATAAAGTTAAATTTTTTAATAGAAATACAATGTGACTGTGTACTTTGTGAAATGTATTGTTATAAAATGTGGATTAATTGGAATGTATTTCATGATGAGAAGGTATAACGCATGAGACTTAATTATGTTGATCACGAAACAATATTACGAAGATAACTGTTGTGTATTTATAGAAAACATAGGCAACAAGTTTTATCGCGTATATATTCAAATAGAAAATATTTTACAGTAGGTATGTGTAATAAGTAATTGAAAGATGTTTCCCTATTATTCTAAAAATTCTTAATGACGGTTGTATATAAATGGCATATGCTTATGAATAGAAAATGTCTTAAAAAATACGATGCGCCAAGTCCTTTTGTAAAGTATTTCTCGGTGTTTATTCTTTTATTTCAAAAATACGATTTAATATTTGGAAATGTCATTGACTTGGCACCTTTTTTGATATCACTCCTTTTCGGTGTTGAATTTTTTTAAAGTAAACAGACTTGGCTGCCTTTTTTACACGGAGTGTTTTTTTCTGGGATATCACTTCTATTGTTAGTTTATTCATATTGCTTGTAGCACATGTCCGGGCAGCGACTAATTTCTTTAAAAAAATACGCCTCAGCCGATTTGGTTACTAAGAAAATTTCCGTTTGGTATATGATGAAAATGATTATCCAAGAAGAATAGCTTAAGTTTCGTTACAATCGATCCAGCCGTTTTCGATATATGACGTCACTTCCGGTTTTGAAATAGCGGCCGAAAATAATGTCGTCTTGAATTCATAATTATAAGTCCTACAAAATTGCATAATTTGGTTGCAATCGGTACAGACGTTTTCGATATATGACGTCACTTTAGGTTTTAACAATGGCGGCCGAAAATAATGTCGTCTTTAATTCATAATTATTAGTCCTACATATTTCCAAAATTTAGTTGCAATCGGTACAGCCGTTTTCGATAAATTACGTCACTTCCGGTTTTAACAATGGCGGCCGAAAATAATGTCGTCTTTAATTCAAAATTATTAGTACTACATATTTCCAAAATTTGGTTGCAATCGGTACAGCCGTTTTCGATATATGACGTCACTTCCGGTTTTAACAATGGCGGCCGAAAATAATGTCGTCTTTAATTCATAATTATTAGTCCTACATATTTCCAAAATTTGGTTACAAACGGTACAGCCGTTTTCGATATATGACGTCACTTCCGGTTTTAACAATGGCGACCGAAAATAATGTCGTCTTTAATTCATAATTATTAGTCCTACATATATCCAAAATTTGGTTGCAATCGGTACAGCCGTTTTAGATATATGACGTCACTTCCGGTTTCAGGAATGGCGGCCGAGTACACTGCAACCTTGAATTTATAATTTGTATTGTCTATGTTACAATGTAAGTTTATTATGTATGTATTTCAAGTATAATTCGTTGAAATAAGTTAAATATTGCGTATTTATGACGTCACTTCCGGTTTAGAAAATAAGAAAATAAATATTTTATTATTGATACTTCATATAGATCAGCATCTAAATCGATTGGCGCTATTTTCGTTCCAATCGGTTCAGCTGTTTTTGATATATGACGTCACTTCCGGTTTAATAATGGCGGCACAAAAAATTTATAAGAACAAAGGTATCATCAGACGCCAAAAGTGCATATGTGGTAAAAATTTCAGGTTGATCGGTTCAGCCGTTTAGGCTGTGACGGTGATAGCAACTTTTTCGGGAATCATCAGAATCATCATCATCATCATCTGAAGAAGAAAGCGGTGTAATTTCACGATTTTCACGGCCCTCTAGTTCGTAAACGGCATGACTGATTATTGTCGCGTGATGTATATGTTGTCAGGTGGGCCAAAGCTCAAAATTAAGACATTTCACAACAATGTGAGATTTTCCATTGTTGAGATCCAGTCGGCCGAAAATGCCATGTTGTTGCTTACAGTAAAAGTAGTTGGTCTGCTCCTCGGTTTATATAGGCATTTACGGTATGTTGAGTGACTGTGAGTGTACGGTACGACTTGGCTGAGTGGAGCGACCGCTCCACTAGATACAAGATCAAAGTTTCTTATACCAAATAACTACTAGAATCAATCTAATTGAATCTAGAATCTAGTTGAATCTAGTTGGATTTGTTGAAGCTACAAAGTTAATTATTAATTAAACCTCTCATCAATGAGCCAATTCTTGATGAGAACTTTAACTTCTTTGTACTTATTTAATTGTCTTAGATTGGAAGGGATAGTATTGAAAATGTAAAGTGTTTGAAATTTTATAGAACGTCTGCCATACTTATTCGTACAATGTGGAATCAAATAATTACCAAGCAAACTGTGTCGAGTATTAAAATCGTGAGATTTACATGCTTGAAAGTTTCAGAAAAATAATATTTAACAATAAATTTAAAAAGAAACAAATCAGTAACCTGTAAAACATTACAATATTTATACATTTTATCATAATCGGAGCTAAAGCTGTACTTGATATTAGGTGGTAATACGGATTTTATAATTTTGTTCTGAATAATGGTTATTTGATGAATATGAGTGTAAGAAGCATTAGCCCACGCCAAGATGCCGTAATTTACAATTGATTCACCCAAGGCTAAATACACCGACCGTAACATATTGAACGAAAGATAATTTTTTAAAATGTACAGCCTATAAGCACATAATCTTAACTTATTACAAATAACATTTATGTGCGGTCTCCAAGAAAAGCTGCTATCAACGGTAACACCCAAATACACACAACTCGATACAGATTCAATTTGTTGAGAACAACATGCATTGCCTTGACAGAGGCCATGAAGACAATCGTATGAATGAAATAAAATTCTAACATCAAGATCCCTTTCTCTATTGTGGGGTGAACATACATGTACAATTTTAGTTTTATTGGCGTTAATAACAAGATTTTTATCATGGGTACATTTCAAAACATTAGTAAAAGCAGATTGTAAATGAAAAACTGCCGCATTTAAATTTTTATGAGAGGAGACAATTACCGTATCATCAGCATAGAGATAAGTTTCACAGTTAGATGAATATTTATGAGTATTATTTATAATACAAGCACAACTTTCTTTAGCAACCAATCACAAAGGCTTCTTATTTTAAAGAATTATAGTCTTTGGTGCCACAATATATGTTACAAGTTGAAACAATAAACTGAAAAAAGAAGTGATATCACTTCTTTTTTCACTTCTATCTAGCCCCATTAAAAAAATCTTGTAAAAATACTAGCCAAGTATCTTCAACAAAAAGAAAATATAAGAAATCTATAAATTCAGCACTGAGAAGTAGTGATATCAAAAAATTGGCCAAGTCAAAACTTTTCAAAAATACTTGGCGCATTGTTTTTATAGGGCATTGTAGATATATTTTATGTACCTTTAGTTGAGTATAATTGATTTCCGGCCTATTCTATACTATTTATATGCACATGCGCCAAGTATTTTTTGAAAAGTTTAGTCTTTGCCAATTTTTTGATATCACTACTTTTCAGTGCTGAATTTTTAGATTTCTCATATTTTTTTCTTGAAGAGACTTGGCTGGTATTTTTACACAAAGTTTTTTTTATGGGGATTATAATTATTACTGTTATTCATCTTCCACTAAATTCCGCGGTCTCCGCCACAGCCTAAACGGCTGGGTCGATTGACCCGAAATTATCACCACATATACAGCTCGTTTACCTTGCCCTTATGATTTTTTGTGCCGCCATTTTGAAACCGGAAGTGACTTCATACCTCGAAAACGGCTGGACCGATCGGAACGAAATTTGCGCCAATCGATTCGGACGGTCATATATGAAATACCAATAGTCAAAAAAGAAATTTACTATTACCGAAACCGGATTTGACGTCATAAAAATGAAGAATCAGACTTTAATCACCTCTTACTACAATAACAACATATTCAGATACAAAACATTTATATAAATAAATTCTTGGTGGCAGTGATTTCTACCGCCATTTATAAACCGGAAGTGATTCCATATCTTGAAAACGGCAGGACCGATTGGAAGTGCTTTCGCTATTCTTCATGGAATATCATTTTAATCATTATTTAGTACCAAACGAAACTTTTCTTAGTAACCAAATCGGAAATGGCTTTTTTTTTACGGAATTAGTCATTGTTGCTCCGATTTGTGTTACAAGTGTGAGAATAATCTCAAAAAGGAGTGATATCCCCATAAAAAACACTCCGTGTAAAAATACCAGCCAAGTCTCTTCAACTATAAAAAAAATATAGGAAATCTTAAATATTCAGCTCTGAAAAGTAGTGATATCAAAAAATGGGCCAAGTCAAAACATGATTTAAAAAACCGAAATATACTTGGCGCATCGTTTTTAGGCCATTTAGGCATATTATTTATATTTAGGTATATTTGATTTTTGGCATATATGGGTCGTTCCACACTAAAACACATGGAATTGTTACATTTTTGTCGTCATCATTTGCGATTTTTTTTAAATTTGGCACGTTGATAGGCATTACTAATCGGAGTAAAAAAACATTTTTTAAACAATTTTATAGTACAGTGGTGTCGAGTTACAAGGTCACAAACTTCCGACGAAAAATAAGTTTTCTGGAGGTGAGTCGCAATAAAGTGGATTCTCTCAACTAATAATAGAGCTACAGAGTCCATCAATAACTCATTTTATAGCTAATAATACGCTCTTTTCAGAAATGTGACATGTGTACAAAAAAATTTTTTTCTTTATAAATAGTAAAAAATTTCAAAACGATTTAAAAAAAATATTTTTTTATTTTCTTTAAACTTTGAGGATAATTTGATGAAACATGAATAAACAACCGGTGAATATTTGACGCTCGGCATTCCACAACTTTTTGAGCAAAAAATGTTTTTGTTCAGTATCGCCCGCGTGGCACTGTTTCTCCTCAACGGCAATAATTTTTTGATCAAATTAATCCTGCGATTTTACGAGAATCCGTATTTTTTTAAAAAAATGTACCTTCCAGGCTAGTTTGAGACAATGTATAAACAAACTGTGAAAATTTAAGCTCGGCATTCTACAACTTTTCGATAAAACCATATTTTGTTTGATAGCGCCGCGTGACACTGATTCGCCGCGAGGCCTATAATCTTTGGTAACCGCGCTAGAGATGCTAATATTGCAACAAGTATACCATTTCATTCACGATATCAACTGTGGCAATGTTAGTCAAAATGTTTTTACAATATAGGAGTATTTGTACGGAGTCCATATTGGTCGATAGTCCTTGCCTCATTTAGCATTGGAGTTGATTTCAACATCCACCTATAACTAAGTACAGTGAAGTAAGATGTTCTCTACGCAGTGTTGTATTAGTGATTTATTTTGTAAATTTGATTATATTCATCAAATATTTCCAACTTAATTATTGGAACTTATTTCCAACAATAATGTAATGTTTTTGAAACTTTCATCCATCAAAACTTGGTACCTGTTTGTTACAATATGTTTGATTTCCATGTTCCAGGCTTCTTCAAGAACAAGCGCATTGTGTTGTTTGACACTCTGCTCAAGACTGAAGATGAAGGCAAAGGATGCGACAACGACGAGGTTTTAGCCGTGTTGGGACACGAACTGGGACATTGGCAGTTGAACCACGTGGTCAAAAACATTCTCATCATGCAGGTAAAACAACGATCAGTCTTCTAATACCAAGGCACATATTCATTGTCCCTCTTTCCACCTTTTAGAAAAAAATCCCGAAATAACTGTGTTTTGCATTGTTCATATTTTGCTTCTCAGATCGGCGTTGCCTTATGAAAAACAAAATTTTACCATGGTAACGCTAGAGTTCTTGACAATTTGTCATTCTGACAAATGGAACTCAGGAAGAAAGTTCACACCTATTTAATATAGTCACTTAACAATATAATCAATCTGTTTTTACATTTTAACTCGTATAAATCATGTTTGATGATATCCTGGACAATCTAGTGGAGCGGTCGCTCCACGCCAGCCAAGTCGTACGGCGCGCACACACTCATTTAAAAAGGCTGGAGCAAACCCACTTTTACTGTAAGCATCAAAGTGGCATTACCAAATTACCAAACCAAATTTGGGAACAATAGGTTACGCCCTTTGCGAGCTAGAGGGCCGTGAAAATCGTGTTTAAGGGCGGTTTTAATCAGTAATAATCTCCGTAGGCTGGAGCTAAAATCAGGTCAACAGGCCACAGCATAAACGGCTGAATCGATTGATCTCACATTTTTACCACGTGTGCACTTTTGGCGTCTGATTTTTCCTTAACCCCATGAATTTTTTGTGCTGCCATTTTGAAACCGGAAGTGACGTCATATCTTGACAACGGCTGGACCGATTGGAACGAAATTTACGTTAAACGATTCAGACGGTTAACTATATAGGTTATCATTAGCAAAAGACTAAAAATCATATTAACGAAACCGGAAATTACGTAATTGAAATACATCGATTGGCATTTCGGCAGCAAAAGTCGATCCGATTATTTTGATATTTATGTAACGTATGTACTTTTGAGATCTCATTTGACTTGTTATAAAACCAACCGGAAGCCGCCATTTTGAAACCGGAAGTGACATTATATCTCAATAACGGCTAAATAGATTTGAACGAAACCAGCGCTAAACAATTTAGACGGTCAACTTTATGTATTATCATCAATAGTATTTGCAGTTTCCCATACCGAAACAGGAAATGACGTCACACATTTAAAAAATCTCACAAATTTACATTTGGATGCAATACATATACTATTTGAGACAGCTTATAATAAAACCCAACGCCCAACGGCTGGTGTGTTGGATACCTCGGTTCTCGTTAGATCACCGAGGTTAAGCAACATTGAGCGCTGTCAGCGGTTGGATGGGTGACCATTAAACTCTGCCTTGCCAGGTTGCTGCCGTTGGGTCAGAGAGACTGGGGTGTTTGGGGGTTAGTGTGACGACCTCCCTCCACCTGTTATCAGTCTCTCGACGGCGCGGGTTGTGGAGGCTCGTGCTGTGAATGTTACACCAAAGATGTTATGAATACTCTTTAACCCATTAAGTACCAGCGTCCTCGTTTGAGGACAGGTGAAAAAAGATTTTTTTTGGGGTCTTTCTACATTTTTTTGTTTAACTTTTAATATTTATTATTGATACCAATGAATGTCGCTACATAAAAATATTTTTATTTATTACTTATGTGCATTATTTTTTTTTCTTAATAAATGCTGAAAAGTGTTCACATTTTTTGCTTCTGGAGAGGTGTCAAAATGATTTTTTTTTAAATATACAAATAAAATTTTTATGCATTAAAAATTATGATAATTATGTCAACATGTTGGTTAAACATATGCACTTAATAATATGTCCAATATTTTTTGCAATCATGCACCAGGTTTGATTGAATATTGGTGTCCTCAAATGATGACGCTGGGACTTGGCAATATCAAAAGCACTGCATGTTGATGCAGTATAACACAGCTACAATACAGAAGATGTCTCTTCTGACTGCACATTAAACTTACAAATACTTATTAGTTGATAGGGGTACACTCATGTGAGTCCACGGTGCGAGGGAGGGGGTTGCTTGCCCCCCCCCCTCCCCCCCCCCCCCGGCCCCTTGATTCCAACTGACTGCAAAATGAAGGAATATACTCTTTATTTCTATACTAAAATGCACTAAAATGGTAAAATTTAAAAAAAAAATCCCACGCTCCGGAGTCCGGATCACATGAGTTTGCGTCCCCCCCCCCCTCTCCCCCCCCCCCCCCCTACCGAAGAAAACATGGACGCTCATGGGTACAATGCTTCGATTTCCAATGAGAAGATATATCTGTTTATCATGCCCCCTTAGCCCCCTTGCCATGCCCCCCAGAAGGTGGGGGAAGGGGGGGCGCGGACCCACATGAGTTTGCATGCCCCCCCCCCCCCTCCCCCCACCACGAGGAAAACATATGGACGATCTTGGGTACAATGCTTCAATTTCCAATGAGTAGATAATATTCGAAGGATATACCTTGTATATCCATGCCCCCCTTGCCCCCCCTGCCATGCCCCCGGGGGGGGGGGGGGGGGGGGCATGGCAAGGAAATCAATTATTCAGGTGGTAAGGTGGGCGCAGGTGGAAAGCCCCTGTGCCCGCTCGCCTGCCCCGCAGGACTTTTCTTTTGTTTATTTTACACTTTGTTATCAATTTTAGAACACTTTTAGGCGTATATTCTTGAAAAATTTGATTTTTAATAAGTGTTACACTTTGGGATGTGGGGGGCATGCTCCCTCCTTGCCGCGCAAAGCATCTTTTGGTTATTTTGACACTTTGAAAACATTTTTTTGATTATTTTTGTGTAACTTCATCTAAAACACCATAAAACTTGAATTTTCTCCTTACATCCAGGGGAGGGGGTTCCTCCCCCCCTTCCCGGCGCCCATGTAATATACTTAAGTATATCTCTAATGAGTATACATACATCTTATAACATGTTTCCACCATATTATTAATGCTAAACAATGAATAACAATAAAAATATATGTTTCCGTTTTTATACTGCATAGTCCCAGCGTCCTCATTCGAGGACAGCATATTTTTCATATAAAAAATTAAAAATTAAATTAAATTAAAATATCATGCTATTCAGTGATTTTTTTTATAACAAATATTGATTGGAAAAACTTTGAAATTCGAAAAAAAAATTAATTTGGGACTTAATGGGTTAATAATATCTTTGGTTACACCGTCCTTCGGAAGGGACGTTAAGCCGTTGGTCCCCTTGGTATCTTTCGTCAGGAGTAGGCTACATGCCGGTACCGGGTTTCCTCTCCTCCCTTCTCTATATTACATTCTCACTAGTGGAGCCTGGCTCTGTTGAGAATAAAGACTTAATAATAATAAAATGGAACCATGTTTAAATTATAATTCAAGAGGTCAGTGATTTCAGCAGCCATTTTGAAATCGGAAGAAACGTAATATCTCGAAAACTGGTTGACATATCGGTATGAAACTAGCGCCAAACGATTCGGAAGGCCATTTTTATGGAATAGGAACAGTCAAACTCGAATTTTCCTATTTATGAGACCGGACCTGACGTCATTCAAATTTAAAAAATTGTATAATCATCTCCTATACAATCAATACATATTCAGAAAGCTGAAAATGATACACATCATTTATAGTTATAAATTCTATGTGGCAGTGCAGAAAGTTAAGCAGCCATTTTGAAAACCGAAGTGTTGCCATTTCTCGGAACTGTGTTGACCGATTGGAATGAAACCTTTGCTATTCTTTATGAGAATAACCAAATTGTAGAGGGTGATTTTTTTTAAAGGTTTTGTAATTGTTCATTTGATATGTGTCACACATAAGTTGTAAGAATAAACTAAAAAAAGTAAAGATATCCCCATAAAAAAACACTTCGTGTAAAAATACCAACCAAGTCCCTTCAACTCAAAAAAATAATGAAATCTAAAAATTCGGCACTAAAAAGTAGTGATATCAAGACATTAGCCAAGTCAAAACTCTATTTGAAAATCAAAAAATACTTGGCGCATCGTTTTTTAGGGCATTATAGGTATATTATAAGTATCCATGTATATTTGATGTATATTTCATATCTGGCATATACTTCTCAACTATTTATATACACGATGCGCCAAGTATTTTTTGATTTTCAAATAAAGTTTTGACTTGGCAAATTTTTTGATATCACTACTTTTCAGTGCCGAATTTTAAGATTTCATTATTTTTTTTTGAGTTGAAGAGACTTGGCTGGTATTTTTACACGAAGTGTTTTTTATGGGGATCTAGTGGAGCGGTCGCTCCACCCAGCCAAGTCGTACTGTACACTCACACTAACTCAACATACCGTAAATGCCTAATAAACTGAGGAGCAGACCAAACACTTTTACTGTAATATCACATTGCTGCGAAATATTTTAATTTGGAGCTATGGCCCACCCTACCAAATATGCCAAGTGAGCCAACAATAGGTTACACCATTTGCGAGCTAGAGGGCCGTAAAAATCGTGAAATTACATCACTTTCATCTTCTTCTTATTCTTCAGATGATTCTATCAGGAAACGTCGCTGTCACCGCCACAGCCTAAACGGCTTAGCCGATCGATCTGAAATTTTTATCACATGTGCACTTTTGGCGTCTGAGGTGCCTTTTTATAAAACCAACCGGAAGCCGTCATTTTGAAACCGGAAGTGACGTTATATCTCGAAACCAGCTAAACCGATCGGAACGAAACTAGCGTCAAACGATTCGGACAGTCATATATATGAAAATTAAAAAGCCTAAAAAATTTACTGTTACCGAAACCGGAAATGACGTCATAAAAATAAAGAATCAGACTTTAATAACCTCTTACTACAATAACTACATATTCAGAAGGCTTAATGATACAAAACATTTATATAAATACATTCTAGGTGGCAGTGATTTCAGCCGCCATTTTGCTAACCGGAAGTGATGCCATATCTCGAAAACGGCTGGACCGATTGGAACGAATCTTTCGCTTTTCTCCATGGAATATCACTTTAAGCATATTTTGGTACCAAACGCAACTTTTGTTAGTAACCAAATTGGAAATGGCTTATTTTTTTAAAGGAATTAGTCATTGTTGCTTCGATATGTGTTACAAGTTGTTTAAATAAACTAAAAAAATGTGTTCTGCACTGAAAAGTAGTGATATCAAAAAATTAGCCAAGTCAAAACTTTATTTGAAAATCAAAAAATACTTGGCACATCGTGTATATAAATAGCTTGGAAGTATAGGCCAATTATAAATTATACATGAAATATACATATACATAGTATACCTATAATGCCCTAAAAAACAATGCGCCAAGTATTTTTTGATTTTCAAGTGCAGAATTTTTAGATATCATTATTTTTTTTTTAAGTTGAAGAGTCTTGGCTGGTTTTTTTACACGGAGTGTTTTTTTATGGGGATTATTATTACAGCGATGCAAAGAAACAAAGTATAGTTTGACAGGTATTTTGCCAAAGCATTTTGCATGAGAGTAGAACTGCCTATATATATTTTAAGGAGTTTAGACTTACAGTATTTAATTAGATAGTTTAATGCATTACAGTTTAATGCATTACTATTATTATTGGCATTTTGTTGATTGTAAACTGTTAAATCCTGTAAGAATTCAACAATATTCTAAGAATGTCAGTGTACAAGCGTCAGCCATCTTTGATTATGGTCTCTGTTGATGACGTCATAGGGGGAGGGGGAGATCGTCAGAAATGCTTAAACCCAAGTGGCTTAAACCCTGTAAATACAACCCAGAAAAAACACTCCGTGGAAAAAAGGCAGCCAAGTCTCTTTACTTAAAAAAAATTCAACACCGAAAAGGAGTGATATCAAAAAAGGAGCCAAGTCAATGTCATTTCCAAATATTTAATCGTATCTTTGAAATAATAGTATAAACACCGAGAAATACTTTACAAAAGGACTTGGCGCATCGTTTTTTTAAAGACATCATTCTATCCTAAAAGTGGAAAGAAATTTACAGGTAGTAGGCCAAGCAACGAAGCATTTAACCCGGGACAAATTGCAAGTTTTGTATTTTTCATCAGACCTGATTCAGAAAAATTCGCTGATTACAACAAAAAAAAGTTTTACGCACAAATGTGAACGGAAATTGCTTAAATGTATGTGTAAAGTTCAAATTTTGAAAACATAATTTTTTTTTTTAAGAAACACGAAACACATTTTCCTTTTCTTTTTCGACAATTATAAATAAATATAATAAGATACAACTCAGAAATAAAATCAGATAAAAATATTTAATAATCTTTGATTTATTCAATAATTTAATAAAATGACGTCATTTAAAAAAATCAGCCGTAGTGACGTAACGAAGAGAGGTAAAGTAAATGTTTTTGCAGGAAAATGTTGGTAATACATGCCAATATTTTTGATGTGCATATGATCAAAAGTTCACCACGCATTTTCTACTAATTGTTATCAAACAAAGTTTTAAGGTGTTTTTTTTTGCAAAATATGACACTTCAAAAATACTTTTTTGAAATTATTAACCCAAAATGCTGAACCAATTGACCTGAAAAAATTATCACATGCAGTTTTTGCGTCTGATGATACTTGGCTTGAAGGGATGTTGGGGCCGCCATTTTGAAACCGGAAGTGACATGTTTTCTTAAAAACGGCTGAACCGAATGACTTGGAACTTTTATCGCATGTTCAGTTTTGTCTTATGATGATACCTTGCTCCAAATTTTTGTTGTGCATCCAATTTGAAACCGGAAATGGGATCACATCTCGAAAATGGCACGTTTGATTTGGACGTAACTGGGGCCAATGGATTCAGACGGTCATCTTTAATACATAACAACAATAAAACTAGAAATTTAAAATTAACAAAACCGGAAATTACGTCATATATTTTCAAAATCTTTCGAAACCCCTCTGTTCATATTATAAATACAATATTCAGACGCCCTATAGTGACATACAAATTAATAAATATGTAGGAATTCAAGGCAGTGCTTTCAGTCGCCATTAGACAACCGGAAGTGATGCCGTTTTGTAGTGAATTAGTATAGCGCAGATTTCCGAGTTTATGCATCACTTCCGGTTGTCAAAATGGCGGCTGAAAGAACTGCAACATTGAATATATATTAAAAATGCTTGTGTTTTACTATTAGGCGTGAATATTGTATTTATAGTTTAAAGTAGGGATCTTGAAAGATTTTTAATTTCTAGTTTTATTGTTGTAATGTATTAAAGATGACCGTCTGAATTCATTGGCTCCAGTTTCGTCGAAATCGAACAAGCTATTTTCGAGATACATGTCACTTCCGGTATCAAAATTGCGGCACAAAAAATTAGCGCAAGGTATGATCATAGGTCAAAACAGAACATGCGATACAATTTCCAAGTCATTCGGTTCATCCGTTTTTAAGATAACATGTCCACTCTAAAAACAAACGTCTTATTTCAAGACCTTTTACGTGTCTATTCCTTTGCGGCCCAGTTAAAACGCGTAGCGGTGTCTCATACGGAGACATGTCTCCTCAGAGGTAGCGTCTCAAAATGAGATGGGTATGGTGTCTCCTACAGGTGTCTCCTCAGAGGTAGCGTCTCAAAATGAGATGGGTATGGTGTCTCCTACAGGTGTCTCCTCAGAGGTAGCGTCTCAAAATGAGATGGGTATGGTGTCTCCTACAGATGTCTCAGGATTATGGGTATGGGGTTCAGGGTTCTCGAGGAGCCTTTTCATGGTGTATAGCGCAACGATGAAACATTACGACAGTTGCGGTAATTCTGTGCCGACGATACTTTACGTAATTACACTGTCTGAAATCCAGAGCAAATGTGACAAAAAAATCACACAGTACAAATTATGCAGCATAAAAAGCAGGGACTGGCACCCAAATGAATAACGGTTCCGGTACCGGTTCCAAGTTTTAAAACATATCGGTTCAGATTCCGGTTCCTGGAAAAAGTAAAATATTAAATAACGTTTCCGATTCCGGTTCCATTTCGGTCCATAAGGGTTCTAATCGGTTCCATCAAATTCAGAAAATAATTCTTTTCATTTTTTTTAAATCGACTCTTGGGAACTTACATGCTCAGAAATGAATGTCTAACATTAATTTGACTCGGTGATCATTTATTTGAAAAACTGTAAATGGCAGTAAATAATTTCAGATTTAAAACGATATGAAATAGAAATTCTATGAAATTAATTATTTAAAGAACCCTTATGGAACACAAATAATATTTAAAATTGTAAGGGTTCCGATTCCGGTTCCTATAAAAATAATGGTTCTTTCTTTTCGGTTAAGGTTCCAGTCCCTGATAAAAAGTAGTAAATGAAAATAAACTCTTCCTAAATTATCTTTACGATATTCATGTGATTGGTCCGAACGAGTCCCGAGATAACCTACACCGAGTTTAAACGTAGCGCTGTACACAATGAAAAGGTACCTACTTCTTATTGATGTACAAACAATAGAATGTAATTAGTAATGTTGTCTTTATTGATAAATTGGTTGGTGAAAATAGAAAACAATTACAAATGCAAATTTACCTAAATACTTTGCACCAGAAAAATGAAAACTCCAAATTAGAAGAAAACTCAAGTTGCGTTTATGGAAACACTTATAATTTTATAACAAATAAGAATGTTTCGTTTATGTGTAATTTTAAATCTCTCAAGAATCAAGATACATTATCAATTACAATGGATCTTTGGCAATGGCATAAAACACCATACATGTTATGCAAGTAATAGCATGCACAAAATTGTAATTAAAATCTAGCTTGGCCTTACTTAGAACGTAATTATTAACACCTTTCTTCTTTTACAAGAAAAAATCGAACATATTTGGTGTTTAAAATATATATATTGTCCAACTAATTAGAAAAAGCGAGAGTAACTTTATTACTACACTTTTATACTTCCGGTCAAATTTGTAGGTCAATGAAACAACGAAAGTATCGTTTATGACAGGCAACAACCAATGAAGTTAAAAGACCCTCATAGGGATTAGGATAATTTACAAAAACGTTGTATGAAGGTAAGGAGCCAAAGGGCTCAGTCACTTATCCTCACTGCAATTGTATCGAGTTCTCAGCAACACGTCGCATGTTGTTCAGCTTTTCATCGTGGTATTAAAGACATCGAGACCGGTGAGTCGATACACTGTCGCTAGCTGCGTACTCCCGCAAGTCTGAAATTTGTAACAAATTAACATTACAATTTTAAATTTATTTTTAAGACACAGCGTAAAGAGTACCTACTCGATCTTGGAATCTACAGTCAATGCCATTTATAAGATTGCCATCCTGCAATCTATTAAAAACAATGTAGGTATAACCATTAAATTTATCAATTACATGTATTTTACAGTAGGCAATTAAAAACATATTCTAAATTTAACTTTAAATGACTATGGCTTGAGAATAGATTTCAAGGTCGAGTAGGTACTTGCTTTGTACTCATACTTGGAATAGCGTTGATCAGCATTTGAAAAAATCATTACCTAATCGATTTTAAACTCCAGTCAATAAAAATAGTATAATTATACCTACTAAATACGAAAGTAAAACAAGTCTTTACTGCACACACCAAACAAGTAATTTAATTTGGCACAAAATGGTATAGTTATGCCCGGTATAACCAAAGTTAAATTGTGCCGGATTAACTAACTTTTGGATTAAATTCAACTGTTTCAATCTTTTTGAGGTCACTGATTGGCTGTGCCGCCAATTTAGTCCAAAATTTAGTTAATCTGGCTCAGATTAACTTTGGTAATACCGGCCCTTAGTGCATTTTGTAACCCTAAAACAACAAAAAATCCCTCTTCCTGCTGTAAAATCTAGCAAATATCTTGCAATGTTTAGGAAGATCTTCTTGATCCATTGTTCAAATCCTAAGCTAAAAAGTGTCAACAAGATAAACAAAATCTTGCAAAAATTGGCAAGAACTTGCTATTCTTGGCAAGATCTTGCTAAATAGGCAAGATATTGGTAGGTGATTTGGACAAGATCTTGCATACATTTTTAAAAATTGGGTGAGAAACTGAGAAAACAAAATCAAGATTTTAAAACAAGAAATTGTCAAGATTTTTTAGCAGGAATATTTTCCCAGCCATGTCTCTTAAAAAGGAAACCAAATCAGTACATAGGTAATTAGGTAGGTACTATACTGAATAGTAATGATATCATTACTCCAAGCTGTGTTGACTTGGCACATTTGTTTATAGCAGTAGGTAGGTACTACATTTCAGTGCTGAGATTTTTTTAGTTGAAGACACATTGTCTAGAATTTTTAAACTGTGCAATTTTTAAACTGCTGTAGCATATAGGTTCATAATAATTTACTTAAATTTTTTACTGGTGTAGGTATCTACTTACTTTTAATTTTAATACTTTAATTGATACTTTATTTCTAGATATTCTCTTGAAAGCGGGGAGGTAGGGGAGGTGCAATAAGTAATATCCCTTCTAGCATTTTCATGATGGTCCTCGAACGCTAAAAGAAACTTTTGACTGAATTTATGTACACTCGGCCAAACAAAACTTGAACGTTGACCAAATTTGAATGACTGCTGGTCATGTCCCATAACCAATCAAAGCTTGTTATTATCATTAAAGTGTGAGGTCACCTACTAGAGTGACACAATGAGATCGCTTAGATTGACTTCTGATGGTCAGATCTTACAATCAACCTATCAGATTTTTTGAACGTTCAAGTTTTGTTTGGCCAAGTGTACATACTAAAATTCTCAGATTTCCCCACCCCTAGATATTAGTTATTCAACTCAGCCATGGGATACCGTGGTTGCACAGATGTGTTGCCATTCATTTTCTGTATGATACCTATGAGCTTAGCTTACATGCCAAAATGTTGAAAAGTGTCTAGAAAAATAGAAACAGATAAGTACCTTGTATAAGTATCGCTGTAGATGATCAGATTGCAGAGAGACCAGATTCTTTGCCACCTCGTCCAAAGCTCCTCACCTCTGCCGGTAGTGACATCTGCCGAGGAAGACTTGAAAACATTCTGCAACAATTCATTGTAATTATTAATTACCTGCATAGATGTTAATTTGTTAGATCGATGCTATAAATTGTCCACTCAAGCTATTCATCCGGTCAGAAATGTGAAACCTACTGAAATTACATTTGTCCTGCTTTCCTGCTATCCTCTAACTAGCTGGGGATGATTGGAGCAAGATTTGAGCAAAAATTACCTACATACTACACATACAAAACGCAATAGTATTTAGGTACTAGGTTCCTAGGTAGGTACATTGGGACAACCGCTTAGCTAGAGTTTAGAATACAAGAGAAGTGGAAAAAATCCCAACTAGGATTCAAACCTGTGATCATCGGTATTGTTGCTCGATTCCTGTGCTAACTAATAATAAGCCATTTTTAGCGTCGAAATTGACCAGAGTGTCTAAATGACACGACAGCAATTTGTAAATCCCTATACTGTTGTTACGCATGGCCAAACTAAAATCGATATTCAAAAGAAACGGATTGTTGAAACAGGTTTAAGGCATCATCCAATGGATCGATGAAGTCTATGCTAACAACTACAAGTCATCAGAACCATCTAGTAGGTGTAGGTCGTCTAGAAGGTGAGCTCAGTAGGATTACCTAGTAGGTAATCCTGATAATAATTGCAGAATTAATTGTCAAGGAACCTGGCCGCCAGCCATCCGTTTCACTCAAATATGATTTTTAGTTACAGCCAAGTGTACAGGTTGGTACCTAAGTACCTAAAAATCATAGTGCCTAAGTAGACTTACACGTTCATCGAGCATGAGGGTCTTGAGGTTTGTGTCATGTTTTTCCGTATCGGGAGGGTTCAATACGAGAGCGTCCGTTCAATCTCCGGGTGACCGTCGGCCGCAAGTAAGTACGTAGGTACTTAGGTAGGAGGTATTTCCTATGAAGGATGCCGTCTGTAATAAACCACAATTACACTATTGCGATTATAATGTTATCTACTGAGCACTAAAGTCCAATTTAATCATAATTTTATTTTGTAGCAAAGAAGTGAGGTTAAAATTCCAGCACATTTCCATGTAGCTAGGTAGGTATACTACCGAGTCAAGAATTCAGTAGGACATAAGTGTTCTGAGCACACAGAAGTACATAATAATTGTAAAATAACTCACCTGAACAGAGATGTAATGAGAGAATAAGAGCTGAGAGTGAGATAACATCATATCGCGCGAGGCACCGGTTGCGAGAGAAATAGCAGAAATAGGCTGTGTGTGTACTATTTAGTAAGTATTCATAAGAGACACAATGTAGGTACAATGATAGATTTCCGAAAGAAGGAACATGGACGGACACTGGACTATGCTTACTGATCACTATCTATCAAAATATGCACACAAATAATTAATAAATAGCACGAAGATGAGAGCACGAAGATGAGAAGGGCGCGTGCGAGGCGAGCCGCGAAGCAAACTGCGTCGTTCGTTGTGTAACTTATTTTGCCCGCAAACAACCCACCTACCCAAAAAAATTGACTCTACCATTGCGCGCCAAACCGTTCAAACTACCACAGTTCAAACAGTTCAAACTGATGAATTAAAATAAATCATTTTCGATTATATAGTTAGTTACAGTAAAATATGACATGTACAATTAGATATGAAATATTAAAATATTTATAAATGTTAATAATTTCATCTAGGAATATTCAATAATGACATACTCACACGTTTTGAAAAAAAGTAATGGACATTCAAACACTTTTCAATTAATTTTAGAATATTAATTTTATACGGCAGACTTTCTACAGTGCATATTTCTGTACCTCTCAGAGGTAGAAGGGCGGAAGTCCTTCTTCAAAGAGCATTGCACAATTTTAGAATTATGTAATCAGCTCTACATCAATTGCCATTTGACGATGTCAACAAAAACAAAGTATAATTTACACAAGAACTCAGGTCACCATTACATGCCATTACAAATGACTGGATGACGGCAGAACTGCCTACTGGTTTTTGAGCTCGCACATCAAGAATCATTAAATCGGACTTCCGCCCTTCTACCTCTAAAGGGAGATGATTCACGATATTGAGACAGGAGGGGAGTCGCTACATGTCTCTTCAGGAGACATAGCGACGAGACGGCAAAATGAGACGGCAAAATGAGACGGCTATACGTGTCTCTTTTGTAAAAGAGACACGTAAAGTGCTGGAGACACGCTAAAACATCTCGAAATGAGACGGTTGTTTTTAGAGTGTCACTTCCGGTTTCAAAATGGCGGCCCCAACATCCCTTCAAGCCAAGTATCATCAGACGCAAAAACTGCATGTGATAATTTTTTCAGGTCAATTGGTTCAGCATTTTGGGTTAATAATTTCCAAAAAGCTATTTTTAAGTGTCATATTATGCGAAAAAAAATGCGTGGTGAACTTTTGATCATATGCACATCAAAAATATTGGCATGTATTACCAACATTTTCCTGCAAAAACATTTACTCTACCTCTCTTCGTTACGTCAGTACAGCAGATTTTTAAAATGACGTCATTTTATTAAATTATTGAATAAATAAAAAATTATTAAATATTTTCATCTGATTTTTTTTCTCTGTGTTGTATCTTAATATAGTTAATTATAATTGTCGAAAACAAAAAGGAAATAGTGTTTCGTGTTTCGTGTTTCTTAAAATAAATGTTTAATGTTTTCAAAATTGAACTATACACATAAATTTAGGCAATTTCCCTTCACATTTGTGAGTAAAACTTTTTTTTGTAATCAGCGAATTTTTCTGAATAAGGTCTGATGAAAAAGTCAAATCTTGCCATTTGTCCCGGGTTCGGCCTGTTGTTAGCCTTCGTTGCTTGGCCTATAGGTACATCCCAGAAAAAACACTCCGTGTAAAAAAGGCAGCCAAGTCTCTTTACTTTAAAAAAATTCAACACCGAAAAGGAGTGATATCAAAAAAGGAGCCAAGTCAATGACACTTTCCAAATACTAGGAAAACGCGCGGTGTAACGCGTTGATGAGCGAGCACCGACACGCACGACATCGCCAATCATAGCACGATCAATTCAATCAAAGATAACTAACTATACGTTATTTATTACCAATTTTCCTTGCAACTTTTCATAAACACTCTGAATCAATTAAATAACAGATTATTGTACTGATATTTTTCCATCAATCTCTTTGGACAGATATTCAAACACTTAAAACAGCAATAAGTCTGTGAATTCTTGACCGATTGGGCTGGAAATGTGTAAAATATGATGCTATCTATTCAAAACGTTGTTTTCATAACTGTGAAACACAATCCATATCGTAAAATAAATTATTTTAGATAAGGTATACCTATACCTATGTATATGAAATACCTACATTACATTTTGACTACATTATGTATTGCAATATGATCCACTAAGAAAAGAATCTGTCTTACATTGATATTGAGAATAGCCATCTATAAACTTTGCTTTGCTACATAGAGCAACCCAGAATGCAGTGGAATTTCTGTTTTGAAATGTCATTTCTGACAGTTATTAAAACTGTCAATAAGTGCATCTATGTTCTTGACTGGTAGGGCTGAAAATTTGTAAAATAAGAGACAATGTTGGTCTGAACGACCATGCAAAATATGAGTTTGATTGATCAGATTAATCGAAGACCATTTGATAGGTCAAATGGTGGTGTGGCTATAGGCCGTTTTAAATTAAGTATACAAATGTCAGTAAAATCTCTATTACTCTTGAAGCTCATTACAGATTTGTAAAAAATCACTTATAATGCTGGTACACATGACCTTGCAAAATTTGGTGATGATCGGTCAAACTATTGCAGTTATATACACAGAGTTTCCTTCATCCCCATTGCCAAGCTAACTATAACTACACATCAAGTTTCCGATGCAACCAATGGAGCGAACTTGCTGAAAATCATTTTGACCATAACGAGAATAGTGATTAAAGTTGTGTGAAAAATTGGCCTGATCCATTACTTCGTTTGGCAGGAGACGCCAAATGCACAAATACACACAAAAACAAACAAAAAAAAACAGAGATTCGAGCCATAAGTTTCAAGTGGAGACGCTCGCTTTGCTCGCTTAATTAAATCGTATTTTTTAAATAAAAGTATAAACACCGAGAAATACTTTACAAAAGGACTTGGCGCATCGTTTTTTTAAAGACATCATTCTATACTAAAAGTGGAAAGAAATTTACAAGTAGGTACATTTTACTCTCTTTGTTGGAGCCAGAATCTATGAATCAAGCTACTTTTAGTAATAGTTATTTTATAGTTTTGTCAATGGCGATAGAAGAAAGATTTCATGCTGTAATAGATAGGTAATATAAAGTGGGAAGAATTAAATAACAATTGGAATTGGGCTCATACATATTCTCATAGCACTGTATATATGGATGATATTAGAAGGGTATCTTTTCATAATTTGATCTTGACTGAAGGAAATCATGAAACGTTGTCAAATAATTACTAACTATCTACGGAACACTATTATATATTTTTGAAGTGTCAAGTGTATAAAGTTAAATTTTTTAATATAAATTCAATGTGACGTTACTGTGTACTTTGTGAAATGTATTGTTAAAAAATGTGGATTAATAGAAATTTATTTTATGTTGAGAAGGTATAACGCATGAGACTTAATTATGTTGACCACGAAACAATATTACAAAGATAATGAGATTGTGTATTTATTACAAACATAGGCAACAAGTTTCATCGTGTACAAATACAAATAGAAAATATTTTACATAGGTTTGTACAATATGTAATTGAAAGATGTTTCCCTATTATTCTAAATATTCTAAATAACGGTTGTATATAAATGACATATTATGATTATGAATGGAAAAATATCTTTAAAAAGACGATGCGCCAAGTCGTACCGTACACTCACAGTCACTCAACATACCGTAAATGTCTATATAAACTGAGGAGCAGACCAACTAATTTTACTGTAAGCAACAACATAGCATTTTCGGCCTACTGGATCTCAACAATGGAAAATCTCACATTGTTGTGAAATGTTTTAATTTTGAGCGATGGCCCACCTGACAACATATACATCACGCGACAACAACCAGTCATGCCGTTTACGACCTAGAGGACAGTGAAAATCGTGAAATTACACCGCTTTCTCCTTCTTCTGATGATGATGATGATGATATCAGAAAAGGTCGCCGTCACCGCCACAGCCTAAACGGCTGAACCGATCAACCTGAAATTTTTACCACATATGCACTTTTGGCGTCTGATGATACCTTGCCTCTTATGATTTTTTGTGCAGCCATTTTTAAACCGGAAGTGACGTTATATCTCAAAAACATCTAGACCGATTAGAACGAAATTAGCGCCTTTCGATTAAGATGGTCATCTATATGAAGTATCAATAATAAAATAATTATTTTCTTATTTTCTAAACTGGAAGTGACGTCATAAATTCGCAATATTTAACTTAGTTCAACAAATTATACTTCAAATACATACATAATTAACTTACATTGTAACATAGACAATACAAACTATAAATTCAAGATTGCAGTGTACTCGGCCGCCATTCCTGAAACCGGAAGTGACGTCATATATCTAAAACGCCTGTACTGATTGCAACTAAACTAGCTCCTGCGTATTCATTCTGCAATTTATTCGAAAAATCAATTGTGAAAAATAAATAAACAAAACGGTACCGGAAATGGCGGCAGGAACCACTAAATGAAACCGGAAGTGATGTCATATATTACAAACGGCATGACCAATTTTACGGAAATATAGGGATTATGAATTCAGATGGTCGTTCATAAAGTATCAACTAGATTGTTTTCCTATTACCTATACCGGAAATGACGTCATAAATATGCTTAATTACGTCATAAATATGGTAATTGACACTAAATTCACCACTTTATACTTTTAAATAGATATTTAGTAAACAATTATAAATACAAGGTTGCAGTGTTCTCGGCCGCCATTTTTAAAACCGGAAGTGACGTCATATATTGATAACAGCTGTACCGATTGCAACCAAATTTTGGAAATGTGTAGGACTAATAATTATGAATTGAAGACGACATTTTTTTCTGCCGCCATTGTTAAAACCGGAAGTGACGTCATATATTGAAAACGGCTGTACCGATTGCAACCAAATTTTGGAAATATGTAGGACTTATAATTATGGATTAAAGACGACATTATTTTCAGCCGCCATTGTTAAAACCGGAAGTAACGTCATATATCAAAAACGGCTGTACCGATAGCAACCAAATTTTGGAAATGTGTAGGACTTATAAATTTGAATTAAAGACGACATTATTTTCGGCCGCCATTGTTAAAACCGGAAGGTACTTCATATATCGAATAAGGCTGTACCGATTGCAACCAAATTTTATAAATATGTAGGACTTATAATTATGGATAAAAAGACGACATTATATTCGGCCGCTATTTCAAAACCGGAAGTGACGTCATATATCGAAAACGGCTGGATCGATTATAACGAAACTTAAGCTATTCTTCTTGGATAATCATTTTCATCTTATACCAAACGCAACTTTTCTTTGTAACCAAATCGGTTAAGGCGTATTTTTTTAAAGAAATTAGTCCCTGCTCGGACATGTGCTACAAGCTGTATGAATAAACTAACAAAAGAAGTGATATCCCAGAAAAAAACATTCCGTGTAAAAAAGGCAGCCAAGTCTCTTATAAAAAAATTCAACACCGAAAAGAAGTGATATCAAAAAAGGAGCCAAGTCAATGACATATCCAAATATTTAATCGTATTTTTGAAATAAAAGAATAAACACCGAGAAATACTTTACAAAAGGACTTGGCGCTTGGTTTTTAATACTTTTTTTGATTCAAAAGCATATGCTTTTTATATACAACCGTCATTTAGAATTGTTAGAAAAATAGGGAAACATCTTTCAATTACATATTATACAGTCCTACTGTAAAATAATTTCTATTAGAATATAAACATACGCGATTAAACTTGTTGCTTCGGTATGTTTTCTATGAATACATAATAGTTAGTTATCTTCGTAATATTGTTTCGTGACAACGTTTCATGATTTCCTTCAGTCAAGATCAAATTATGAAAAGATACCCTTCTAATATCATCATATTAACAGTGATAAAAGAATATGTATGAGCCCACTTCCAATTGTTATTTAATTCACTCACCCTTATATTACTCATCTATTACAGCATGTAATCTTTCTTCTATCGCCATTGACAAAACTATAAAATAGCCAATTCTAAAAGTAGCTTGATTCATAGATTCTGGCTCTAATAGAAAGAGGAAAATGTACCTACTTTAAATTTCTTTCCACTTTTAGTATTGAATGAGGTCTTTAAAAAAACGATGCGCCAAGTCCTTTTGTAAAGTATTTCTCGGTGTTTATTCTTTTATTTCAAAAATACGATTAAATATTTGGATATGTCATTGACTTGGCTCCTTTTTTGAAATCACTTCTTTTCGGTGTTGATTTTTTTTAAAGTAAAGAGACTTGGCTGCCTTTTTTACACGGAGTGTTTTTTTCTGGGATAAGTAATATAAGGGTGGAAGAATTAAATAACAATTGGAAGTGGGCTCATACATATTCTTGCAGTACTGTCACCGTGTAGAGAACAGCTTACTTCACACTACTAAATTTAAGGTGACGGCAGAAGGGCTTCAAACGTGAAATCTGCTGCAATGTTAAACTCAGAGCAGGTATATAGAATGGAATGTCTTCTTCTTCTTCTTCTTCTTCTTCTTCTTCTTCTTCTTCTTCTTCTTCTTCTTCCTCTTCTTCAGATTCCCGAAAAAGTTGCTGTCACCGCCACAGCCTAAACGGCTGAACCGATCAATATGAAAGTTTTACCAAATATGCACTTTTGGCGTCTGATGATATCTTGTTTCTTATACATTTTTTGTGCCGCCATTTTTTTACCGGAAGGAACGCCCTATCTTAAAAACGGCTGGACCGATTAGAACGAAATTAGCGCCATTCGATTTAGATGGTCATTTATATCATGATTAGTATTATAAAATATATTTTTTTAATTTTCTAAACCGGAAGTGACGTCATAAATACTCAATATATATCGCATTTCATCAAATTATATTTTATATGCATACATAAATAACTTACATTGTAACATAGACAATACAAATTATAATTTCAATATGCAGTGTCTCGGCCGCCATTCCTGAAACCGGAAGTGACGTCATATATCGAAAACACCTGTACCGATTGCAACTGAACAAGCTCCGGTGTATTTATTCTGCAATTTATTTGAAAAATTAATCGTGAAAAATGAATAATTAAATTAACGGTACCGGAAATGGCGGCAGAAACCACAAAATGAAACCGGAAGTGATGTCATATATTACAAACGGTATGACAGATACAGCAAATTCTCATTCCTATGCCGAAACGATGGAACCAAAGTGGTTCCATCGTTTCGGCATAGGAATGAGAATTTGCTGTAATTCACAACAAAGATGAATGAAACCATATTACATACAACTAGCAAAAAATATTTGCCCCTTACGGTATCATATAATTAGATATTCTTGATTGAATATCATCTTTTCCCCCATAAGATAACACAGGGAGACATGAAATCGTCCTGGAAAATTGGCCTTAAAGGCCCCCTGTCATTAAAATGGCATTCTAGATCATGTTTGAGGTAATGTTATCACATAAGAGCCACCGTTTGTACGAATACAGCGCCGAAAACCAGAATGCTATGCGATATTCCAATCGGAAGTTACAGCGCGCTCAATTCTTGAAAGTGGAGGGGGAACACGTCACCGCTACGGTAGGCGTGGTTTTTCTATAGTAGAGCTGCTAGAACCGTATAACGAAATAATTCGGGTTTTTGGTGTTAAAAACGAGATTTTGGATATGTTGTAGAGGAAAAAATACTATTTGATTTGACAAGAGGATTCATTTCATATCTACCCCCGTTAGGGGGTGGCAAGGGTTCAAATTTCGGGGAAGATTTCATATCAATATTAATTCCCACGAATTGTACAAATATAAGATACCACATAAAATGCGATAAATTGTAAAAATTTTCAAATAATATGTAATAAATGTAATGTTGACCAATAATTGTAAGGGGGTGGTTAAATTTCACCCTTTGCCTTAAATATTTGTTATAATTCACAGTTTAATTTATGATTTAAAAATTCAATCGATAAATAAAATTACACGGATTAGTGATACGATATGTGTTTTAAATTTAGAGTGACCTATGCTCGTCAGGTGGTGATAAGGGTTTAATGTTAGGGGATGATTTCAATTAAAAATAATTCTGATTAACTGCAAAGGCTCTAATTTAAATTGTAACAAGGTCCAAAACAATTGGTAAAAAATATAATTTAATAATGAACACGATTTGTAGGGGGGGGGGGGGGGGGGGAGTTGGAGGATTTCAACCCCTGACTCTTATTATCATCTTCTACATGTGGGCCTCGCTACATTTTATGGCATGCCCAGTGGCATCAATATTTGTCTGCTAATTAGTATTTAAATGAAATCTTCCTGCACACGTCTCCCTCAACTTTTAATCCTTGCCACCCCCAACGGGGGTAGCTAGGTTAAAGTTAAAGTACAGGTCACTTCAAATACAAAACAAATGTAATAACATAATCTATTAATTTTATCTAGCAGTTAAATAATCAAAACTTGAAATTGATGCATAAATGGGAAATATAGATAATTTATGAGGCAGGGGTGGAATTTACACCCCTCCCCTCCCTCACCATCCACCATTTTAATGTTTGTGAATTCTACATTTTATATTGAACTTATTTTGGATTTTGTTGCAATAAAGTAGGTAGTAACTCATATTTTCTCAATTTATTGTAATTAACATTTAAATTGATTCATCCCCTAACACCTTTACGACCCCTTCACGGTGATAGGTCACTCTAGATATAAAACGAATATCGTAACAAGAATCTATGTAAATTTATCTATCGATTGAATGCTCAAAACTTAAAATCGCCCTGTAATTGTGAAAAATAGTAAATATTAAGAAAAGGGTGAAATTTTACCACCCCTTACAAGTTTTGTTCCATATTAAATTTTTTATATATTATTTGGACCTTGTTACAATTTATCGTACGTCAAGTGGTATGTTTTATTAGTACAGTTCTTTGAAATTAATAATTATATGAAACCATCCCTCAAACTTTGAACCCTTGCCACCCCCTAACGGGGGTAGATATAAAACACCTCCTGGGGTCACAGCAAATGGTTATATTTTCTCTACAACATATCCAAAATATACGATTTTATCACCAAACCCCGAAATGTTTCGTTAAATGGCTCTTTGCAGCTCGACTATAGAGAAACCACGCCTACCGTAGCGGTGACGTCACGGAATCAGCCGCCTATGGGTTATATGGGAATAACTTTCAAACTAGAGCTCGTAGAGACTTCCCGTTTTCGGCGTTGGACTTTTAAGAATGACGTGCACCTTTTATTTTAATGACAGGGGGCCTTTAAATTGCTCCTAAAACCGCAAGAGGAATGACACATTATTGAAAATAGTCTCAAATTAAAGATAATAATTTTTAGAATAAGACTGCCGTTTGAAAATATGGGGTCACGGGCCAAATAAGAAAGAAACTTTGTACAATGTGTGAAATTTATATAAATCTGGCATCATTGCACTTCAAATATGAATTTTTTTGGAATAGTTTAATTGGAACTTCAATTCAAAACATATAATTGGAGCACACGGTAAGATATAATTGTGTTATGCTGTTGTTTGAAGTATTATTTCATCAGAGATTTGTATGAATTACGGCGAATTCTAAGCACCTTGGCTGGAGCAGTGGGACCACTTTAATTGATAGTCTATTAAGAGGATTCTGCCCTTGTCCACCATTTTGAAAATTACCGACAATTTTTCTCCCAGAAATAGGGTACACTATTTTGCTTCTACTTTCTACAATTCTTACTGAATAGTGATGAAAAAAATTGTAATAGTAGATGAGACACACACACACAAGTGGTATGAAAAGAATTGTAATAAAGCCACCACTTTCTGTGAAAATTATTTGTGAAAATGACACTTTGGAAGTGCCGTCCTGGCCACTTTTTGCAGTTTTTTGAAAGCTTTGTGAGATAAACCCACTACAATAATTGAATATTTTACGCGTTCATATCATGTGACATTTCAGTGGCTATTTACTGCAGAAGTTTCTATATTGTGGCAGTTAATATACTCATGGGATCCTGGTGGAGCTAAAGCACCATATCGTTTCTCTTCCTTGCCAAACATGGATTAGCTCCACTACTGTAGTTACTACAAATCAGAATGGATTGGAATGAAATATTTTACGGAGTTCGGTAAGAAATGTCCACATGATATGAACGGGACAGAATGTTGAATAAGCCGATATATTTTGCTAAAATAAATGTTGAAAATTACTCACGGGCAGCCGATGACACACTTATTATGACACAAATTTATAACCACCTATAAAGCGATTGGCTTTATTGAGCGAGCGAAGCGAGCGTCTCCTTTTGGCTCTTTTGGCACGGACCTCTGTTTTTTTTTTTTTTTTTTTTTTTTTGTTTTTGGCTGCTAATAGCCGATACACAGGTCGCACCGTTTCACCGATCGATCTGAAATTTTGCACACATGTAAAACCAACCTTCTCTGTTTGCAGACCCTAATTTTTTTGAAATCCATTCATTGGTTGAAATTTAATTAAACATCTCCTGATAGGCTGAAAAATGAAAATGGACTTCGACAAATGCGATCGACCTTATATTTTGCATGGTCATTAGGACCAACATTGTCTCTTATTTTACAAATTTTCAGCCAAATCCTCCCATTGGTTAAAATTTAAAAAAATATTTCATGTGCTTTTTGAAATTTAATCCTGAACCGTTTGACCGATCAACTTAAAATTTTGTATGGTTATCGGGTCTAACATTATCTGTATTTTTGACAATTTTCAGACTAAACTGTGTTTAGATTCAAAAGTTATCGACAGTTTACGGATATTTTGCGTGTTGGCTATCATATTTCTCGAATTTCATATTTCACGGAATCTTCGAATCTTCACTTCAAGGTTGTTAGAGCAGAAACTTTCAAACGTATTATGAAACTGATATGACCGTTTAACATTTTTTTGAACGATATCCTGTGATTTTTGGAAATTAACAAGGAATCGTTCAATCATAAAGGTTCAATCGATCAACTTAAAACTTTGCGTGGTTATTGGGACCAATATTTTAGGAATTGTTGGAGATTTTCATACAAGTCTGTGACGAAATTCAAGAATTATTGGCTTTTAAGGACATTTTCGATAAACATAATTTCGGTTCGAGGTGTTGCGCGTATCTGTGCTCGCTCATCAACGCGTTACTCAGAGCGTTTTCCTAGTAAATAAAAACACATGTACTATCCACGGTTAGCGTGATGAATTGGCAAGGAGCACACGAAATTTTGAAGATATTGCTTTAAAATTACAGCGGTAATCACTAAAAAGGGAGGACCACTTTTCTCTGAAACTGACACTCAAAATTCTTATAAAATGTTGATATTTTGACAATAGGTCTGTTCGTTTTGCTTACTGCAGTTGCAGTAGCAGCAGCTTACAGTAGGCCCTGGTAACTCTTGCAGTAGCTTGCTGTACCAACACAAAACGAACGCATTTGCAGCAGGATGGCAGGCTGGCCTTTTCCTATTGGTTGGGAGGTTTGTGAATTTGGCGGGAAGAATGTAAAAATAAGTGAGGTTATGTTCTGCATTTATAGAATTCTTGTCTAATCCCAATGCATTTTTATATAAATATGTATCATTTCATAACATATAACTAAACTAAACTCTGAAACAAATACTCATTTCCCTCCTCCTTAGGCGTTTTTTCACTATCCATCCATAAGAAACACATTTTACATTTCAAACATGGGCCATTTTGCCGCCTACTGCAAACTTACTGCATTTACATCACCTCCCTACCCAGCTGTAAGAGCAGTCACTGCGCAGCTACTGTCAGTGTCAAATCGAACACAATCGCAGTGACGGAACAGCAAGTTTGATCTAGGTTTGATGCAAAACGAACGGATTTGCAGTGAGCAGTAAAGTGCAGTAAGCAAAACGAACAGACCTAATATTTCTACACCTAGTTCATCAGTTTCCTGATAGATTATGTTGGTGGAGAGGGAACTGTAGAGAGCCTATATATATCATTTCATTTAAGAGAGTCGCCATTCAATGCTTATCGATGATTGGCTTACAACTTTCCCATTGTTGGGTGACGTCAATGACTGTGCCAAGACGTCACTGCGGCCGCCATGAGTGATCCAACCAATCAGAGCCGTGCCAGGGCAAAAACAGGCTAACAGCTGATATTGTTTATGTGTCATGACTGACTTTTTTGTGATTATGAAGTGCTTTTCTGTTCTTCTTCACGTAATTAAATTGTCACCAGCATTTTGATATCACTATATTCTAATTATTAGTGAAAATAGTTTATGTGAAATTAAGATAGCTATATTGATCAATACATAGATTGTTTAGTTTATCAGATTTTACCTCACCCAATAGGTCGTACATAACCAAAACAAGATTTTTCCAGCTGGATAGGAAGTTTCATTATGTTTCTTGGCAATTAATACGATAGGTACCTACCTAGTAGTTAAATGCAAGCTAGGTACTATTATATTATATTCTTGATTATTTCCTTCCGTAAATTTAAGATGTAGGTACCTATGTATGAAAGCAAATAGCAGTTATGCTTCGTCAGGGCAGGATGATAAAGCTGGTACCTACCTATTCCCATCGCAAATTTACCTTTCCTTCAACTTTCATATTAAGGCTGGCTTCTAAGCCTTGAAATAATGCCTGTCTGATCGGCCTTGGGCTGCAAGAACCGGAGTGAGGCCAGGTTTCTGATGAAAAATTTTCCCAAGAATCCGGCCCAAAGGGAAAAATTGTCTTCGTTTGTCAACCGACCTGGATGGAAGCCACAAAACAAGTCATACCTATGTGGGGTTATTAGGTACTAGTACCTTACAAAATTCTTATTGTCTAAGGAGACATTCTTTCAACACTATGCTAACTTAGAAATGGTTGATTAGTCATTTCAAAGCTTTAACGCTGCCAAAAAATAAATTGAAAGATACCTAATTAGTTAGCAGGTAGGTACCTAACTAATTTGAAGTGAACTTACATAGCTTCATGTAGAAGCTGAGGCGACTAAACGCTCAAATTACAACTTTCGGATCTAGTCTACAATCAATTGGGAGCTTTTGAAACCGTTGGCTATCTGATTCATCCATCCCCATGCTGGGAGCGGACAGGAAGCCCGGAGTGCAGTACGCAGACATCGGCGGCATGGACATGCAGAAGCAGGAGATCAGACAGGCTGTGACAAGCAGATCGGCATCGACTCGCCACGAGGCGTCCTGCATGCGGCAAGACCATGCTGGCCAAGGTATTCACTCATCACACCACCGTCGAGGTCATCCGTGTGATGGGCTCAGAGTTCATGCAGAAGAACTTTGGCAAGGGTCCGCGAATGGTGCGCAACTTGTTCTACCTTGCCAAAGAGAATTCCCCCCCCCCCCTCCCCCGATCATCTTCATTGACAAGACTGCGAGTGCGACTTAGTGATTCGACCTGCAGACGGGAGTGGACAGGGAGGTGCAGCGCATCCTGCTTGAACACCTAGATCAGATGGACAGGTTTGATCCGAACACCAACTTCAAGGTTGTGATGGCGATGACTCTATCATCATATTGACAGTATCTACTATAAATTCCAATGTGACAATTAAACTTCTACTTTTGGGCTGAACAAATTCTACTTATTTCCTGCTAAGTAACTAATTATTATTCCATAATCTTATTCAATGATAATTATATTTATTTTGGAAGCCAAACTAAAGTCTACAAATGATTTTGATTTAAATTATACCAGTTTCATATAGATATCAAAAAAGAAATCATGTGCAGAACTGGAGACAACAATCTCTGTTTCGACGAGAGTAGAAGGTTGGTATCTAGTAGAGGTGACCGTGTGAGTGACTTGAGTCGTGACTCACGAATTAAAGAGTGAGTGTGCACCGTCAGAAAAATGCCGTGCGTGAGCGTGCAATATTTTGACTCGCCCGTGTATCGTGACACAAGGAAAAGTTAGATAATCCAAAAAAATTCCTTGTTCCTGATGTGTTCAGCTTGAGCATGCGTGACCAGCAATCTTCCTTGTATATTTTTGTATAGTATGTTCCGGGTTCCGGGTTCCGGTTCTCAAATTTTAAATCAAACTAGATAATAACACTTCAGTATTATGTCAAATTTAATGGAATTATTGTGTGGGTTTTTAGACTTATTTTCTTACACAGATAGTGAAGACTCAGATGTCGAGTCTAGACTCTAGACAATAAGCACACCTAAGCAGTTTCCATCAGGCAAGGGATGTTATGTTTATCTGCAATGCATAGAGTAGGACTTAGAAGCATCTCGGATTCGCAAATCAGTAGGTACCTATGAGTGTTGTTTCAGCAGGAGACAGCGTTTATCAGGGACCCGAACCTTTATTAATAAAGGTTCCGGTTCCACAATTTTACTTTATAAAGGTTCCGGTTCCGGTTCTTAAACAAATATTCTTAAAGGTTCGGTTCCGGTTCCTGCATAAAGGTTCCGGGTTCCGGTTCTCAAATTTTAAATCAAACTAGATTATAACACTTCAGTATTATGTCAAATTTAATGGAATTATTGGATTTGTAATATGTCTGTAATATGCTTACACAGAAGTCACAGGATGGTGCGCAGACTAAATTTCTCAGAGTCAGAAGAGACAGTGGAAGCAATTTTCTCCATAAGACGGCGTAAACATTCATTTTGCCAGAGCTTCATAATTGTCAGCAATGCAGTTCTCATCGCAGCAGTCAGATTCAAAAATTGAAAACTCGAGCATCATTTGAAAATGAAGGAGTTTCAAGAATTAAAAAAAGTCTACAAAAAATACTAATAGAAATTGTATCAAAAAATAAAACTTTTTACAACTTTGCGAATAATATTCTTTGAAAATATCATAATATTAATATCCAAGTGTTAAAAAATTAAATCATACTTGTATCTTTTATTAAAAGAATGAACCTTAAAGAACCTTTAAGAACCTAATTGATTATAAAGGTTCGAGTTCCGGTTCTTGGGGAAAAAAGTATAACGGTTCCGGTTCTGGTTCCAAAATTATAAAGGTTCATACCGGTTCTAGGTTCCGGTTCGGGTCCCTGGCGTGTATCATGGCTTACTCTAGTAGTGCTCTTTCCAAAAATGTTATTGAACAATTAGCAATAAAAAAATCAGATGGACTAGTGTTAGAAGAACACAGCTCCAGAAAAAGTGAAGTATGGAAAAACTTTAAATTAGGTATTTTTGATCAAAGGTAAACGCGAACCTTTTGCTTATTGTGTGAAGTGTCGGGGTGTGGTTACTTACATGCCTAAAATCGGGACTGGTAGCGTACAAAGACAAAAAAGTGCCAGAGTTCCAATCCAGGCCATCGTTTGGCCTGGATTTGCAGCTAGAACTCCGACACCTTTTTGTCTTTGTAAGCTACCAGTCCCGATTTTAGGCATGTAAGTAAAATTTTTGAAGAAGGACATTTCAGCTACTTGCAAAGGGTGTTTGGTCTCAGCAGCTGTGCGCTTCATAGCAAAAGATTTGCGACCTTCTAAAGCTGTCGATGATTCGGGCTTTCCGAATTGGTTTTGAACAGGTATCTACACAATATTTCTTCTGATGGAGAAAGTAGATTCTTGATGGTCGGGCCAAAGGCAAATAGCACTGAACTTGCTGATTGCATAGCTGATAGCTTCCTTTACATTACTGACTTAAATGGCACACAAGTGCAAGCCGACAAACAAAATAATTAACTTCCATTCCCCTAGATCCAAAACATCCGTGTATCAAATTAATATCGGTCACTATAGAGTTTGTGCTTGCACTGCCTCGTCATGAATCTAACTACGGCTCTAGTTCAGAACATTCTAAAACTTTTATAAGATAGGTACTAGGTACACTCAGCACAACAAAAATTGATCAGTGAACAAATTTGAATGACTGACTGGTCATGTTCCATAATATGTTCCAAAGCTTGTTATTAATATTATCATTGAAATGTGAGGTCACGTAGAGTGAGACAAGGAGATTACTTGGACTTACTTCTGATGGTGCGATCTAACATTTTTCAGTCAATCAGGTTAGTTGAACGATCAAATTTAGTTGTGCCAAGTGTACCTTACCGTTATTGAGATACTACCTAGTTATTAACAGAGTAGGAACAATGTGTAAAAACTTTTTGTTCAGGTAGGTAAGGTAAATCTATGAAAGAGTAAACACTAAACCTGAACCTAAAAGAGTAGATATACAGTAGATGGCTACAATAGAATTGTGTAGGTAGATTGTTAAACATTACGTTACCTTCAATGAAATAGTGATAAAAGAAACTTCTAGGTGCTAGAAGGTAGTCTAGAGCAAAGAGAGTAGGTAATATAGCGGTCTAGAGGTAGAGACTCTGCTAATACTAGACTAGATAGACATAAAAACTAGTAGTGTCTTGATGTTGTTAGTTCTAATATTTAAAGACATGGGTTGTTTATAACTGTTGGGAACCACTGTCCCAGTATTTTTCACTCAATAAAGTGAGGTTACAGTTTCTACAATTCACTTTTCCAACCTCTTTAAAGAAACAAACTTAAAGCACGAAGATAATTATGAAGGCAGGCAGTAATATAGGTATATATTTAGTTTAAGAAATTAATAAAAAACTTATATACTATTTGTTTCACAATAAAGAATAGAAACACTAACATGACACTTGAAATGTCAGTTGTCAACGAACTCAAGGACATTTTTGTTTGCTCTTTCTTTGAGTCAAGTTACTCTTTGGCCATGAGTGATGACGACATTACTTGTGTATTATCTTTGAGTTGAAGTTCATTGACATGACGTCACTGGATCATAAATGGCGTCTGCGTGTGCATTGGCAACTCTCTTAGAAGGAAGTGATATATATATAGGCTCTCTAAACCATGTGTTCGTAAATCCATCCAAACTATAATCTGAAAAATCCGGATGGAATCCATCCAAAACTATAAAAATGACGTCGATTTAGGTACAACAAACATCCAAGTTTCCGCTTGACAGAAGAAAAAGGCGGCCATTTTAAATATGACTTTGATTCCGTTGTCTGAAAATTGTATGTAATATTAATATCTACTGCCTTGCCAAATAAAAAACACCACTAATAGGTTAGACATAGTTGTTTACCTTTAATTTTTTCTGTCAAAGTGCTGTATACTCTGTGTAAAATAATAATATTAGTGAATTTAGTCCCCATCATTACCAATGGCGCCATTTTAATTTTGAATCCATCCAAGAAAGCAGCTGGATGAGGTGCTGCTAGAAGCTCGGCACGGCACGGAAACGGATTGATGACGTATTAGGCCACGCCCACTAATCCAATGTATTTAAGTACAACTTTTTGACTTGGATGGATTCCATCCTTCCATCCGGATGGATTTACGAACACACGGAAACTGTATGCGTATAGTGACGTCACTCCCATAAGACCAATGCTAAATGATGGCGGCCCAGTGCTTGGGCCGCCGATTTGCACCTGATGACTTCCTGCACCCGTTTACTTCCGGCCGGTGACCCGCGAAATTTAAAAAAAGTACGATTTTGGAGTGTTTTAATTTGATTCACACAATTGCCGCCAGGTTTGAAAGAGCTTCTCAAACTTGCCGCTGCTAAAGATGATAGCGCATTGTCGAATATTTGAATTATGTTCTGGCGGGAGATAAAGACATGTGTAACGAGATTGACATCACAGCCGCCTGTTCTATGATTGTTGTGTTCAAGGTGACCAAGCACATGGCCAGCTAGTCAGACAGTTTCCGATCCCTGTAAAGTGTGGTGATCGTAGGTTTTACCATTATGTGATTTTCTAGCTTATTGTTTTAACTGGCAGCTGGAGCTACCCCTGATCCGGTGCGCAGAATGGCCTGAAACGTCTCAGTTACGCGCATTGTTGGCGGGATAATTCAAATATGATTAAATCGTTTGTTTATTCAATGTTAAATCATGGAGTTATGTTAAATTAAGGTAAAATTTTATTTGAACAAATTTAATGCATTCTAAGAGTTAGAAAATAGCTTTTATGGATAAAAATGGATAATAACTATATTTTATATTACTATTTAATATTTTATAATATCAAATTATTAAATATGAATTCAAAAATTGGCCCCATTACGTTCCTTGGAGTAGCTGCTGTGCTGTCATTTTCTTTTGTATTATTATTAATTATAATAATATCATGTTAAACCATGTTTTTTTCTCATACGATATGTTTTGATACATCTTCCTCTGCATATAATTTATTCTGTGAGTTGTGTTTGTTTTTACTTTTGTCAAGCTCTATCTGACTTAATCAACAAATACGGTTATTGAAGTATAGTAATCTCTTACTAAAATGACTCTGGCACATTACTAAATTATGATTGAACGAAGGCATAATCCTACTGGTTTTGTAAAAATACAATCAAGAATATATATTGTAATGGACTTCGGACCATCTACCTCTGAGGTACGGATTAATAATTATATATTATCAAACCATATTTCACAATAATTGGAAATGTTGATATTAAAATCTCCTGTCTATAATTTTAAAACTGATGTATCCAGAATTCTGATGTAATTCGAAAACCATAATATTTTCAAGATATAATTGTGAAATAAACCTGAAATTATCTGATATTGTATGAAGTTGGAGATTGATAACTGATTAACGACAGGAAATATGTTGAAATGTATGTATCCACTGGCCACTGAAGTAGTAGGTGTAGTGAAGTCTCTGAACTTTAATTTTGAATCTTCGATATTATTTGATGTTATAATTTTAAATTCAAGAGAGTTTAAGTTTAAGTGTGCAAATGTTATCTGTTTATGCGTGGATGGTTTATGCAAGTAACTACTGCGTCTTCAAGAAACATCACATTCTTTTTGGATGCCAACTGGAAAATACAAAATATGTTGTACTTTAGTGTGTACATAAAAATACAAATAATCATTCTCAATCAATCATAAACCACACTCTTGCGTTTTTGAATGGTCTTTACATTCAGTGTTAAGATTAGGTCTCGAGTCCGGAGATTTATGCAAATTATAGTTAATTGTCATTACCATTTCCAATTATTGAAAATAGTTTGCACATGTGGTTTGCAGAAAATATATAATTATAATTTATTGTGCAGTTAGGTATATATTCATTAATTAGCAGCAGCATTGGTAAAGGGCTTTGTATACCTATCGACCAAATTAATATTTTAATAGAGTAATTCACCCACTTTTATTCGATAAAAGAAATTTTCTAACTACTAGGATGTATTAGATATGTCTCATTAAATCTTTGCTATAATTGAACACTGATGATGTACCATAAACAAACGATTTCATGATATTTGAAATATCCCGCCAACAATGCGCGTAACTGACAAGTTTCAGATCATTCTGCGCACAGGATCAGGGGTAGCTCCAGCTGCCAGTTTGTTTTAGGTTTGATTTCACTGCAACATGATTACAGATTTTAAGTGCAGTGATAATATAACTAACTTGGTTTAGAGAAGCTGGTTACCATGGCTACATATTTTCTGTCGAATTTCTTCAATTTAGATATTCTTAGGAAAATCTATTTCACTTGAAAATCAACAGGTACCTGTGCTGTGACACTTGTCAAGTTACAAAATAGAAATCTGTTGATTACACGCAGGTGATTAGCGCAGCATACTGCATGAAGGATGTTGACGAGGAGGGAAGGTTTTAATATACCTACACTACGTTCTACAAGGACTTTTCAGCGCCTGAGGGCAAGTGCCAAAATATAAAAGCCAATAAACGTTGTATATCCCTCATAAATTTGGGTTTTCTTTGGTCCTCTATTGTTATGAGGTGAGGAAGAGGTAGTGCCAGAAAACTAGCCAAAATTAGTGTGGAAAATAGGAATTCTAAATGGAAAATAGATTTTTCGCTGTTGCAAATTCTTTGGGAAACGTACTGTATACGTGTAGGTATCCTTTACTATAATACGCTTAAAAGAGAAGAACGTCGTCCCCGTAGCAACGTGGCTGAAAATTTGGTTCTTTATACAAATCTTGAATTTTCCACCGATCAAGTTGAAACTCTCCAGTAATGTACAAAATTACGTGACTTGATTTATAGTAACACTTTCGCGACATTCTGTTCAGTATTTACCGAGTTATTCGTGAAAAACATCGCCTTTTCTGATCTCTTAATTTTAAACGTCAATTTCAATTGTGCAGTGAAAATCAATTTTAGTAGGCGGTGAAACGAACTTGCAAAAATCAATCTGAACAATATTTGGCCATGGAACCTTCTGTTTACTGAGCAAAAGGTAATAAAAATTTGCTCTCTACCACTAAGTGAAGATACTAGATACTAAGCATAGATACTATGTGAAGAGTATCTATGCACGACGTCGCTATACCGATACGCGTCTCTTCGGAGTTCAGGTTGTTCTTCTTGGAGGTGATTTCCTTTACGTATTACAAGACGACCACCGAACTACTATAGTGGAATTTACCATGAAACATTAGGTAATACTCTCTTTTGAACTTTTCACAAATATTATTTATTACAAATCTGAATATTTTACCTGTTTTACAGTTAGGCTTCATCAGGACACTGTTGAAGTTGACAGTTGTAATAAAACAGATTTTTACAGCTGTCAAGAACTTCTAATGAAGCCTACTGTAAACCAGGTAAAATATTAAGATTTTAAATAAATATAGTTTGTGAAACGTTCAAAAGGAGCGTAAGAGAACTTTTTTGAATTTGTGTGTATATTTTCGTGGTATTTCCTCAGTCGATAGGCAAATGTTGGGAAGGTACCCAAATAATAGGCCACAACCGCCTCCTTCCCACCTTCCATCCTTACCTACTCTTCACCATCATCTCCCAATCATCATCATAATCATTCATCCGTCGCCATTAGCCTCGCTGCAGAACAGTGCGACGTTAAGCCCCAGACACAAAAAAAACTTTTAAGCCCGACCGATACCTCACGTCACAACTTCTCATTAGTATATTGACAATTACGTTTTAGGAATCAAAATTAAGTATACTAAAACGATCGTTTATGCGTTGATGTGAATTGTGCAGAGATGCCGACATTTATATCGTCAAGAGGCAAGTAGGTTAGATCACGTAAGGGCTTTGATATTTTAACTATTATTTCAGTTTGATTTGAAATGTTTCTTCAAAATATTTGGAAATATATTATTCTCATTATTTGAATTTATCCCACTATTACGAAACGAATTGACCCGATGTTCTACGATTAATGTGTTGTATATTTTAAGGCTGAATTTGCAGTACTGTCGCTTTTCAACATTTCTTAAACTTTGGTGATAACGTTGGTGATAAATTATTCATATAAATGCGAATCACAGAGCTTACAATTTGTAAGCGGGTCCCTCTAGTTAGTAATATTTATTATAATCGTTTCTGTATCTCGAAGTAGAAAGCTCGAAGTCCATCTTCTGGATTTTGCTTTGCGGACTCTTTTGGATTCTTGAATCAAACTCTATATAAGTTACAATTTGACACGTCAATAATTACATGTTGCAAGGATAATTACATGTTGTATAAAATTGTATTCGCTTACAAAATGACCGTTGTCACTATTAGGGTATTCAAGATCAAGTGATACCACACGACTAAACAAATAAATCACGAAATTGGCCCAACTATTGCTCATAAAAGGAAGAAAACGTATTTTCCTCGTAAGTGATTCTACAACCCCACTTGACCAGTGATGATTTCAGACATTTTATTCGGTGGGGGGAGGGGGGGGGGGGGGCAAATGAAAAAACTGGGGTGCAAATTTAACCGGGAGAGAGGGGTGGGTGTACCTAAACGCCCGGACCTGCCTTCATGTCTTTTTTTTAAATCCTTCTCAAGCAAACTCGCAAGTTCGTCCATTGCTCTCTTCTTCTCCTCCCGAACAATCTTGGCCACATTTATTTTACACTGTCGATACTCTTCTGCATTCTCTGGGGATCTATTTAATTCGTTTCTCTGCCATGCGTCCCGCTTCCTCCGGACTGCCTCCCTTACTCTCTCATTCCACCACCTTGTTTCTTTCTTTCTCTTCTTCCCACTCTCTTCCACAAACTTGTTCGCCAACATCCAAAAATGCTGTCTTAAACTCGTTCCATTCCTCTTCCACCCCTTTCCTTTCCCCTGTCGGTACTCTTATCTCAATCATCTTCTTGAAGGCTAACCTCGTATCCAGATCTTGTAAACTCCATACTTTAATCCTGTTCTTTCTAGCATCACAGCATTTTTGGTGTCTTGATGTGGAAACTACCAACTAGCAACCGGTGATCACTCATGCTACTGACGGGAACACTCGCACATCTAATAGGGACTTCTTCAAGTCTCTGCTCATTCAAATGTAGTCTATTACAGATTCCGACACATCTTCCCCATAGCATCTTCCGCAGATGCGGAAGAATGCATCTTCCGCATTCTTCATCCTGCTGAGTTTAATACCCAAGTCACTTCCTGTCCACTCCACCCCTCCGTTAATGACCAGCCAGCCCTCAACCATTAAAAAAGGTTGTTTTCCTTTGATTCAAATGAGAGACAGGTCAATATTAAAAAAAAAAAAAAAAATTGCAAGTAAGGCGATTTCGATATTTTTGACATCATAAATGGATTTCATATAAAAAAAAAATGATGGGAATTGATTTTTGATTCTTATATTGCGCTAAATCTTTGCTAGAGTAAAATAAATTTGTTAACAGTATTACAATTTATTTCAAGTGGTGCGTTGGTATTAGAGGTATAGCGCGCATCGGTGCTCGCTTATCAACGCGTTACACTGAGCGTTTTCGTAGTGATACTTGTATCACAGACACTGCCCATCACTGTTACTCTTCTAAACCATTTCAACCTCGCTTTTCCACTCTTATAATTTCTCTCTACTCCTAACTTTTCTCCAATTGGATAATTCCATGTGACTCATGTTACAGTTGGAGCAACTTTTGTTACACATTATAGTATGTTTTTCACAAAGTATCGAGTTCTAATTTTTAAAACTTTGCAGGGATTTATATACCAGACCATGCTATAAATTATAAGGTAGCACAACTGATATCTCATATCTTTCAAATAAGCCTATTTTTGGCAGAGGTATCAATAATCCCCATAAAAAACACTTCGTGTAAAAATACCAGCCAAGTCTCTTCAACAAAAAAAAAATATGAAATCTAAAAATTCTGCACTGAAAAGTAATGATATCAAAAAATTTGCCAAGTCAAAACTTTATTTGAAAATCAAAAAATACTTGGCGCATCGTGTACATAAATAGCTTGGAAGTATAAGCCAATTATAAATTATACATGAAATATACATACATAGTATACCTATAATGCCCTAAAAAAAAACGATGCGCCAAGTATTTTTTGATTTTCAAATAAAGTTTTGACTTGGCAAATTTTTTGATATCATTACTTTTCAGTGCAGAATTTTTAGATTTCATTTTTTTTTTTTTTGTTGAAGAGACTTGGCTGGTATTTTTACACGAAGTGTTTTTTATGGGGATATCACTCCTTTTTTTAGTTTATTCTAACAACTTGTGACACATATGAAATGAACAATTACTAAATTCTTTTAAAAAATCATCACCCTTCACAATTTCGTTACCACTAATGAATAGCAGCGTATGGTCCTAAATAATTGCTTTAAATGATCTTTCACGAAGAATAGCAAAGGTTTCATTCCAATCAGTCAACCCAGTTCCGAGATATGGAAACACTTCGGTTTTCAAAATGGCTGCTGAACTTACTGCACTGCCACATAGAATGTATATCTATAAATGATGTGTATCATTTTAGGCTTTCTGAATACGTATTTATTATATAGGAGGGGATTATCATAATTTTTTAAATTTGAATGACGTCATTTCCGGTCTCATAAATAGGAAAATTCTATTTGTACTGTTCATATTCCATAGAGATGGCCATCCGAATCGTTTGGCGCTAGTTTCATACCGATTTGTCTACCAGTTTTTGAGATATGACGTTACTTCTGGTTTAAAAATGGCGGCTGAAATCTCTGACCCCTTGAAGTATATTTGAAACATGATTACATTTTATTATAAGCTGTCTGAAATAGTATATTTATTGCATCAACATGTAAATTTGTGAGATTATTAAAATGTGTGACGTCATTTCCGGTTTAGGTATGGGAAACTGCAAATATCATTGATGATAATACATAAAGTTGACCGTCTAAATTGTTTTGCGCTGGTTTCGTTGAAATCTATTTAGCCGTTATTGAGATATGATGTCACTTCCGGTTTCAAAATGGCGGCTTCCGGTTGATTTATAACAAGTCACATGAGACGTCAAAAGTACATACGTTACATAAATATCAAAATAATCGGATCAACCTTTGTTGCCAAAAAGCCAATAAATGTATTTCAAATTTCATTACGTCATTTCCGGTTTCTTTAACATAATGTTTAGCCTTTTGCTACTTATAATGCATATAGATGACCGTCTGAATCGTTTGGCGCAAATTTCGTTCCGATCGGGCCAACCGTTGACGAGATATGACGTCACTTCCGGTTTCAAAATGGCGGCATAAAACCAGTCATAGCAAAAGGCACCTCAGACGCCAAAAGTGCATATGTGGTAAAAATTTCAAATCAATCGGTTCAGCCGTTTAGGCTGTGGCCTGTTTACCATATTTTAGCTCCACCCTACTACTATTACTGAGATTATTATGAAAACCGCCCTAAAACACTGTTTTCACGGCCCTCTAGCGCGCAAAGGGCGTAACCTATTGTTCCCAAATTTGGTATATGTGGTGGGGTGGGCCATAGCTCGAAATTTAGATATTTCGCAACAATGTGAGATTTTCCAATTTTATGATCCAGTAGGCCGAAAATGCCACTTTGATGCTTACAGTAAAAGTGGGTTTGCTCCAGCCTTTATATGAGAGTGTGCGCGCGCCGTACGACTTGGCTGGCGTGGAGCGACCGCTCCACTAGATCACTATTTACACGATACTGGGGAATATGAACAACTTCTCGTGTCTAGATTTTGAGATATTGTAGTTATAAATTCCTATTTTTAACATGTAGTCTTATGGGGGCCATTAAAATCTTGACGATTTCCATGCTATTTTTGAGTTTTGAATTTTACTGGGGTTCAACGTTTTTCAAAAAAACTGATTTCTAGATACATAGTTGGACATTCTATTAGGAAAAAAATTTAAAACATTACCAACGTGTGCTATTTTAAAAGTTATTAACCAAAAACTAAATGATTTCCCTATACCTCCTGTGTTACAGTTTTGTTCATTCACGGAAGGCAATAAATTGAAACCTCGCTATACGACAGGGGTTGCAAGTTAAACGACATTTTATGATTCATTTATACAATAAATATAGTTGAAATGTAGGAAATCGTTTTCTGAACTTGTAATTTCATTTTTTATTTGTATATGTATAATGAAGGTACTACCTTAAGTATTTATTTGCAAACAGAACTGAATCCATCAGTGCAAATATATTAAACAACATAGAACATACACTGGAACATTCACCAAAGATTAAAAGAAAATACATCAAAATACACTAAAGCATGAAAATATTACTTGTAGCAAGTTTAGTCAAAATAATAAAATTACATCACAAGATCCTTTAAAAGATTTTTGAAAGTCATAAAATTATTAAAATTAACATCTATATATTTTTGTGGTTATTTCCAAGAATCTATTAAAAGTTAACTGAATCCTATTGTTGATACAATAATATTTAAAATCATATATTCTACTTTGAGCTGGTTACTCTAGGTGGAACATGGTAATTTAAATATTCTAATAGAGTTGAGTCAATAAAACAACTTGTCAATTTAAATAAAAAGCTCATATCACAGAGATCGAGCCTACCACACAGGGTTTTTAACAAATTTTCATTACAATGTTTGATGTAGTCATTTCTGTGGTACTTTCCCTTTTTTCTTAAATATTTTTTTCTTGTCCCTAAAAGTTGGGGGAATTTTGCCAATACATGTAGCAATATTAGTGAACATGCAAAACCGATGATTGATTATTTCATCTGAGTGAAATCTTGTCTTGAAGACGAATCTTTAAAAATTCTTCACTTTTCACGCAAATTTATTAGTAGAACATTTAAAAACTGTTCTAATATTAAATGATCCAAGAATTCTACGGACTTTTTCCGAAAAATTAGGAACGTAGTCCAAACAAATGGTTTTCAATGGGTTTTCCAAACGAATAGTCCGACGCTCCGTCGCCTCCTTCCTATTCAAGATTCTATCTAACATACGCACAGGGTAGCCGTTTGCCACAAAAGATTCAAAAAGATGATTTTTCTCGGCCGCTAATACTTCTGCATCGCTAGACAACGACCTAGCTCTAGACCACAAACACTCAACAATACCCCTTTTGACATGAGCCGGGTGATTAGAATCAAAACTTAAATATTGATCCGTATGTGTAGGTTTTCTGTACACCGAAGTAATCACCCTCCCTCCCTTCTTCCTAATTAACACATCTAAGAACGGCAAGGCATCATCCTCCTCCATCTCCACAGTAAATTGAATATTTTTATGAAAAGAATTTAAATCCAGCAGCAACTCATCAAGATGTTCGATATGCTTCTGTGGAATAATGGCTAATATGTCATCAACATAACGCTTCCACATTACAGGTTTACAAACACTGCTTGCCAAAACCCGCTCTTCCAAATCCGACATAAAAATATTAGATAATAATGGTGACAAACAACTACCCATAGCCAAACCATCTAACTGAAGGAAGAATTCATCACCCAGTCTAACTAATAACCCAAATAACTAGATGACAGACATAGGCTCAAAAGTTCCATTATGCCGTCAACTGGGATGTCTGGGATGAACAGTGTTTCTGTTCAAATATTTGTATTTTACCAGGAAAGTTATTATTCAAACTAGGCTAAGGACTCTACAATGATCCGCTGTTTATAAAGGAATTATTATCAAAATTTGAAGGAAACAATATATTATTACAACTTTTTATTTGCGTAAACGAAACAATTTTTAGTTTTACCTTAATATTCTCAAAAGTGTGATTGATGACAATCAGTAAACTCGTCTTAGTATTATCTTCATATTTACACCAAAAATAAAAGAATTCTTGGGCATCAATTTCCCGCAAAGATAATGATTCTACCTTTATTAGATGCGTCAATATGGCTTATTGATTAAATCATATAATTTTTATTAATTGTTTATTAAGTCCAAAAATATTAGAGATATTAATTTCATAATTTTTCATATGTTGAATAATGATTTAATACACCGTATTTGTTGAATAAAAGAATAAAAACTCATTGGTGTTACTTAAAAATAAATATTACAGTTTTCATAAATTGAAATTGAAATGTAATTTTAAGCAATTTCCCATTAGATTACGTGTTTAGATTTTATCAGAGCGTAATCAGTGAATTTTTCTGAATAAGGAACGTTAAAAACAAACCCCGTACGATTTGTTTCAAATTTGACTGTTTTTATGGTCACTTCATCAAAACTGAAAATCAAGTTTTAAAGTAAAATGTGATTTCTCCCCCACCTCCTCTACTTCTAGCGCCATGGTAACCTTCGCCTTGACAACCCATGACGTCAATACACAGTCAAAGCCCTTAGATATAATATTTAATAAATACATAGACTCTTCTTGATCGTTTAGGCAGGCTCTGACTTATTGTAAAATATTTCATTGTTAGGTCTGAAAGATGAAGTATTTCGCAAATTATTTAATATGTGGACACTCAATTAATAAGTGCATTGTATATAAATCTTCTTGCAACTCAGGAGAATAGAACAATACGTGTTGATACCAGTAATGTGTTGGAAATATCAATAACAAAGGTAATGAAATCTCCATGTGATATTTGCCTGTAAGTTTCTCGGCTTGGGCAATGAAATCATCCCTCCTACTTTACCGACTTATTGTTGTTCAAGTAGTTGCAAAATATGCCACCAATTTGATAACGTCGTCGCTGACCTAACACTCTTAAAATGAAATCTTTGATCTAAATGTCAGATGCATGTTATCTTAGGTTATTGGGCATTCATTTAAAAAGAGAATGACACTTGACTCGAAAACGGGGAATTGCATTAAGGATGTTTTATTTATTACTAGCTGACCTGCCCGGCGTTGCTCGTGCTGGTGGGGAGTGGTACCCACAGAAAAACAGAAAACCCAAGAGATAGTTTCACACTTGACAATATGCTGACAGCGCTCTCGCAATTCAAACTGACACGTCCTTGACACTGACTCAGTTATCTAGTATCGGTTATTATGTTATATTTGTTACATAATGTTTCTAGAATGTTCTGGGGGGTTATTCTAAATTCCCTTGGCGTCTCATTTCACGTGATACGGGATCACTGCACACTGGAGTGCTATCTATTTAACACGGTAGTGACGCCGTATCAATTGATACGAGACAACAAGGAAATTTAGAATAACCCCCCTGGGCTCGTGTAGAACCGAAAACAATAAAAACACTCGTGTACTATTCAGAATTCGTCAACGACATCAAAATGTTCTGCCGCTGGATAAGATGACTGAGTAATGAGGATGCGTCATATAGGCGCCAGGACCCTTACCTAATATCGCGAAATGGTAGGACGGTGCTAGTTATCACGGTGCTACCTATCTTAAAGCCCCAGTACGACTTCCTAAGGTATGTGTTTCAATGGATGGTAGTTGATGTCGGAAGAGCTGAGGCGTCAAAAAAAATTTTGTTTTCGGCCCATGAGCAGAATTTCACCCCTTCTTAGTTTCCGGTCACGGATGGGGCACTGACGTCAGTGCGAGGGATCGCTCGGCGTCAAGACAGCAGGATGCAGCGCGTTGACTGTCTTCAGTTGATTTGTGTGGTTTCATGAATAGGTGGTGTATTTCAGTGTGTTTTTATTTTATGCGAGAAAGGCTGGACAGTAGCAAGACTAGCAAGTAAATAACTTTGGATGTATAGTGCTTTTATTTCATAATAGTAATTAGTAGGTATATCATTATTATAGACAATTGAAATAGTGATTATAAAAGCGTTTACACTAGTGACTATAGAAGTGAATAAATAGAAGTGAAAAATGTAAGTGTCAGTTTAAATTTTTTACTTGCGTGTGAAAAACCGTAATAATGGTTAAAGAATGATGTGTATATAAATGTAACACTACTTCAAAATGTGTAGGCGCGGATGGAATTAAACTCTCTTTTCATTGATTTCCCAGTCAGTCATCAGCAGACAGATATAAACAGTGGCTTGATAATATTACCAGAGACAACTTTACTCCTACTAAATAATCACTATTGTTTGTTCAAACCACTTTACAGAGACTGATTATGACATTACAAATAGTTTAAAGTGCGAATTACCGAATTACTTCCGTGTGCGAATGTACGAATTACTGAATGCATCGCCGAAATCTGTCTGGAAATCAGATTGTAGGTATCTAAGAAACCACCACCAAGTGGACGAGTTTGAAATAATTATCGGGAAAAATGTCTTGGTAAATTACGGTAAAACCCGGGGACATTTGACTTATTTGAGATTTGACTTATCATTTGTCGGCATAGAGTTAGTAGGTTGCTTCAGCGTAAGAGCACGCGGCCGGCCGCGGGCTGGCTTGCAGGGCGGTCCCTCTCACTGACGTCACTGCTCCATGCGTTGCGGGCTTGCGTTCAGTGTGTGGCGGGTTGCGGCAAGAGTTTAATTGTCATATTGTGAGCGTTGTGATTGTCGGATCGATTTGATTTTTTGGAATATTGGATAAAATCATTATTGTCACATTATTATTTAGAAGCTGAAGCAACCTGGCCAAGGCCTTTAATAACCCGTAGTAGCACCGACCTTGAACTCAGCACCATCGTAGCACCAATATTTCGCGATATTAGGTATGGGTCTAGGTTTCCAATAAGTAACTCTTATGCTGAAGTCATGTTTCTTGTCCCGTATAAGTCAAGGTCATCAAATATTTACGACGTAGGGGTGGTTTGGGGGAGGGGGTGAGTAATACTCTATAATATGGGTTGCTTCCCGTAGAATGTCTGCAATGGTCATGCTCATGCGCGTAAAAAAGTGTATATTTTAAGTTTAGAATTTTTCAAATTAGGGGTGGTTTGGGGGAGGGGGTGAGTACGGCCCTATTATGTGGGCTGCTTCCCGTAGAATGTGTGCCTTATATATGGTCATGCTCGCACGCTTAGAAGAAGTGTATATTTTAAGTTTGGAATTTTTAAAATTAGGCGTGGTTTGGGGGAGAGGGTGAGTGGCATAAAATGAAGGCAGGTTGACGAAGTACACGTGTGCAAAAATTTATTGAGGTATTTTAATGGTGTAGGCGTATATGGCCGAAAGTGTGAATGAATTTTTTTCAATTGGGGTGGTTTTTTCAATTAGGGGTGATTTGGGGGAGGGAGTGAGTACGGCCTTATTATGTGAACTGCTTCCCGTAGAATGTGTGCCTATTATTATGGTCATGCTCGCGCGCATAGAAAAAGTATATATTTTATATTCTTAATTTTTTTTTAAATAGGGGTGGTTTGGGGGAGAGGGTGAGTGGCCTGAAATGAAGGCATGTTGATGAAGTACACGTGTTGAAAAATTTATTGTGGTATGTCAATGGTGTAGGCGTATATGGCCGAAAGTGTGATTTACATTTTTTCAATTGGGGTGGTTTTTTCAATTAGGGGTGGTTTGGTGGAGGGGGTAAGTACCCTACGATGTGCGCAGGATAGGTTAGAATCTTCATACCAAATTTGGTTAAGATCGGTCAAAGGGTTTGGAAATGTATAAAGAACATACATACAGACAGACAGACAGACAGACATACATACATACAGACATTCTATTTTATATATATATAGATTGAAGGAGTTGATTTAAAAGTGAATCCTTGTTTAACCATGGTTTTGTACCTACCGAGGTAAGATTCAAATCAAATCTAGTTCCCCACCAATGGACTGCCACCTTGACGCGGTGGTGGGGCTTAAGGTGGCTCATCCAATCGGGCATAGTCTCAGATTTTCATAATTTTTTGTCTACTTATTGATAATCATGCCATACACAATCCTTGAAAAAATTAAACACTTCTCGTGTCTAGTTTCTGAGAAAAATTGAGTTTTCTTCCCCATGTTATCTTATGGCAGACAGGTAAAATCGTGTCACATTTAGGCTAATAATGAAGATCTAATTTTTAGTTTGTCCCAACTTTGATCAAAAAACTTATTTTCTGATAGATATTTGGACATTCTATTAGGAAAAAAATTAAAAACAATACCAACGTGTGTTATTTTAAAAGTTATAAACCAAAAACGAAATGATTTCCCTATACCTCCTGTGTTAAAGTTTTGTTCAATCTCGAAAGGCAATAAATTAAAACCTCGCTGTAAGACAGGAGTTGCAAGTTAAATTACATTTTATGATTCTCTTATACTTAAATATAGTTGAAATGTTAGAAAAAGTAATTCATGATGGTAATTACAAAAATTTTTTTTTTTGGAATGTTCGATCGGTTGAGCCACGTTAAGGGGCCGCCTCACATAACGAGTGTTGGTCCCAACGAAGTGCAGAAGGAGAAGCAGAAGGAGAAGGAGAAGAATTTCACGATTTTCACTGCCCTCTAGCTCGTAAACGGCATCACTGCCGTGATGTATCGCGTGTTGTATATGTTGTCAGGTAGGCCATAGCTCAAAATTAAGTAATTTCACAACAATGAGAGATTTTCCATTGTTGAGATCCAGTAGGCCGAAAATGTTATGTTGTTGCTTACAGTAAAAGTAGTTGGTCTGCTCCTCAGTTTATATAGGCATTTACGGTATGTTGAGTGACTGTGAGTGTACGGTACGACTTGGCTGTGTGGAGCGACCGCTCCACTAGATCCATAAAGTATCTGAGAGACTCTGGTTTCTAACAAAGTGTCACTTGCTGTTTGATTTCCACGTACCTACGTACCTACCTATACGCCTCCGAAATAGACTGTAGCGCCAACTAGGCGGCAGAACAGCGAAACTTTGGGTAGGTAACATTGCCTTGTAACGCTATGCCCACCGTGTCAAAAGTAGAAATAAGAATAAAGAAATACGTAATATTAGCTTGTTCCTAAGTAAAACTGTTTGCTGCGTTGTGGTATGCTTGAATTCATTTCGCAATGCTGCTAATCCTTCGATGTATGTATTCCAAGTGAAATTACTAAAATGAAGGCCGGCTCTATTGGCACGGCAGCCGTGCCCGCAAGGGGTTCAAATTCTATTGACACCAGAAACGCCGTGTGCGCAAGGTGGCGTATTCTATTGGCACCAGAAAACACCAGATTTCACTCCAAGATGGCCGTCCTCGGAACAGCTGTTTTCCTGAGCCTGTTAAGACTTATATTAATGTAGAAGGATCGTGACTGTTAAAAAGTATAGGAACTGATCAATAATTGATTGCAATTAGGTCAGACACATAGTATAAATACTAGTGAAACCATATTGCAACTTAAGTAGACATAAAACGCAGATGTGTCTCATCGGCATCAATAGCCGGTTGGTTAGACCACTAGCTTAGCAAGCAGGTATTGCAACTTAAGTAGACATAAAAAACAGATGTGTCTCATCGGCATCAATAGCCGGTTGGTTAGACCACTAGCTTAGCAAGCAGGTATTGCAACTTAAGTAGACATAAAACGCAGGTTTGTCTCATCGGCATCAATAGCCGGTTGGTTAGACCACTAGCTTAGCAAGCAGGTATTGCAACTTAAGTAGACATAAAAAACAGATGTGTCTCATCGGCATCAATAGCCGGTTGGTTAGACCACTAGCTTAGCAAGCAGGTATTGCAACTTAAGTAGACATAAAACGCAGGTTTGTCTCATCGGCATCAATAGCCGGTTGGTTAGACCACTAGCTTAGCAAGCAGGTATTGCAACTTAAGTAGACATAAAAAACAGATGTGTCTCATCGGCATCAATAGCCGGTTGGTTAGACCAGCGGTCGCCAACCGGTGGTCCGCGGACCACTGGTGGTCCGCGAGAAAATTTTGATGGTCCGCAGAGAAATTTGTCCATGCAATTTGTTTAATTTAGAAAAATGGCAATTCAATAGAAATGTACTGAATTTGGATATTATGTTTCAATACGCAATAATGCCTTTAATGCCAATGCCTATAAGAGTCATTTTAAACGCTTTTTCTGGAAAAAAAATTGGCTGAAATAGCGTAGTAGGGCGCCAAAAGACTTCCTGAAAACCAAAAATTTCCGGGGCTAAACGCCCCGGACCCGCTTGGGCCTGGGGGGCCCTCCCCCCAGACCCCCCATTGTCTCCCTCACCAATCGTATTTCCCGTCATACGTATTTTACGCGCCTTAAGTGGTCCGCGAGATATCAAATTGTCATATAAGTGGTCCGCGAGGTCCAATAGGTTGGCGACCGCTGGGTTAGACCACTAGCTTAGCAAGCAGGTATTGCAACTTAAGTAGACATAAAACGCAGATGTGTCTCATCGGCATCAATAGCCGGTTGGTTAGACCACTAGCTTAGCAAGCAGGTATTGCAACTTAAGTAGACATAAAACGCAGGCGGTCTGGGTTCGATTCCCCGTCAGAGCATTTCCTTTTTTATATCTGTATTTCACTTTTTTACAATCTACTGGTCATTTGAGAAGCATTTTATTGAATAATAAAAGATTAAATGAGTAATACTATAATAATAGTAGTGTTACATCATAAAACATCGGCTCTAGCGTTCACGGTCTAGACACCAGAGCACGGTCGCGTGTGTACAACAGACACACGGCGAACTTCTGGTGTAAATAGCTTACGCCTTCTTGCGCACACGGCAAACTTCTGGTATAAATTGAATTTGAACCCCTGCGGGCACGGCCGCCGTGTTGTTGAAGTGACACGAAAGTCCGGTTTTGCTATGTATACTTTGATGAATCCAGTGGGCTGTGGCATAATCATGCATTATAAATATTTAAAAACAACATCATAGTACATTCAGTTAGATCGATTTTAGGTCACAATTAGGGGTTTTATGATAGAGCTCTAAAAATTTCACCAAATACTCAGCAAAACTAGCTTATCAACATAGGCTACGGTGCATATCAAATTTGTACATTTTGGGGGGGGTCAAATTTTGATTATCAATACTGGAATAAAAATGGCGGAGTTAGTGATAGGAACTCAAATCTTTCACAAAATGCTCTTAAGGAGGCGTGACTATTACCTCGATGTATTTACAAAACTGGCAGTTTTGGTGTACCTGAAGATAAGTGAATTTTACATCCAAATCGCGAAAGAAAAAGTGAGTTCACGGGATTAAAACTCGAGATATACTCAATAAAAAACACTCCGTGTAAAAAAAACAGCCAAGACTCTTCAACTAAAAAAAATATATGAAATCTAAAAATTATGCACTGAAACGTAGTGATATCAAAAAATGAGCCAAGTCAAAACTTTATTTGAAAATTAAAAAATACTTGGCGCATCGTGTAAATGATTAGCTTAGAAGTATAGGCTAGATATAAATACATATACTTATAGTATACCTACAATGTCCTAAAAATACGATGCGCCAAGTATTTTTTAATTTTCAAATAAAGTTTTGACTTGGCTCATTTTTTGATATCACTACGTTTCAGTGCAGAATTTTTAGATTTCATAATTTTTTTTTTAGTTGAAGAGACTTGGCTGTTTTTTTTACACGGAGTGTTTTTTATGGGGATATCACTTATTTTTTTAGTTTATTTACACAACTTGTAAAACTTATTGGGGCAACAATGACTAATTCCTTTAAAAAAAATACGCCATTTCCGTATTAGTTACTAAAAAAATATTGTTTGGAGCTAAATATAAACTTAAAGTGATATGCCATGAAGAATTGCGAAAGCATCGTTCCAATAGGTCCAGCCGTTTTCGAGATATGGCATCACTTCCGGTTTTTAAAATGGCGGCTGAAAGCTCTTACACATTGTATTAATTTTTTTTTTTTTTTTTTTATTGATCACACAAGAAATAATATTACAAAAAAAAACTTTTTATGCACACAAAAATAGCCCTACTAAGTCAATCCGACTTATCAGTAGGTTTTACAACTAACAAATAATATGAACAACAAATGCAGGTCGATTCAAGAACATTGAGAAAATAAACAACATATTACAATTCTAAAGTTACAAGAGAAGAGAAAAAAAAAATATATATATATATATACATATATATAGATAAATGCGATACGTAGATATATAGATCATTTAACACATAATGAAGAAGAGTACAGTCATTTTCATAGTAATTTCACTGTAAGGTATTATACATTGAAATAGGCAGCCACCCAAAGACATCTAACCTTGAGAAGAAAAAAAAAGTATATTGTAAACAGTATTAATTTATTTTAAATTATTACATATTAAGAAATAGCCAGTTCTTTAATTCCCTTTTGACTTGAGAAAAAGTCTCTAAATTCTTTAGATCGTCAGGTAGCTCATTCAAAATAGTAGGTACAACAATAGAAATCTGCCTTTTCCCATACTTATTAATATAGTTTGGAGTAAAATATGTAATTTTTGTCTGTAGTCTTGTATTGCGTGAATGCTCAATTCTTTTTCTAAACTCATCACAAAAGTAGTATCGTAACATTACACGGAACCTAAATAACTGCATAAATGGAAGAAAATTACAATATTGATATATATAATTAATTGAATTATCATGATTTACATGTGCGGGAATTATCGTTTTTATCATATAGTTCTGAATTGCCACAATTCGCTGTAGATGTCCATGGGTTGCATTGCCCCAAGCGAGCATACCATACAATAGCAACGATTCTCCTAAAGCACTATACACAGTTCTTAGTAGAGGAAAAGGAAGATTAAATTTGAGCTGATTAAATGAAAAGAGCAAGCACGGAGGCGATTACAAAGAATATCAATATGAGGTTTCCACGTAAAATATCTATCCAGCAATACACCAAGATATGTATGAGATTCAACTGCTTCTATTACTTCGGAGCATTGACAACTTATTATGTCATTACCCTTATTAGAATGGAGACAAGTTAATGAATGGAAGAACAAGTTGAAAGGGGCATCTACTAGTACATTAAAGGGGAAACAAATATGCATTATTTTCGTTTTATTTGCGTTTATTATTAAATCATTATCATGGCTCCATTTCAAAACACGCGTAAAGTCCTCCTGAATATAGTTATTTGCTACTGCCAATTTTCGGTGAACGGCTACAATTAAAGTATCATCTGCGTACATATAGATTTTGCACTTCCGTACTGACCCAAACAAGCTATTAACATAAATCAAGTATAATATAGGACCTAAGATCGAACCCTGGGGGACACCGGTGTGAACATTTTTTAAGGCACTGGAAACATTCCCAACACGAACAATGAATTTCCTATCACTGAGATAATTTATAAACCACTGTAATAACGGACCTCTTATGCCAGCCATATCCAGAGCATGAATAAGCTTTTTATGGTTGAGAGTGTCAAATGCTTTTGAATAGTCGATGAATAACGCTAATACATGGAGATTATCATTGAGCTTTGCATTAACGTAATCGGAAAAAGAAAGTAGTAAATCAGAAGTACTTTTACCTTTTTGGAAACCGTATTGAAACTTATTAATAATGTTATATTTGATTAGATAATTATTTAGATTAATTGCTATACAGCGCTCCATAATCTTTTCAATAGAGGGTAATAATGAGATTGGCCTGTAATTTGTGTAAATTAAATGATCACCTTTTTTATATATTGGTTTAACTATAGAAATTTTTAATCCCATAGGAACTCTTCCACTCTTCAAACTTATATTAATTACCTCTGCGATTTTTGGACTGACTTCATCGACAACATTTTTTAAATCTCTCACTCTAATCCCATCATAGCCTGGCTGTTTCCTAACATCTAAAACTTCAATGATATATCTCACATCGGTTTTTGTAATGGTAGGCATGCGCATAGACTGAATTTCGGAAGTAGAAGACGAGCGGGATGCAGTGAGTATGTCACATGAATGCAATATATTATCTACTTCCTTAGTAAAAGTTTCCGAGAATGTATTAACAATTACTTCATTTGTGAATAATTTTCCCAGATATTTACCAATTACTTCGTCTGCTGATGCTTTTCGAGACTTCCCTTAAATGTCGTGTATTACATTTCATGTTCCAGATACATTGAGACGACATTTTTCTAGTTCTTGTTTGTAATATAATTCTTTACTTTTACAAATTTCTTTATTAACATTATTTCTGAATTTTTGATAATCACACTTGTAAAGAGGTTTAAGTAAATTTGAACAATTCTTCCAGCGCCTGAATAAGATATCTCTTTCTTTTATCATAGATAATAATTCATGCGACATCCATTTTTTATAAGGTCTTTGTTTTTTAAATGATTCGGATCATAAGATCCATAAGCCAAACATTTATCATAATTTGTTTGAAAAATTTTATGTAAGTTTTCATACGACACATCAACATCTCGCTCACAAGTTGTCCCCTTCCAATCTACTTCCTTTAACAGCCTACTTAATTTTTGTTCGTGATAGTACGTAACAGGTGGTAAAATATGTTCCGAAGAATTGAAAGAGCGCCTAAAAGGAATGTCAACTCCTATTATATAATGGTCAGTTATTTTAGTTTCGTAAATAAGAGTTTTTATGATACCACAATTAGCACCGATTCTCAGAAAACAATGGTCAATACACGTGGATGAAAGAATGTTATTTGTAATCTCCTCACGCGTAGCCCCATCAATACAGCAATAAAAACCATTCGACAACAGAAAATCTTTGTATTTATAAACGTTTAAGTCATCATTAAAAAGATCTAAATTCATATCACCAATAAGGAGAATGTTGCTCTTGACTGGAATACTGTTAATATAGTTATCTAATTCTCGTATAAACATTCCTTTATCACATGATGGTGGCCGATACACACATATCAAGGAAAAGCATAACTGTGTTTCATTGGACAATGACACATTACCACAAATATTTTCGAAACTTTCAAAATCAAAATTAAAATCTGTAAAATTCAATGAATTACGAACAAATAAATATATTCCTCCTCCTCTTCTACCAATACGCGCCTTGGAAAATGAGTTGAAACCGTCAATGGAATACGTCTCATTATGCAACAAAAAAGATATTTCCGTGAGCACAATAATGTCCACTTTATTTATACTGTTACTCAATATCAACAGTAGTTGATTCCAGTTTGCTCTAATGGTTCTAATGTTGCAATGAATGAATCACAGTTATTCCTCCAGCATGTTCCAACCACGCATCGATATCACTCGTTCTACATAAACATATTTGTTGATCTACGTAATCAGATAAGCAAGCATTATCAAACATTTACAATTGTTACAAGAAGATATTATAATTCAAGAAAATTTCAGAGAAAACACAATTATATTAGATCGCCGCAAACAATAATCAGCAGATCTTTTTAATATCTGAATATTCTCTAATTTTAACAATACCAGATTTTTCGTCTTTACGTGCTAAAATCAACCCGAACTTGAACCACACGAACTTAAACCCAGCCAATTTAGCCTGAATTTTTGCTTTTTGTAATAGACCACGGTTAAAATACGTATAAGATTTTCACTGATGTAAATACGCCGATTTTCAGACCAACCAAAGACGTCCTTACAGTCTAAAGTAGCAATCTGACGTTTTCTGTTGATAAACAAATCACGTTTTTTCCTGCTAAGAAGCTGGATTATTATCTTGGGGTGTTGATTTGCAGTGTTGTTCCTGAGAGGCAGTCGATGCGTCGCATCAATGTCATTGACGGAAATGTCAATGCCAACAGCCGTCGCGATCTTTACAACAATTTCTTCGATTTTTTCACCTTCTTCCTCCGGAAAATTATCTATTTCAAAATTTTTATTGCGACCGTATTGGTCAAGTGCGTTTAGCTGATAGCCAAGGTTATACGTGGTGTCCTCCAAGTCACGACAACGATTCTGAAGGTCAACACATTTGACCTCTAGGTCATCACATCGGGATTTAACTGCAATGATGAACTTCGTTGAATTTTACTATTATTTCTTCTTTGAAACTTTTTAAATCATCGCCAAACGATTTAAGAGTTGAACGTACTTCGTCTTGAAAGCTGGTGGGGTGGGCCTAGCTCGAAATTAAGATATTTCGCAACAATGTGATATTTCCCAATTTTGAGATCCAGTTGGCCGAAAATGCCACTTTGATGCTTACAATAAAAGTGGGTTTGCTCCAGCCTTTATATGAGAGTGTGCGCGCGCCGTACGACTTGGCTGGCGTGGAGCGACCGCTCCACTAGATCAAAGTTGGGTGTTTTCACAAAAAATTAGTACAGAAACAATGGCGGAAACCCGAGTTCACTAGTTTATTCTAAGTAATCAACTAACTTTGGCTATTTACAGATCTCCCAAAAACTGATATTCGAATAGAAAAGACTAGAGAATTTTTTAAGTATACTTTATTGCCCTGTCACCGACCTAATTTCATAAATAACACGAGTTAAAGTAATATTACACAAAGGTTTGGCAACATAGCCAACACTTTTGAACAGCTGATTTCTGGCTGCTGTCAACTTCAGTTGTGAAGACTGTTCAGCAAATTTTAAACATTATATTCGTAACATTTGTTTATGCAAGTAATCTAAATATATTCGTAACATTTGTTTATACAAGTAATCTAAATATATTCGTAACATTTGTTTATACAAGTAATGCAAATATATTCGTAACATTTGTTTATACAAGTAATCCAAATATATTCGTAACATTTGTTTATACAAGTAATCCAAATATATTCGTAACATTTGTTTATACAAGTAATCCAAATATATTCGTAACATTTGTTTATACAAGTAATCCAAATATATTCGTAACATTTGTTTATACAAGTAATCTAAATATATTCGTAACATTTGTTTATACAAGTAATCCAAATATATTCGTAACATTTGTTTATACAAGTAATCCAAATATATTCGTAACATTTGTTTATACAAGTAATCTAAATATATTCGTAACATTTGTTTATACAAGTAATCCAAATATATTCGTAACATTTGTTTATACAAGTAATCCAAATATATTCGTAACATTTGTTTATACAAGTAATCCAAATATATTCGTAACATTTGTTTATACAAGTAATCTAAATATATTCGTAACATTTGTTTATACAAGTAATCTAAATATATTCGTAACATTTGTTTATACAAGTAATCCAAATATATTCGTAACATTTGTTTATACAAGTAATCCAAATATATTCGTAACATTTGTTTATACAAGTAATCCAAATATATTCGTAACATTTGTTTATACAAGTAATCCAAATATATTCGTAACATTTGTTTATACAAGTAATCCAAATATATTCGTAACATTTGTTTATACAAGTAATCCAAATATATTCGTAACATTTGTTTATACAAGTAATCCAAATATATTCGAAACATTTGTTTATACAAGTAATCCAAATATATTCGTAACATTTGTTTATACAAGTAATCCAAATATATTCGTAACATTTGTTTATACAAGTAATCCAAATATATTCGTAACATTTGTCTATACAAGTAATCCAAATATATTCGTAACATTTGTTTATACAAGTAATCCAAATATATTCGTAACATTTGTTTATACAAGTAATCCAAATATATTCGTAACATTTGTTTATACAAGTAATCCAAATATATTCGTAACATTTGTTTATACAAGTAATCCAAATATATTCGAAACATTTGTTTATACAAGTAATCCAAATATATTCGTAACATTTGTTTATACAAGTAATCCAAATATATTCGTAACATTTGTTTATACAAGTAATCCAAATATATTCGTAACATTTGTTTACACAAGTAATCCAAATATATTCGTAACATTTGTTTATACAAGTAATCCAAATATATTCGTAACATTTGTTTATACAAGTAATCCAAATATATTCGTAACATTTGTTTATACAAGTAATCCAAATATATTCGTAACATTTGTTTATACAAGTAATCCAAATATATTCGTAACATTTGTTTATACAAGTAATCCAAATATATTCGTAACATTTGTTTATACAAGTAATCCAAATATATTCGTAACATTTGTTTATACAAGTAATCCAAATATATTCGTAACATTTGTTTATACAAGTAATCCAAATATATTCGTAACATTTGTTTATACAAGTAATCCAAATATATTCGTAACATTTGTTTATACAAGTAATCCAAATATATTCGTAACATT